>OX439483.1:122485540-122619088 GCA_949320155.1 Melangyna quadrimaculata | reverse complement strand
AAAGTAAAGTAAAGTAAAGTAAAGTAAAGTAAAGTAAAGTAAAGTAAAGTAAAGTAAAGTAAAGTAAAGTAAAGTAAAGTAAAGTAAAGTAAAGTAAAGTAAAGTAAAGTAAAGTAAAGTAAAGTAAAGTAAAGTAAGTAAAGTAAAGTAAAGTAAAGTAAAGTAAAGTAAAGTAAAGTAAAGTAAAGTAAAGTAAAGTAAAGTAAAGTAAAGTAAAGTAAAGTAAAGTAAAGTAAAGTAAAGTAAAGTAAAGTAAAGTAAAGTAAAGTAAAGTAAAGTAAAGTAAAGTAAAGTAAAGTAAAGTAAAGTAAAGTAAAGTAAAGTAAAGTAAAGTAAAGTAAAGTAAAGTAAAGTAAAGTAAAGTAAAGTAAAGTAAAGTAAAGTAAAGTAAAGTAAAGTAAAGTAAAGTAAAGTAAAGTAAAGTAAAGTAAAGTAAAAGTAAAGTAAAGTAAAGTAAAGTAAAGTAAAGTAAAGTAAAGTAAAGTAAAGTAAAGTAAAGTAAAGTAAAGTAAAGTAAAGTAAAGTAAAGTAAAGTAAAGTAAAGTAAAGTAAAGTAAAGTAAAGTAAAGTAAAGTAAAGTAAAGTAAAGTAAAGTAAAGTAAAGTAAAGTAAAGTAAAGTAAAGTAAAGTAAAGTAAAGTAAAGTAAAGTAAAGTAAAGTAAAGTAAAGTAAAGTAAAGTAAAGTAAAGTAAAGTAAAGTAAAGTAAAGTAAAGTAAAGTAAAGTAAAGTAAAGTAAAGTAAAGTAAAGTAAAGTAAAGTAAAGTAAAGTAAAGTAAAGTAAAGTAAAGTAAAGTAAAGTAAAGTAAAGTAAAGTAAAGTAAAGTAAAGTAAAGTAAAGTAAAGTAAAGTAAAGTAAAGTAAAGTAAAGTAAAGTAAAGTAAAGTAAAGTAAAGTAAAGTAAAGTAAAGTAAAGTAAAGTAAAGTAAAGTAAAGTAAAGTAAAGTAAGTAAAGTAAAGTAAAGTAAAGTAAAGTAAAGTAAAGTAAAGTAAAGTAAAGTAAAGTAAAGTAAAGTAAAGTAAAGTAAAGTAAAGTAAAGTAAAGTAAAGTAAAGTAAAGTAAAGTAAAGTAAAGTAAAGTAAAGTAAAGTAAAGTAAAGTAAAGTAAAGTAAAGTAAAGTAAAGTAAAGTAAAGTAAAGTAAAGTAAAGTAAAGTAAAGTAAAGTAAAGTAAAGTAAAGTAAAGTAAAGTAAAGTAAAGTAAAGTAAAGTAAAGTAAAGTAAAGTAAAGTAAAGTAAAGTAAAGTAAAGTAAAGTAAAGTAAAGTAAAGTAAAGTAAAGTAAAGTAAAGTAAAGTAAAGTAAAGTAAAGTAAAGTAAAGTAAAGTAAAGTAAAGTAAAGTAAAGTAAAGTAAAGTAAAGTAAAGTAAAGTAAAGTAAAGTAAAGTAAAGTAAAGTAAAGTAAAGTAAAGTAAAGTAAAGTAAAGTAAAGTAAAGTAAAGTAAAGTAAAGTAAAGTAAAGTAAAGTAAAGTAAAGTAAAGTAAAGTAAAGTAAAGTAAAGTAAAGTAAAGTAAAGTAAAGTAAAGTAAAGTAAAGTAAAGTAAAGTAAAGTAAAGTAAAGTAAAGTAAAGTAAAGTAAAGTAAAGTAAAGTAAAGTAAAGTAAAGTAAAGTAAAGTAAAGTAAAGTAAAGTAAAGTAAAGTAAAGTAAAGTAAAGTAAAGTAAAGTAAAGTAAAGTAAAGTAAAGTAAAGTAAAGTAAAGTAAAGTAAAGTAAAGTAAAGTAAAGTAAAGTAAAGTAAAGTAAAGTAAAGTAAAGTAAAGTAAAGTAAAGTAAAGTAAAGTAAAGTAAAGTAAAGTAAAGTAAAGTAAAGTAAAGTAAAGTAAAGTAAAGTAAAGTAAAGTAAAGTAAAGTAAAGTAAAGTAAAGTAAAGTAAAGTAAAGTAAAGTAAAGTAAAGTAAAGTAAAGTAAAGTAAAGTAAAGTAAAGTAAAGTAAAGTAAAGTAAAGTAAAGTAAAGTAAAGTAAGTAAAGTAAAGTAAAGTAAAGTAAAGTAAAGTAAAGTAAAGTAAAGTAAAGTAAAGTAAAGTAAAGTAAAGTAAAGTAAAGTAAAGTAAAGTAAAGTAAAGTAAAGTAAAGTAAAGTAAAGTAAAGTAAAGTAAAGTAAAGTAAAGTAAAGTAAAGTAAAGTAAAGTAAAGTAAAGTAAAGTAAAGTAAAGTAAAGTAAAGTAAAGTAAAGTAAAGTAAAGTAAAGTAAAGTAAAGTAAAGTAAAGTAAAGTAAAGTAAAGTAAAGTAAAGTAAAGTAAAGTAAAGTAAAGTAAAGTAAAGTAAAGTAAAGTAAAGTAAAGTAAAGTAAAGTAAAGTAAAGTAAAGTAAAGTAAAGTAAAGTAAAGTAAAGTAAAGTAAAGTAAAGTAAAGTAAAGTAAAGTAAAGTAAAGTAAAGTAAAGTAAAGTAAAGTAAAGTAAAGTAAAGTAAAGTAAAGTAAAGTAAAGTAAAGTAAAGTAAAGTAAAGTAAAGTAAAGTAAAGTAAAGTAAAGTAAAAGTAAAGTAAAGTAAAGTAAAGTAAAGTAAAGTAAAGTAAAGTAAAGTAAAGTAAAGTAAAGTAAAGTAAAGTAAAGTAAAGTAAAGTAAAGTAAAGTAAAGTAAAGTAAAGTAAAGTAAAGTAAAGTAAAGTAAAGTAAAGTAAAGTAAAGTAAAGTAAAGTAAAGTAAAGTAAAGTAAAGTAAAGTAAAGTAAAGTAAAGTAAAGTAAAGTAAAGTAAAGTAAAGTAAAGTAAAGTAAAGTAAAGTAAAGTAAAGTAAAGTAAAGTAAAGTAAAGTAAAGTAAAGTAAAGTAAAGTAAAGTAAAGTAAAGTAAAGTAAAGTAAAGTAAAGTAAAGTAAAGTAAAGTAAAGTAAAGTAAAGTAAAGTAAAGTAAAGTAAAGTAAAGTAAAGTAAAGTAAAGTAAAGTAAAGTAAAGTAAAGTAAAGTAAGTAAAGTAAAGTAAAGTAAAGTAAAGTAAAGTAAAGTAAAGTAAAGTAAAGTAAAGTAAAGTAAAGTAAAGTAAAGTAAAGTAAAGTAAAGTAAAGTAAAGTAAAGTAAAGTAAAGTAAAGTAAAGTAAAGTAAAGTAAAGTAAAGTAAAGTAAAGTAAAGTAAAGTAAAGTAAAGTAAAGTAAAGTAAAGTAAAGTAAAGTAAAGTAAAGTAAAGTAAAGTAAAGTAAAGTAAAGTAAAGTAAAGTAAAGTAAAGTAAAGTAAAGTAAAGTAAAGTAAAGTAAAGTAAAGTAAAGTAAAGTAAAGTAAAGTAAAGTAAAGTAAAGTAAAGTAAAGTAAAGTAAAGTAAAGTAAAGTAAAGTAAAGTAAAGTAAAGTAAAGTAAAGTAAAGTAAAGTAAAGTAAAGTAAAGTAAAGTAAAGTAAAGTAAAGTAAAGTAAAGTAAAGTAAAGTAAAGTAAAGTAAAGTAAAGTAAAGTAAAGTAAAGTAAAGTAAAGTAAAGTAAAGTAAAGTAAAGTAAAGTAAAGTAAAGTAAAGTAAAGTAAAGTAAAGTAAAGTAAAGTAAAGTAAAGTAAAGTAAAGTAAAGTAAAGTAAAGTAAAGTAAAGTAAAGTAAAGTAAAGTAAAGTAAAGTAAAGTAAAGTAAAGTAAAGTAAAGTAAAGTAAAGTAAAGTAAAGTAAAGTAAAGTAAAGTAAAGTAAAGTAAAGTAAAGTAAAGTAAAGTAAAGTAAAGTAAAGTAAAGTAAAGTAAAGTAAAGTAAAGTAAAGTAAAGTAAAGTAAAGTAAAGTAAAGTAAAGTAAAGTAAAGTAAAGTAAAGTAAAGTAAAGTAAAGTAAAGTAAAGTAAAGTAAAGTAAAGTAAAGTAAAGTAAAGTAAAGTAAAGTAAAGTAAAGTAAAGTAAAGTAAAGTAAAGTAAAGTAAAGTAAAGTAAAGTAAAGTAAAGTAAAGTAAAGTAAAGTAAAGTAAAGTAAAGTAAAGTAAAGTAAAGTAAAGTAAAGTAAAGTAAAGTAAAGTAAAGTAAAGTAAAGTAAAGTAAAGTAAAGTAAAGTAAAGTAAAGTAAAGTAAAGTAAAGTAAAGTAAAGTAAAGTAAAGTAAAGTAAAGTAAAGTAAAGTAAAGTAAAGTAAAGTAAAGTAAAGTAAAGTAAAGTAAAGTAAAGTAAAGTAAAGTAAAGTAAAGTAAAGTAAAGTAAAGTAAAGTAAAGTAAAGTAAAGTAAAGTAAAGTAAAGTAAAGTAAAGTAAAGTAAAGTAAAGTAAAGTAAAGTAAAGTAAAGTAAAGTAAAGTAAAGTAAAGTAAAGTAAAGTAAAGTAAAGTAAAGTAAAGTAAAGTAAAGTAAAGTAAAGTAAAGTAAAGTAAAGTAAAGTAAAGTAAAGTAAAGTAAAGTAAAGTAAAGTAAAGTAAAGTAAAGTAAAGTAAAGTAAAGTAAAGTAAAGTAAAGTAAAGTAAAGTAAAGTAAAGTAAAGTAAAGTAAAGTAAAGTAAAGTAAAGTAAAGTAAAGTAAAGTAAAGTAAAGTAAAGTAAAGTAAAGTAAAGTAAAGTAAAGTAAAGTAAAGTAAAGTAAAGTAAAGTAAAGTAAAGTAAAGTAAAGTAAAGTAAAGTAAAGTAAAGTAAAGTAAAGTAAAGTAAAGTAAAGTAAAGTAAAGTAAAGTAAAGTAAAGTAAAGTAAAGTAAAGTAAAGTAAAGTAAAGTAAAGTAAAGTAAAGTAAAGTAAAGTAAAGTAAAGTAAAGTAAAGTAAAGTAAAGTAAAGTAAAGTAAAGTAAAGTAAAGTAAAGTAAAGTAAAGTAAAGTAAAGTAAAGTAAAGTAAAGTAAAGTAAAGTAAAGTAAAGTAAAGTAAAGTAAAGTAAAGTAAAGTAAAGTAAAGTAAAGTAAAGTAAAGTAAAGTAAAGTAAAGTAAAGTAAAGTAAAGTAAAGTAAAGTAAAGTAAAGTAAAGTAAAGTAAAGTAAAGTAAAGTAAAGTAAAGTAAAGTAAAGTAAAGTAAAGTAAAGTAAAGTAAAGTAAAGTAAAGTAAAGTAAAGTAAAGTAAAGTAAAGTAAAGTAAAGTAAAGTAAAGTAAAGTAAAGTAAAGTAAAGTAAAGTAAAGTAAAGTAAAGTAAAGTAAAGTAAAGTAAAGTAAAGTAAAGTAAAGTAAAGTAAAGTAAAGTAAAGTAAAGTAAAGTAAAGTAAAGTAAAGTAAAGTAAAGTAAAGTAAAGTAAAGTAAAGTAAAGTAAAGTAAAGTAAAGTAAAGTAAAGTAAAGTAAAGTAAAGTAAAGTAAAGTAAAGTAAAGTAAAGTAAAGTAAAGTAAAGTAAAGTAAAGTAAAGTAAAGTAAAGTAAAGTAAAGTAAAGTAAAGTAAAGTAAAGTAAAGTAAAGTAAAGTAAAGTAAAGTAAAGTAAAGTAAAGTAAAGTAAAGTAAAGTAAAGTAAAGTAAAGTAAAGTAAAGTAAAGTAAAGTAAAGTAAAGTAAAGTAAAGTAAAGTAAAGTAAAGTAAAGTAAAGTAAAGTAAAGTAAAGTAAAGTAAAGTAAAGTAAAGTAAAGTAAAGTAAAGTAAAGTAAAGTAAAGTAAAGTAAAGTAAAGTAAAGTAAAGTAAAGTAAAGTAAAGTAAAGTAAAGTAAAGTAAAGTAAAGTAAAGTAAAGTAAAGTAAAGTAAAGTAAAGTAAAGTAAAGTAAAGTAAAGTAAAGTAAAGTAAAGTAAAGTAAAGTAAAGTAAAGTAAAGTAAAGTAAAGTAAAGTAAAGTAAAGTAAAGTAAAGTAAAGTAAAGTAAAGTAAAGTAAAGTAAAGTAAAGTAAAGTAAAGTAAAGTAAAGTAAAGTAAAGTAAAGTAAAGTAAAGTAAAGTAAAGTAAAGTAAAGTAAAGTAAAGTAAAGTAAAGTAAAGTAAAGTAAAGTAAAGTAAAGTAAAGTAAAGTAAAGTAAAGTAAAGTAAAGTAAAGTAAAGTAAAGTAAAGTAAAGTAAAGTAAAGTAAAGTAAAGTAAAGTAAAGTAAAGTAAAGTAAAGTAAAGTAAAGTAAAGTAAAGTAAAGTAAAGTAAAGTAAAGTAAAGTAAAGTAAAGTAAAGTAAAGTAAAGTAAAGTAAAGTAAAGTAAAGTAAAGTAAAGTAAAGTAAAGTAAAGTAAAGTAAAGTAAAGTAAAGTAAAGTAAAGTAAAGTAAAGTAAAGTAAAGTAAAGTAAAGTAAAGTAAAGTAAAGTAAAGTAAAGTAAAGTAAAGTAAAGTAAAGTAAAGTAAAGTAAAGTAAAGTAAAGTAAAGTAAAGTAAAGTAAAGTAAAGTAAAGTAAAGTAAAGTAAAGTAAAGTAAAGTAAAGTAAAGTAAAGTAAAGTAAAGTAAAGTAAAGTAAAGTAAAGTAAAGTAAAGTAAAGTAAAGTAAAGTAAAGTAAAGTAAAGTAAAGTAAAGTAAAGTAAAGTAAAGTAAAGTAAAGTAAAGTAAAGTAAAGTAAAGTAAAGTAAAGTAAAGTAAAGTAAAGTAAAGTAAAGTAAAGTAAAGTAAAGTAAAGTAAAGTAAAGTAAAGTAAAGTAAAGTAAAGTAAAGTAAAGTAAAGTAAAGTAAAGTAAAGTAAAGTAAAGTAAAGTAAAGTAAAGTAAAGTAAAGTAAAGTAAAGTAAAGTAAAGTAAAGTAAAGTAAAGTAAAGTAAAGTAAAGTAAAGTAAAGTAAAGTAAAGAAAAGTAAAGTAAACCTTTGCACTGGTTGACGATTGTTGACAATGAACAAAGCAAAGCATTCCTATGGATTTTATTCGAATTTTTATGAATTTTAAAAAGTCAATTGTGACGCTAATATAGGAGGTATAGATTAGAAAATGAGGTATCAAATTAATGGTTATTTCATTGAGATTAAATATAAGCAAAAACTAAATCAATTCAGCGTACACTCACATGTTATTAAGTAATATGTGTACAAAATATTATATTGTTAATATTTCAGCTCAATGGTAGATACAATAGGAATATAATTTTGTTTATGCAAATTCCTAGAACATATAGCTATAATTCATTAGTAAGAAGAAGATAAACAATAACAACAGAAAAATTGTTTTTGTTTTCACTTTTTAATATGAAATATTAATTTGGAAGGTTTTTGCGACCTATAGTGCAGATGTGTTTCGCTCTGACAACAGCAATTGAGCTCTTCAGTAAGAAAGGCAACAAGAATTCATACTAAAGAGCTCAATTGTTGTTGTCAGAGCGAAACACATCTGCACTATAGGTCGCAAAAACCTTCCGAATTATAATTCATTAGTACATTGCAAACCTCTACCACTGTTTATCGAAAATATATTAATAAAAAACAAAAAAAAATGTTACCATTTCTTAAATAAATCTGTCAAATGATAAGTTAGAAAGATAAAATACCATTTTATTGCTATCAAATATATCAAAATAATAAAATTTTAGATTTTTCCAACTACCGGGTAAAAAGATAAAAATCATATACTTTGAAAAATTGACCAAAATATTTACCCTTTTCAAAAATCATTTTGGGTATGAAAAAAAATGCTGTCAAAAATTCCTTGAACACGGGTAATTTGTTTGTTCATCCCCTATAAAAATATGTAAAAATAAAAAATGTACCCCCATACAACTACTCAGTACTTTTCTCGCTCCCTCGCTGCCTCTTAATTGCACCCGGATTGAAGATTCTTAGTATCCATTTGTTCTTAGCTTCTATATTATCTGTTCGCAGAAAAATATCAGCTTTGATAAAATGACGTATGTCTGGCGGCTTGGGCTCTTAGTCTATACCTACCTTTCTAGGTTAAAATAAAAAAGCGAGATACCTAACTACCTACCATGAGCCATACTCATCAAAAAACATCATCGCCATCAAACTCATGAATTATTGCACCACGCATATTCTTACCAACAGACCTACATAAATATCTAGAAAGCAAAAAAAAAAAAAACAATCTACCTATGCCTTGACCTTCACGCCGCCGGCCGCACAGTGGTGCGCTTTGTATGGGAGAGCGGAAGAAAATCTATAAAATCTGAACTATAAAACGGAGAGCAATGAAATTTTGCACACATGTTCGGATTGCGGTAACATACATATCTACAAAATTTGGCCAGGTCAGTAGCCAAGGGGTGGGTCAAAGGGGGTATGTCCCCCCCCTGAAACAATGTATTCCATGGTTTTACTTTTTTCTTAAAAAACTGTAGACCTATTTTATATTATTGATTGTCATCAAGTTCGATGACATTAAATTATTTTACACAAAATCTGTTAACAAAGGTACATAGATACTGTTAAGGATCGGCAAACTAAATTATTGTTTGGACTTTGAAACGGAGAGCAATGAAATTTTGCGCATATGTTAAGACTGGGCTACCAAAAAAAAAAAGTTAAAGAAGTTCTATTTTTTTTAAGCTAAATAATTAAATACATTCATACCAATACTAGCATATATCAAATGTAGGAAATAAATAAATAAATAAGTACAAATACTAATAAATTACTTAATTATTTCAAGAGCTTATTTAAAGGAAGATGTTTTTTCTTGGCTCAGGTCTTAAGTGAGTTATATATATAGATCGGATGATATCATGATCATGTTTCAGGTTATTGGTCATAAAAAGCAATAAATCTAACAACAACAACTTAAATATTGTTTGTTTTAATTTGGAGAAAAAACGGAACAGGTTTTAGAAAAAACTCGTGTATAAAAAGTGTCCTTTTTTGTTATAACTTGTTCCTACCTGTACGCCTGATAAAAACAGTTAGATTAAAATATTTAGGTATGCAATTTTGTAATTACTAACATATTTTTTTAAATAACACCACAAAACTTTGGAAATTGGAAAAATATTCAGGCAATAAAAAGAGATTGAGCTTAAAACTGAGTATCTCAGAGCTCCATGTAGGCATTCATTTTATTTAATATTTTAAAGAAAGGATTATATTTCTACTTACAATAAAATCCTGGTTGGTCTTGGTCCAATTATTATTACGCAAGAAATTATAACTATTGTACCATTACCAAAGTCTGAATGGAAAATATTTTTTTAATCTGATTCAGTGAAACAAATTTGTACATTACGTTCCAGATCGGATCAGGACGGATACAATTCTTTCAAAAATAGTTAGCTGAATACTGTACCTTTCCAAAAATGGTAACCACTAGGCGTAGCTTATTGGAGCTATAACTGTAGCTCAAGGGAAATAACATTAAAATTTTAATTCCAGTGCACTTGGCCCTAACCCAAAAACAAAAAATATATATTTATTTTTTTTTTTTAATTTTTTTTTTATTTTGGAAGCTTATTTGTCATATTATTTATTTAAGAAATTAACTTTATCCAAACAGTTAAAACCCCGACTTTGTATGCCAAACATTTATTGCAAGAAAATGCATGAATTTCAAAACTAAAAGAAAGGGTAACTTTAGAGCGCTCTATCTCGCATATTCCTTGACAAAAATTTCCCAAATTTTGGGAAAACATAGAACAGTTATATTTACATCTAAACAAGTATAAACGAAAAAACTCCATATTACAAATTTCATTGTTGGTATTTTTTTTCCGCAAACGCCAATTTTATGGGAGAGCGGAAAAAATTCCATAAAACGTGAACCACTCAACCGATTTGGATGATATTTTCAGGGATGATAGTGATTATGATAAGAAATCACCAAAATTAATTTCAACCCACTGCCACGCCCACTTAAAAAAATAGTGAATTAAATCGTTATTAAAATGAAAATCAAGGTTTTGTTCTAAGTAAACCTGAGAGATTCTGTTTTTTTTTTTTTTTCAAAGACAGTTGACTATGCCATTGTTTTCCCACCAGCACTTTTTAAGCATTTTTGACTTTTTTTTTAATTATTTTTTCTTTCTCTTTTCCGTTTTTGTAGACTTATTTTGTAGTTCGATAAAATAGGGACTACCTATCCGATGAGGAACTACCACACAAGATTTCAGCCTATTGATGACCATACAAAAGTTCATCTAAGTCTCAAGGTTGATAAATTGAAGTGGAAAATATATTTTCGCAAAAAATAACAAATAAAATAAATTGCTGAATACATGGATACAGGCGCCAACGCAGGGGGCGGTTTTGGGGATTCAAACCCCTCCCGAATGTATGAAATTAACTTCTTCGCCATACAATTTCACTCTTAACTTTTGAGTTTTCAGTCAAACCCACCCCGAAATTTGTAAACCCTCCCCGAAATTTTTTCCTGCGTCCGCGCCTGCATGGATATTCTTATGTACGGTTAAGTGTTTTTATCAGCTAGAAAATAGAAAAAGGCAAAAATGATTAAACCGGTTTTTTAGCGCTTAGTCGACCGTTATATTTCCCATGTCCTCCTATTACACCCTTGGTGCCAAGAAAAAATTATATGTATATGGTGGTAAATCATCAAAATCTTCTAACCATTAAATAAAATCACTTAAAAACTTTAGTTGAGGTTGTATTTTCAATTTATGTTCGCACTGAAGGGAATTGGTTTTTCAAAATCCCTGATGAAATGCAAGTATTCTATGTACATTATTTTACAAATGAACATCGTATAAATACAAAATTAGAAAGCTTTGAATTTGTATGAATACAACATTTTAATAAGTAGATAATATTTAAGCAGATATGTTATATAATGTTAGTAAATAGTAGCTAACGTGTTTTTTATAAGAACAATTATTTGGTTGCAAAGCTGACAGGTTTAAATTCATAAACGCATTCCCAATTATTCATTAAAGCATCACACTAGCATCACTTTTTGTGTAACTTGTTCTCTATTGCTATAACTTGTATCACATGATGCGCAAACCTCAAACAAACCATCAGATCTACGAAATGTCTTGGTGCTAGCTATTTTGCTGATGTATTGCATCAACATCAGCTGCTTTCCGCTTTAGCATTGCTATAAAGCAGTGATACATAAATTACTTGCCGTTTTTGAATTTAATGAATTTACTGAACATTACTTATTCAAATTTGAATTTTTGAGATTCTGGAAGGAAGAAGATTGATAGAGTATAAGCTTTATCGGTTGCGGTTCCAGTAATTTGTTAGTATTAACATATAAAGATACAAATGAATAAGTTTATTGTGAAAAAAAGAAAACTAAAATATACTAAAAAAGTGTTTTCAATGCATTGGTACAAACACATTTCTCTTGAACTTAAAAATGTAAAAGGTAGAGTTTAAAATATTTGTTTATCAAATTTAAAACAGGTAATTTTTAACCCGAGTACATTCACCAATAGTACATAATATTCCTTTCTAGAAAACGGAAGTGACATTTGCATTTTGATTAAAGTTCACTACATTAAATCGGCCCACTGTGCGGAAACGCAGGTAAACGCAGATAAATTTGGTCTTAATGTGAACTTTAACATTTCTACAGCAGGGGAAAACTATTTCATCCCGGAGGTAAGCGGAGCTTTTTTGTTTAGGACTACCGCTTTCAATTACTGTGGAATAACTCAAACATTATGCTGCTGTAATTCATCTAAATTTTTGTTTGCCAAAATTAACCACTTAATTGTATTGATAGGTATCCTGCATTATCAGGAAAAAAAAATAACATTTTAAGTTCACCTAGAATCGACGTAACAGCCTTGGGAAGTTAAATCCAATTCCCATACAATTTCAAATATTTTGACTTTGGGCCTTTATTTAAACGTTTAAACTTGAGTTTTGGCCCGAATCGTTGGCTTACCTAGATTCTATGGCTAATATACTGTGTGAAACATAAATCAGATAATAGAAATCAGAACTTTGAAAAATCGAATTTTTTCCACCTTGGAACCACTGTGCGCCGCAGGCCGACGCGACGTCACCATTGTCTTCTTGCATTGCACACAAGACACCCAAAGTTGAAAAAAAAAACACCTCTTCCTCTTTAACCGCACAAAACCCAACAAACCAATGAGAATTCCCAAAATTTTTTTGCACACTTTTTAATTCTCTGCACCTTTGCATAGCAAATTAATCGACAAAAAAATGTAAACCAACCAAAAAAAAACTTCATTCTTTTTTATGAGTTTAATCTTTTCCTTCATTTTTGTCGCTATCCCTTAACAAAAAAACATTCATTGTACCTATTTTACTCTAACTATTATAAATTAGAGTATTTCTTTTCTATTCTTTCTTGAAATTCTCCACAAAATTCAATTCTCTCCGTGAAATAGGGTTGTGGAATTCAATAGAGATTCTTTCGCGTTCCTTCTCAAGATGGCAGTCCATTCGACATTCACCATGATAGTACTATGGTTTTATATACAAGGGTTGTTATTCAATAGTATTATCAAACAGTATAATGGAAAACAAAGAATGGTTTACATAAATGAATCAAAGTAATGTAGCGTGTAGATTGAGCCAAAATAATAGGACAATCATGCTGGAAGGGGGTTATATACCCCCGATACGATGAGAGGGGCAATTATACCCACAATATTCTCCTATAGCTTGTCTTGAACCCAGAAACCCATTCTTTTTAAATAAAGGTATTTTAATCGTTAGTTTTTGAAAAATTAATGTCCAAGCTCAACATTCTGAAAAAGAATTTTGCTCCAAGGATCCTGTTTCTACCAATAGTGCGGGAGGCGACCGTAAGATTGCCTATCTCATCGCGGCAAAAATGGACACTAATCGATAGCTCTGAGCTCTGACATGGGTTCAAAAAAGGTAATTTCCGGTGCCATTTTTGATGGCTAACCTATCTCATAGTTGCAGTCACAAATGTGGTATCAAATGAAACCTAGGACTGTCCTCTTTAAGAAGAAAACCAGTGGTCGGACAGCTTTTTTTTCTGGTGATTATCACCAGTCCGACCATTTTTATAACAACAGGTGTTTTTTTGCACTTTGCGTATTTTGTATTGAAAACTATGAAAAAAAAAATAGCTAAGACCTTTTTCTATGCTTATAATATACATAAGTTGGATACAAAATAGTCTGCTTAGGTAGGTTTTAATAACATTTTAACCGATTACTAACCCATAGGTCCCTTGGCTTTCAAAATATGGGGTATCAAACAAAAGCTTAGACTATTATCCTTATTAAACCGGAGGTCGGACAGGCTTTTATTCGATTGTACCACCAGTCCGACCAGTTTCATGAATGAAGATATTTTTTTCACCTTTCGTTTTACGTGTTTAAAAAAAATTTAAAACTATATCAAATATTCATGAAAGACTGTTTTCTATGCTTATAATATGATTTGGAAAGTCATCAGCCTGCTTAACCAATGCACTCAACAGCATTTTGAATATTTTTACTTAAAACTACAAGTTTTTTTTTAGGTCCTGTTTTTGACTGTGTACTTACCCATAGGTTCTTCGGATTTCGATAAATAAAGTATCATATTAAAGCTAAAACTATTTTCCTTATGAAGCCAGAGGTCGGATAGAATTGTATTGGATTATACCACCAGTCCGACCACTTTTATGAGTAAAGATATTTTTGTTCACCTTGCGTTTTACATGTTAAAAATATCTTAAACCATATAATTTAATATTTACGCTCAACCCTGACTCACTGGGTCATATGCTAAAAGATGAGAAAGTTCTCGGAGTCAGAGCTGACAAGCTTGAAATCGTATATGAGAATGATCGAGCAGAGTGGAACTCGGACTCAGTTTCATATGCAAAAAAATGGGTTCGCTCTCTACAGTTCTGAGTCGTCAATATGAGAAAGATCTCAAAGCTCTTTGTATGAACTAGTTAAAACTGTAGCTATGTGCGGTAAGTCAAGTAAAATAAAAAAAAATGTCTTCTGAAAGTGAAAACGAAAGTATAATTAAATAATAAAGTTAACTTTTGTATAAAAAAAATATTTACCCTCATCCCTGACTCACTGACTAGGTAAAGCTGCTATGATAATAAGCTAAGATCGGGAAAGCGGTTCCTGCTCCTAAACGAAAAATCGGAAAAATACAGGCGATATGTCGGAAGGTAGGGCTTAAATAGGCTAACATTGGCTCAAATTTTTAGGGTTGCCACTTTTCTAGAAGTAAGAAAATAAATTAAAATCGGAAAATAGACTCATGCTCCTATCCGAAAAATCAAAAAAAAAAAAACAGGCAATTTGTCAGAAGATAGGTCGTAAATAGGTCTAAATAGACCTAAATTGGGTAAAATGTTAAGGGTTGCCACATCTTTAGAAGTAACTTTTTTTAAAGTTACAAGTCAGATCAAATAACATAACATGTTTGGCGGACGCCTTTGGCGACCTGCAACCTACTCAACCTTAAAAAAAGGGCTTTGCAACGGAACTCGGTTAATTGTGGAAGAGCCTGGACGACATTAGATAAGGGCTAAAATAATTTCAAAATGCAGTTACAATGATTTAGTTTTATAACCTAGGATTGGTCCTGCTCCAACCGACACAACATTACCATTTACATTAAAACGCCGTCAATTCCCAATAATTCCTGCCTACGCAATCACAATAAACGAGGCACAAGGTCAATCATTTGATCACCTTGGCATCAATTTGGAGACGCCAGTATTTTCGCACGGGCAACTTTATGTTGCTTTGTCACTATCACGAGTTGCAAATCATGTGGAGGTTTTAATTGGATCTAATCCACAAAGAACATTACTGGATGACCAGAGAAAATTCACGCGCAATGTTATTTTCCAAAAAGTTCTTCACTAAATACATTTTTGTGTCAATTTCTTTTTTTAATCACTAAAATAACTTCAATCTTCATCACTAAATCATTATTTAGTTATATGTATTTTATGACAATGTACATAAAACACATACGTGTGCATACATATGTAAATTTCTATTTGTAAAACACATTAAGAGGCCTCCGGACAAAATTTTGAGAAAAACGAGAAATTGGGAAAATGGCCTAAGGTTTTGTGACGTACATATTTTTGAGTTTGTACTTATGTATATAAAAGGAGCAACATAACTTTCTCCAAATGCCATATATTCTTTCTAAAACCATTTCAATAAAAAAAAATGCAAAATATAACTTGTTATTGCAAAATATAACTTGTTATTGCAAAATATAACTTGTTATTGCAAAGTATAACTTGTTATTGAAAAATATAACTTGTTATTGCAAAATAACACATTTTCTAAAGGTCTTTTATCTAATAAAAAGTCGTTATTTTCAAATATTTCGGATATACCCAGGTAGATTTTTTGAGGGAAAAAATAATTTGTGTAGGTTGCATTTGTGGATATGCATATGTTTATTATCAATGGTTGGTAGGTTGATTTGTATGCGGGAAAGAAAAGCATGGTCATGTGTAGTGTAGGTATATACATTATGTATGTAGGTAGGCAATAGAGGGTAGTTTTTGGTATGGAAATTTAATGTTGGGTAATTTAATTTAATGTTGGGATAGGTAACAGAAAATAAAAAGAAATTCCTTGTCTAGTAAGGTATGGCTTGAAATGTATTTGTTTGATTTTCAGGGTAGGCACCTAGCTATGTAGGTTTATTTGGGTTAACTGTTAATTAATAATATATCATGTGGGTGATATCCTAGTAGGTAGGTAGGTAAGTATCAAAATAAACTGTTTTAAAAAAGTTAAGCATTCAAATAAAAATAGTTTTATTTTTTATTTTTGAGTGTAGCAATTTTTTAAAATATATATGTAATGTACATACGTATGAAGGTACCTATACCTACGTACAACATTACTACCTAGTAGGTAACTATGTACCTAGTAGGTAACTACCTATGTACCTATCCCTACCTACTTTGGTTGGTTTTTTGTAATATAGTACCTATGTACAGTACATACATATGTTATATTTGCTTTGAATGGATTGAAAATTATTACAAATCAACGATAGTACTTACTAATGTAATGCGATAGTTATTTTTTTAAAGCCAAAAGTCTATTCTTTTTATTTATGTCTTTAAGAAAAATTTAATGAATAGTTTTCATAGTTTTTTTGCACAGTTTTTGAAACAAATGTTTCAAAGTCAAAATTTAGAAGAACAAATTTGAAAAACAAAATTTATTCGCATTGTTTTCAAAATTTTATAGCAGAACCACGGTAACGGTGGTTGATAGTATTTGCGCGGTATGGTAATTGAGGGTTGAAAAGTGGCGAGTATGTGGCGAGGTATCTGGTGTGGAATAAAACAGGAGTTTAAATTTGTAGTACTGTTGTTTATACTTTTTTCACATAGAAGCTCTAGAGTCGGCTAAACTGTTTGAAAAAATACAAAATTCTGAAGTTTGAATATTTTCTACTGATCATAATAATAATGATTGACATTTCTCTTGTCATTAGTGGAAGTGTAATTTAAACCAAGCTCTGAATAAAGTTTTAAAATTTTGCTAAAATATTAAGTTTTATTTGCCAAAAGTCTAATTTAGTTATAATTTTCTATCAAAGAATTGTGTGGACATCGAAAAACCTCCCTTTTTTATTGAAAGGTAGGAAATATTTTAAGTTTAAAAATTCCTAAAATCAATTCGCTGGACTACGGGATTTCCCTATGAAGAACAAAAGAAATTTAACTGACACTTCACCCGAACGGAAGTAGGAAAAATGACAATTTCCCAATTACAAGATGTTTTAAGTACCACTATTGCTGAACAAATTAAGGATTTGGCCACAAGATCTGATGTTGCGTCTATATCATTAGAACTAGATGCATTGAAAAGCACTAATGCTCAATTAAACTTGAAATTAGCGGCAATGACGGAGCGTTGTGACAAAAAAATTTGTTAGCGGCGAGACAACTTAAAGGAAGTGGTATTAGCATTTATCACGAACAGTCTTTGATGTACCGAAAGAAGAGACAAGCACTAAACCATATAAAAAATAAACTATTGCAAATTAATCCGCAATCAAAAATAAACGTTAAGGGTGATAAATTGCAAATAAACAATCACCAATTTGTCTATAAAATACCAAGAGGACTAATTGTCAAAACGCACGCGGAGATGACATTCGTAAACAACATGTTTGGTGACAGATCTTCTGAGATTTTTGACTGCTGCGAGGGAGCGAAGCTAGCTACAGTTGAAAATAAATATTTACCATCGGGCTCTCAATCGAATGCAGCGCCACCTGGGAGTCAGCTTTAACCATAGGACAAAACTGTCGTCTGCCAAAATTTTAAAAACTTTTTCAATTTATCAATTTTAGCGTATAATATTACAGGCCTTAAAAGTAAAATTATGCAACCTGATTTTTTTAAGTGTATTTTAAATTTTGATATTTTTATTTTATTAGAAACATTTTTAGAAGAAACATTTGAAAACGAATATTTTAAATACTTTAAAGATTATAAATTAAATTTTACTCCAGCGATCAGAACAAGTGTACATGGGAGAGAGAGTGGGGGTATTTTGTGTGGCATAAAATCTAAAGTTTCAAACTTTGCTCAATTTAAAAATATTTGTAATAGACTTGTTATTCATATATCAAATAATAATCTAAACTTTTATATTATCCCAACATACCTAAATTAGAATAACTGGCAGAATGATTTTGATGATTTGTCTAGCTTTATGTGCAATTCCCCCTTGGACAATACAATGATTATTGGTGACATCAATGCTCGAATTGGTAATTATCAAAATCCTTCTGTTCATTTCTGACAAACCCAACTGAATTTTTAACAAAACAGAAACTCCAAAGATGAACCGAAATCGACTTACAGAGTTTTTCGAAGATTTCGGTTTGTTTTTGCTGAATGGGGTGACAAAAGGCGACAAATATGGCGAACTAACCTTTATAAGCGGCCAAGGACAATCGTGTATTGACTTTTGTGCAGTATCTGGCGCATGGTTGAACGTTATAAACAATTTCATGGTTCTCTTGGCTAATTTTTCAGCCCACTCACCACTTTTAGTGAATGCGCATTTTGATGATAGAGTGCAGCCAAGGAACCCAATCAGTTTCCGTAAACTTAAATGGATTGAGAACAACGCTCTCCGTTACAGAGCACTACTGGATCACCACTGTAATCAACTCCCTCACCAATCAACATGCACAATGGAAGAGATAGAGGAAAATATTTCGAGAGTAATTTTCGCTTCGGCACCAGCAGTTAACAGTACATATTCGTCTATCATTTCTAAATGCAAATGGTTTGATAAGGACTGTAGCAAGCTCCGCAAGCTTTCGTTCAAGTATTTAAAACTATTTAGATCCACAAATGCTACTGCATTTAAGAACCTGTACCTGCGTGCTAACAAGGAATTTAAACAGCTTTGCTCCATCAAAAAAACGGCTTACCTTAGAAATCTTGCTGTGCAGTTACATCTCAGAAAAAATTCTAAGGATTTCTGGGCCAAAGTACTTGGAGGCTGGCAACGAGGTATGAAGTTTTCTCTTGAAGCTCAGACTCTAGCAGCTCATTTTAAAACTTTATTGTCGGCTCAAGAGAATCTTCATATCCACAGCTTCGCACTTCAGGACACGAAGGTTTCGGAACTGGATGCACCCATATCTTAAAGCCCCAGGAAGTGACGGTATCCCAGTTGAATTTTTCAAAAACTGCAATGACCAACTCAAAGTCTACCTTTTAAGTTTTTTTAACCGGGTTTATGATAGTGCCTGTGTTCCGTCTAGTTTCACGAAAGCCCTTATCTTTGCAATAAACAAAAAAGGAGGTCCTAATCAAGCTAAGAACTATAGGGGAATTTGTATTCTCAATTCACTAAGGAAGGTATTTGCTGGGATCCTCTATGGAAGACTTTCTAACTGGATTGAAAGTACTAATCGACTCAGCATTTTTCAAGCTAGTTTTTGTTCTGGATTTGCAACAGTAGATCACATTTTAAACATTGCAAGATATCGAATGGAACAAAAGAAGAAACTATACGTATGCTTTGTTGATTTTAAAGCTGCGTTTGACACAGTGAACAGACAAGCTTTGATTTACAAATTGGCTACACTTAGAGTATCTCGTAAGTTTTTGATGCTCTATCTCAATTTTTTGGCGACATCTAGTGCAACAGTTTGGGACGGTTCCAATTTGTACGAGTGGTTTTCAACTTCTGCAGGGGTCCTTCAAGGATGCATCTTGAGTCCTTTACTGTTTGCATTGTTCATTGATGATATCTGTGATATTCTTCCTGGTGCATAATCTTTGCGGGAAATCTTTTTAAGGTGCTACTCTAAGCTGATGACCTGGTCTTGCTTGCAGACAATCCGTTTTCACTTCAACTCCAAATCAACAGGCTACAGTCCTATTGTGAAGTATGGGATCTTCAAATAAACGTCCAAAAAACGAAGGCTATGGTTTTTGAGAGCAGACAAGGAAGAAGAAAACCGGAAGAAGCCTGGCGACTCAGGAACGAGCGAATTGAAACTGTGCGTGAATTTAAATATTTAGGAGTGCTTTTAACTTATAATCTAAACCTTGGACGGCTTACTTACTTTACTTTTGATGGCGCTCACAGCCCAGGATGGGCTTCGGCCTCAACTAACAAGCCCCTCCAGCCCGCTCTGTCCCTGGCTAGCCGCTTCCAGTTGCGCACACCGAGTGCTTTGATGTCGTCATCCACTTGTTTGCGCGTTCTTCCTCTGCTGCGTACCCCATCGGGTTTTATTCGAAGACTCGTCGGGCAGGTGCGTTGCTGTCGATACGCTCCACGTGCCCCAGCCATCTCAGCCGCTGTATTTTCAGCTTTTTGACCAAGTCAACGTCGCTGTATAGCTCGTCGTTGAATCTTCTCCTCCATACTCCTTCGATACACACAGGACCGAAAATCACACGAAGAATCTTCCTCTCAAAGCACCCTAGCAGATTTTTATCCGAATCTTTCAGTGTCCATGCTTCCGGCCCATAAAGCAGGACCGGGATGATTAGGGTCTTGTATAAAGTCTCCTTGGTTCTCTGAGAGAGGGCGTTACTACTTAAATGCCTTCTTAGACCGAAGAAACAGCGGTTGGCAAGAGTAATTCTTCGTTTGATCTCTGCACTGATGTCATTCTGCGATGTAATAGTGGAGCCCAGGTAGACAAAGTCCTTGACAACTTCGAAGTTATATCTGTCCATCGTTATATTTTGACGAGTCGACGATGTTGAGATTCCTCTCTCGATGACAGCATATACTTCGTCTTGTCCTCATTAATCGCCAATCCCATTTTAGCCGCCTCCGATTCAATGCTCGCAAATGCCCCTGCCACAGCTCGCTTCGTTCTGCCGACAATGTCTATGTCATCCGCATACGCAAGCAATTGAACGGACTTTGGCTTTATTGTACCGCTGGTGTTGACATGTGCGTTGCGTACAATGGCTTCAAGAACGATGTTGAATAGGTTGCATGATAACGCGTCGCCTTGCCTCAATCCTTTCTCAACATCAAAGGAATCGGTGGTGTTCTTACCAATTTTGACGGAGCAGCAAGATTTCTCCATCGTCATCCTGCACAGGCGGACGAGTTTGGCAGGAATGCCGAGACTCGACATGGCTCTGTATAATTCGTCCCTATTCACGCTATCATACGCGACTTTAAAATCGATAAAAAGGTGGTGTGTATCGATCTGGAATTCCCGGGATTTTTATAAAATCTGTCGGAGTGTGAACATTTGATCGACGGTTGACTTGCCTGGCCTAAAACCACACTGATAGCCGATCAGATCGTTGACAAAAGGTTTTAAGCGGTCACACAGGATGGTCGACAAGATTTTATAAGCGACGTTTAGGAGACTAATTCCTGTGTAGTTGGTGCATTTCAGAACATCTCCCTTTTTATGGATGGGGCACACTATTCCGAGGTTCCATTCATCGGGCATACCTTCATCCGACCAAATTTTGCAGATGAGCTGGTGTATGCTCCTAGCCAATTCATCTCCCGCTGATTTAAATAGTTCGGCTTGTAAGCCATCCGCACCAGCAGCCTTGTACGGCTTTAGTTTGGATATCGCCTGCCGCACTTCGGTTAGGTCGGGTGGACGGAACTCTTGGCCATCATCGTCCAAGTTGAATGGAGCGTTCTGCCTATTAGCGGCATCTTGGCTGCATTCGCCATTAAGCAGTCTAGAGAAGTGTTCTTTCCAGATCCTCAGCACTTAATGTGTGTCTACTACCACATTCCCACTCTCATCTCGGCAGGCTTCCGTTCTAGCCTTGTATCCTTGGATGGATCGCTTCACCCTCTGATAAAATTTTCGAACATCTCCCCTACCGCTACAACCCTCAATAGACTCTACCGCCCGCTTCTCGTGCTCTCTCTTTTTCCTCCTGAGAAGTCGTCGTTCCTCTTATCGTTTCAGTCCGTAGAGCTCCCGGGCTACTCTCAGCAGCTCTTGTTCGAGTCTGCAACATTACCTGGTAGGCCTCATCCTTAGCTGCATGCGCTAGCCGGCACTCTTCATCGAACCAGAGGCGGCACTTCTGATGGCTTGTTGACAGTTTTTCCACTGGTCCTCTGCACTTGATGCTGGTGGCGGACCTCCTGAGAGATTAAGAGTTACGTGGTCTGCAATAGTTCTGGAGGTCTCTTGCGATTTAAGCTTCTCGACATCGAATCTTTTCACAGCATCTGCTCTGCGTTGTCGCGTCATGGATATCCGCATACGTAGTCTAGCTACCACTAGGTAGTGATCCGAGTCAATGTTGGCCCCTCGGAACGTTCGGACGTCCAAGATACTGGAAGCATGTCTCGCGTCTATCGCAACGTGGTCGATTTGGTTGACGGTTAGTCGATCACGCGACCGCCAAGTCCCCTTGTGAATATTGAGGTGTGGGAAGTAGGTGCTTGAGATGATGACATTCCGCCCCGCCGCAAAGTCTGCCAGCCTGTGTCCGTTGCCGGAAGTTTCGTCGTGTAAGCTGTGTCCTCCGACTATCGAACCAAAGATGCCTTCCTTTCCGAAGCTTGCGTTGAAGTCACCAAGAATGATCTTCACGTCGTACTTCGGGCACATATCATACGTTGTCTCCAGGAGATCGTAGAATGCTTCTTTGGTTGAGTCCTCTCTCCTTTCATGGGGGGCGTGAACACAGATCAGCGTAATGTTCTTAAATTTGCCATTGATGCGGATTGTGACCAGGCGCTCGCTCACACTTCGGAAGCCCAAGACTTCTTGCCTAAGCTTGGAAGGCACGTGAAGGAAAACAGCAGTGAAGCCAAGTTGGCACTCAACATAATGTGGCCAAAATTGTGCGCGAACCAAAATATTGACCATTCATCCAAGTATCAAGTGTTCAATGCAATTGTCAACACCTGCATGTGCTATGGGGTACAAGCTTTCGGAGTTAAACATTTCGAAAATATTTTACCTTTTTGTATTTCTTCATTACAATTCAATAAAACGCAACTACAGCTTTCTATCTAATAATAATGATCAGACAAGAAATTTATTAGATACGGATAATAAAATTTATTCAGCAATGACTTATGTACCTAAATTAAGTGAGTCCTTAGCTAAAGTGTGCCAATATTTTGTACCAGATGTTAAAGCAGCAATGAAGCTTACAGAACAAAATTCAAACTTCTTTCTTAATACAAAACAAAAAAAATAATAAAATAGAAAACAGTGGATTAGTTTACTCTGTAAAATGCAACGATTGCGAAAACACATACATAATGTTAAACTGGAACGGATTGTTATCAAATAACTTCTTATAAATTAATTTTGGTAATTTTGTATATGTAATAATTTTGTATGTATTTATTTAATTTTGTTATTAAAACGCATGTATTTTATTTGTATAGATCCTGACGATGAGGCAAATGGGTCCTCGAAATATATAGATTAGCAAAATAAAATAAAAAAATGCGTTCTATTCAATTGTAATGAAGAAAAACAAAAAGGTAAAATATAACTATAATTAATTCAGCAATACAAAAATCATAATATATTTCGAAGATTTTGAAGCACTCCAACGAATTTTCTTCAAACGTGTTTTCTGACTACCAAATTTAACGCCAACGTATGCGATACATGTGGAATCTGGACCTGAATCTGATCTATATACGAAACCTTAAAGCTAGCTCAGATTACTTGATAAGAGTGATGAGGAGAAGTGACACCAATCTCCATAAATTGATCTTGGTAAGATTACTGCAGATACATGCCTCTCCTTTTAGAGAATGGTACCAGCTGGCCTTATCACACGACGTCGCAATGTTTTTAACAGAAAGCAAAGTTAACGAGTGGGGGAGTATTTTTGATACAATCATCCCAAGAATAGATGATAAACTATTTGATCAACACATTACCAGAGCATCTTCATCGACCTCAAGAAATGTATATAGGAATTAATCATCATATGTTTACTGAAGAAAGCTATTTCAATACAAGATTTTCATCGGAGGTCATAAGCACGATTTTCCGAGCAAGAGTTGAAATTCTCAACCTAAATTTCATTCCTCATAGACCAGATCTTCCGAAAATATGTAACTGGTGCAACAGAAGAGAATTATAAGATATTTACCATTTTGTTGCAGTATGTCCAATCTTACAAGAACTACGACGTTTGTATTTCTATGAAAGTTTCTTGCCCGATAATACTCTGTATGAAATTTTAAATGGCAATAGGGGCTGGCATGTATTGTATAAATTCTGCAATCATGCTTTAACATATCGTAATAGCTTTTAAAGCCCTATCAGTTATTGCCGTCTAGGGTCTTATTTTTACATTAAAATCATCTAAATTGTTATATTTTATGTTTCAAATCATTTAAAATTGTTATTTTTATGTGGCAATAAATTAAAATTGCAAAAAATATTACTCGCTTTCCATCTAAATTAGTTTAAAATTAAACTTTATTTATAGGAATTATTTTTCAATTTGTTAACCATTTTGTAACCTTAATTACATTTTCCTTATTTTTGTAATCTTTATTTAATTTTTATTTCAAATGTCATATCCGGCAGACGGCAGAAGCCATGTCCGTATTCTTAAGTAAAAATGTATAAATCTGATGAAAGAAAAAACAATAAATATTCTATCTATCTATCTAGTATCTACTGATCATAAATTTAAAAATTAACCGAATTTTCAATATCTCTTTGGCTCTCATACATTTGTACTTGCGATATAGGTACTATATAGTAAGTTATCGATTCGTAAGTCGAACTCGAGATAATAATTTTTCCTAGCATTACGAACAGTTTATAACAGAAAAGTACAAGTTTTTGCTGTTCAATGACAATTTTCTGTTCCAAACTGTTCTGAATTGCTGTTCAGTGAGTCTGTTCCGAACAGTTTGGAAGAGAATATAACACGATTTTCTGTTCTTACTTTTTAGGTAGAACAACTTAGAACAGGTTTGTGACAATTGTCAAAATCAGCTGCTTTCACTTGCAAGTTGATATTTTTTTAACAAACATCGTAGCTCTTTGCTTTTACTTTGGAATCAAACATATAAATATTTAAAAAAAAACAATACAAATTAATTAAATTGTGTAAGGTAAAAATTCATTTTTGTTTAATAATTCCAACTCCATTTCTATTTGTTTTTAATAAAAAGTATTTCTTGATTATCCAACAAACTCGAAAAGTAAATTAAAATTTGTTTCGACAATTACATCTGTCAGACGGCTGCCTGTTCTATCTTGTCTGACGTTTCTGTTCTAATCTGAAAAAAACCTCACTGAACAATCCTATAGTGTTTGTTGACTAATAGCCCCAAACGTTTTTTTAAATTTTTTTTTAGGACCCAAAAGAACGGTACGTCCCATACAATTTTTTTTCGCCAAAAAGAAAAATAATATTTTTCTCAAAAACATGTCACGTGTCGGCTAGAAAAAAATTCTTGAAACCACACAAAAAAATAAAAAAAAAACACCCTAAAATTAAAGTTATTATTTCCTAACTACCTATCTGAAATTATAAAAAAATATAGGTACCTACACATCTACCTACCCATCTTATCCTTTACCTACCATAACAATACCTATCCTAAAATCTAAAATCATTCAAGTTCAAGATCAAGCCGCATAAAGTTAGCATGACATCAAAATGTGCAAACAATTTTTAGGTAGCTAGATACCAACCACAAACTATCCTTATTCTCTACCTACTACAACAATAACTCTTCTCTAGTTTTCTATGCAAGTTGGTGATTCTAGTTAGAGTAAATACTTTTTTCATTGCTCAAATATTCCATTGATCTCGCAATGAATGACAAAAAATGCAACCAAATTCTTCACACACAACACGTAAACGTTGAATCTTATAAGAAGAAATAGAGGAAGAGGTGTTTGTCACATATACAGTGTTAAGCAATTTTTGAGGACCAGAAGTGTCAAATCGTAAAAAAAAATTGGTACAAGTTAAAACCCAAATTAATACAATTACTTTGAAAAAAAAAAAAAAACAAAATAATTTATAGTGCATTAATTAGACATTGTGGTGATCTTCTTATAAATTCAAAAAAAACATGAAGTGCATTGTTCAGGGGTGTGGAAATCAACAAAACAAGGTGGATAAAAGCTTTTCTTTTCACAGGTGAATTTTATTATATTTTTCTCAAAAAAAGTGCTGTTAAGTTTTTGTCTTAAGATTGATGAACTATTAAACAATATATTTAGAAAGGGTTACACTTTAAATTAAGTCAAGAATATTATAATTAAGTTGAAAATGTGCACATAATTTTTTTGTTAGAATTTAAGAACCAGAAATGTCAAACTGAAATTCTTGTTAACAGGTGTGCATGAGATTATATTTTGGAGGTTGAAAGGCGCAACTATCTGTTAAGTGCCCTTCTTATGAGAAAGTTATTTTTTGTTATTAAATCGATTTATGTTAGTAATAAAATATCTATTTGTTCCGTCGCCAACTTATTAGTTCATGTTTCAATGTTAATTTGTCTGTTCTGTATCAGTTCTTATTTGGTTGTTCATGGTTCATGTTTAAAGTTTTTTCAAAAAAAAAGTTTTTAAGGGTATACCCAGTAGGCCTGATCCCTTAACAAAAAAAAAGAAACATCATTCTTCTAATAAACAAAATATACATATTATCACAGGATAATAAATATAATAAATTACACATTATTTCATTTGACGACGAGTAACTCTTGTTGCTTTCGTCATTTAAACTTATTGTATGTAGATATGTGCATAGGTTCAAAAGTAAAAGCAAAAACACAGTTTATCTTACACAGCACTAAAATAAGTTTGAGTATTTATTTTTTTCGTTTCACAACCAGAAATCAAAACGATTATAAGTAAACGGACTATATTAATACTTTTTACATCAATACAAATTATGTGTCAGACTCAAATAAACCCTTTTTCGTATTTCAATTAGTCAAATACTTTTTTAATGGCTTTTAATATTTTTCCAAACTACCAAGAAAAAACCAAATCTATGAAACAAAAAAAAACGCAAACGGTAACAATTTTGTCTTCACGTATCATTAAAAGCGTAGAAAAAGCTCCCTTATAAAATCCAAAGAAAAATATGTATTTCTAAGCATTACCGTTGCGACGGTAACTCTGATTTGATGTGCTTATTTCTGCAACACACAAAGAGGGTTGTTAACGAGGATACGATCAGTACGGCTCGAGCCGTTCGAAAGGCATGTCGTAGTGGGGTGTACGCTTGATAATACGAGAAAATGCACATAAAGACAGTGGTTATTTAAGGGTTTTGAGATATTTTTATAAGCAGCAGGCACCCTTTGGAGAAGGAAAGCTCTCCCACAAAGCCTGTACTGCACATATTCATTGGACAGAGTATAGTATCAAATATTTACCAAAGTGCCATCAAAACATAGCTAAGACTGTCTTCTATGCTTATAAAAGTCATCAGCCTGCTTAACCAGTGCACTCAACAGCTTTTTTTAATATTTTTACTAAAAACAAGTTTTTTGTAGGCCCTGTTTTTGACCGTGTACTTATAGGTTCTTCGTATTTCGACAAATAAGGTATCATATTAAGGCTGACTATTTTCTTTAAAAAAACAGCGGTCGCACAGACTTTTATTGGAGTGTACCACGGGTCCGACCACTTTTATGAAGTAAGTTATTTTTTTTTACTTTGCGTTTTAGATATTTAAATATACCGAATCCCATAAGAAATTTAACAAAAAAATCAAACAAAAACAGTGCTGTAATGAAAGACACAACAAATACAAATACGAAAAAACACAAATATCATTTTTCCGCACACAATTAATGGTCCTGGCAATTAATTCATTGCGAAAAGAGAGTGGATACTTTTCAAAACAATCTGGTATAATCATTGTGATTGGAAGTGATTAAAAATAATCTTTCCGTCGGCTTTTTTTTGTCACTGTAGTTTTTGCAAATGAAACAATTAAGTTACATTAGCTTTCCCGGCGTGTCGGCAGGGGTTGTTGCCTTCTTCAGGGGAACTTTATTTGGACAACAAGAAAAAATATATTGTTTACATTATAATAACAATAATTGAAACAATACAAAATACACTCACTTTAATAAAACTGTGACATTTAAAATTATTGTATCTAATAATATGTAATATTATTTACAAAAGTAAAGAAAAAACCACTTCAAACGAAGTTTAGTCTATGGAATTTAAACTAGGAGTAAAGAAACTGAAAGAATATTGTGTTATGATGAAACAAGAGAACAATAGATGGCAGAGATGTTTTGGGTGTCTTGTTTTCTGTTCATGTTGTTGTTGTTGTTGATGATGTGTAATGTTTCTAGGGTGTATTGTTTCGAAACATGTTTCTCTGTCTGTAGGAATTTAACACCTTCAAAATCTGGAGAGTGGCTGTTTTCGACACTGTGGCTCGCCAGGGCTGTCTTTCCAGGAATGTTTGATTTGATATCCGATTTATGATTAGAAATTCGCTGTTTAAGAAATTGTTTTGTAGTTCCGATGTAACACTGGTTGCATGGTTCATTAGGTTTACCCTTAAAATTTATTTTGTAAATGACATCAGTAACTTTATCGTTATCCGCTTTCGTTTTGAGTTTCGTGTTATTTGTTATTTGATTTGAAGGCCAGGCGAACATCTTTTAGTTTTTGGTTTATCACTTCTTTAAAATTCTCAGTCAGTCTTGGGATGTAAAATATACTTTTGTAGTAACCATTATTCGGGTCTTTAGTGTCTTCGCTTGGAATTTTGCAATTGTGTTTCTGAAGTAGACCACGAAGTATAGAATTTGGAAAACCATTGTCACTCAGGATTTTTTTGATTTTCTTCTCATTGGCAGAGTGAAATTGTTCGTCGCTGAGTGCGAAAACTTTACTGACGAGATTGGATGCAGTGTTCATAACTATGTGCTTCGCTTGGTTAGACCGAAAGTTGACTAATCTTCCCGATGCATTATGTTTTTGGTACCAGTCAAACAATAGACGGTTGTTTTCACGATGGATTTTTACGTCCAAATATGCTAATGAGCTGTTATGTTCCATTTCCACAGTGAACTGGATTTTCGGGTGGAATCCGTTAAGGATCAGCTGCACTTTTTCAATGTTTTGTTTGTCCATCACGGCAAAAATGTCATCTACATACTTAGCAACAAACGTAGGCCTTTCTTCCATACCACTAAAACATTCATCTAGTACGTGATCAAGTACTAAATCTGCAATCGTGGGTGACAAAGGGTTGCACATAGGCATGCCAAAAATTTGTTTGAAAATGTCATCTTTAAATTGTAGATAGTTATTTTCCTTGAGGCAGAAATCAAGGATTTCAAGAAATTTTTTTAGATTAATTCTAGTGTTTTCACTAATTATTTCCCATTTCTTTTTTATAATGGTGATGGCTAGTTGTATGGGAATGTTTGTAAAAAGTGACACTGCATCATACGAAACTAAAACATCATTGTCTTTTAATTTTATTTTTTAGCCTTCTCAACAAATTCAAATGAATTAATAACCGAGTAGCTTGATTTTGCCGTGGCGCACTGTAAAATTCTGCCAATAAACCTCGAAAGCTCATAACATGGTAGTTTCATTGATGACGTAATAGGACGCAGGGGCACGTTTGTTTTATGAATTTTACGGCAGTCCGTATATGGATGGAAGCTGCGATGTATACGTTGTCATCTTCGCCTTTTCCCTATCATCAATGCAATTGTTGTTGTTTAGCCATTTGACTAGATCGTTGTTGCGAGTTTGTAAAGTTGTTGTCTGTAAGTATTACGATCTGACAACAATTCAATCATCTTCTCGTCATACTCCACACGCTCCATCGCCACGGTGACGTTACCTTTGTCAGCTGGTACAATAACAATGTTTTTGTGCTGCCTAAGAAAATTGATTGTTTGCTTATTTACATTAAGCAAATATTTGGCAAATCGATCATTTTGTTGGTGGCGTTGAAACGAGTGCAGCATGTTACTACATTGTGCCCTCATAAGCTCTTGCTTTCGTCTTGCACACTTCGAATTATTTCTTCTCCATCAGCTATCAATTGAAAAAGAGGAAAGCTATGTTTATCCACTGCGAGTGCAAATGTCTTGCCCAACGTTAAAAGCCATTTGACCTCTAAAAGGAATTCAATGTTAGTGCGATTTTCAAACCATTTTTCATGCATTTCTATATTGAATTCCTTCCAAAGCGATGATTTTAGGCTGTCAATTTTATGTGCGTTCGACTGTTTTTTTTTTTTATTACGTATCTGTTTTTGTTTTGTTGTGAATTGTTTGTATTCGTTTTGGGATAAGTTCTCTTTGATATGTTGGTCGTGAAGGCGAATTGAATTGTTAGTGCGCTTGACTTTATGGTGCATCTCTGTTATTTCTACGTTGAGAACTTTTTGATGGAATTTAAGTTCGATTTTTTCATAAACATTTATCGATTCTTTATTAGAAAGGAGTTGTTTTGTGCTATTTGTGGACTTTTTTTAAATGGTTAGGAATAAGTCCGGTTTGTCGGCATATTAGTAGGAATTTTAAGTTCTGTTTTTGTAAAGCTAAAGTTTTCTGTGAATTGCTGTATTGTTTTAAATTGTCACACACTTGTAAACCATATTTGTATCTAATGTGTTGGTAGTAGTTCTTCATTTTGATGGATTGTTGATTCTGCTCGGCTAGCCATCCGATGATTATACTAAAAATGATTTATTGACCAATTTGGAATTAATAATTGTGATTGGAAGTGATTAAAAATAATCTTTCCGTCGGCTTTTTTTGGTCACTGTAGTTTTTAAGTATAATCGTCAATTTCGGTGGTCGAACAGTGTACCACAGAGCGAAAAGCACAACGAAATTTTTCGTTTATGATTTCGTCATGTCATTTTTGTATGGGATTTTTCGTTTCGCATCAGCAGCGTACTAGGCTTTACAACAAATTATTAAAAGAACAATTTTCGTGAGTTCAATGTGTATAAATACAACAGAGCCAGATAGCATTAAACTAAGGGCAAACGATTTTGGTTGGGTGTTGAAAAATGAACGGTTAATACCCCTTTGGTTTCAAGGACAACCAACACCGACCAATGTTGATGATATAATTCTCAATGAGTCCCACGATGAACTTGAATCTCTCTGTGAACAAATTTCAGATGATGATCTTGCTAAAAACTCCTTAATATTAAAAAGCCTATTTTTGTTTGCATGTATGCATTTTTGATTCGTTTTTTTTTCTTTTGTTTTGTTTGTTTCATTTGTTTTTGTGTATGTGTAAAAGTATTTAGTTGTACCATAATCATTATTGAAAATAAGAATTAAATATTTTAAAATATTAAAACTTTGTTGTGTCTTCCTTTATGTGGAAAAAAGTTTTCTATGTTTCTGTAGTAAAACATCAATTGTTTTTTTTATGTGTAAATTTATCGTAGTTATGTAGAGACCAGAGAACATAAACCGGTGAAATACATTGTGTATCTTGCTTCCTGTTCATATATTTTTTTCTCTTTTCTTATTTTTGTTTCGTTGTTTAATAAAGTGCCCCTAAAGGAGACTGAAAACTCAGTCGAAACGTTGGGAAATCTAATGAATATCTTTCATTAATAAACTATTATGACCAAAAAAGCCGAAGAAGTAAAAACTTCAAATTTTAAATTTTAAATATTGAATTGGTCAAAACACCTTAAATTAAATATTATAAGAATGATGAAATGTCTTAAGCACGTTGTTGGCTTTTCATATTATAATTAGTATAGAATGATGTCTAAGCTATTTGTTGATACCATTAACGTAACTTTTTGAAATAGTTATTGATAATTTTTAACAGGTAAAAAACAAAGTAAAAAATTTATATTTTGTTTTTATAAAATTGGTCGGACTTACCACCACCAGTCTGTCTGACTATTTCAGTTGATATCGAAGGAAGAAGAGAATGGTTAGATATCGCTCAAAATAAGACATGTAAGAAAAACTTATTGTTATTACTTAAATAATAAATGAAGGATTTAAGCAGGTTTATGTGTGTCCAATTTATTTGTTAAGAATATAAGGTGCCTTAGCCATTTTGTTGATATTTTTTGGTAAAAATTTGATATGGGATTCGGTATATTTAAAGATCTAAAACGCAAAGTAAAAAAAACGACCACTGGTTTTTTACGGAAAATAGTCTTAGCTTTAAATATGATACCCCATATGTCGAAATACAAAGAACATATGGGTAAATACACAGCCAACAACAGGCCCTACATAAAAAACTTGATTTTAGTAAAAATATTTAAAAAGCTAGGCTGATGACTTTTATAAGCATAGAAGACAGACTAAGCTATGTTTTGATGCTACTTTGGTGAATATTTGGTATGGTTTTAGATACATATCTTTAACATGAAAAACTCAAGGTGAAATAAAAAATATATTTATTCATAAAAGTGGTCGGACTGGTGATATAATCCAATAAAAGTCTGTCCGACCTCTGGTTTTATAAGGAAGTTTTAGCTTTAATATGATACTTTATTTATCGAAATCCGCAGAACATATGGGTAAGTACACAGTCAAAAACAAGAAGACAGTCTTAGCTATGTTTTGATGCCATTTGCATAAATATTTGATATGGTTTTAGATTTTTTAACATGTAAAACGAAAAGTGAAAAAAAAAATATCTTCATTCATAAAAGGGTTCGGACGTTGTACAATCGAATATGTCTGTTCGATTTCCGGTTTCATAAGGAAAATAGACTAAGCTTTTGTTTGATACCCCATATTTTGAGCGCCAAGGGACATATGGTTAGTAATCGGTAAAAATGTTATTGAAACAATTTTTTTTTTTTTTTTTAGTCCTAAAAAAATTCCAAAAATACTCTTGAAGGACGTTTTTTTATCCAACTTATATTATTAGCATAGAAAAAGGTCTTTGCTATTTTTTGATACCACTTTTCCAACTTTCTGACAAAGTTTTTCATAGTTTTCAGTACAAAATACGCAAAGTGCAAAAAAAAAAAAACATCTGGGGCCTATTTCTCAGATCATACACATCATACAATGTATGATATTGACAGTTCTGCTGTATGATTTCTGTTCCTCAAATTTATTGTCTGATCCGCTATCATACAACAATGTATGATCGGAGATTACACTGGAAATATTGGAATGTTGTATGATTCTGTTTCTGAGAAATGTTTCATACACAAACTAACACACAAAATGTTCATACAATTCATAATGTTGTAGATTAAAAGAATCTGCAAAAGAAGTACACAAAAGTAAGTATTTTTTGAATTTATTAATTCTAAAAATTAAGAATTATGTTCAATTTTCATTGATTTCTTTTTAATAGTCAGATAAATTTTTTAACAAAATGAGGATCTTCAAGATTAAAAAGTATGCGTTCTTTTATTATTCTAGGGCGTCTTCTGACACGTATGTATGTATAATAAGCGTATTCATGTAACGAGGTAATTTTTCGCTTTGTAGAAAAATATAATTTTAGACAAAAAAATTAAATGAACACCCCATTAGAAATATTTGCGTAAGCGATAGAAACAAACAGCTAAGTTAAGTCAAATGTCAAATAAAACGTCACAAATTTTCTAAGGTTTTTTTCTACGCTTTCCGCTTCAAATTTGTGAGATAAAATTCTATATTTTGCACAAAACTTTTCCCATATAAATTTTGACAGTTCATTTCTACCGATAGAAAATTCTATCGTTTTTAAGCTTTCTATGCGTTTTCTGCGTTTGCATGAGTTGAGTACCTCTAATAATTTCAAGAAGTTCCAACACGTCTTCACCATCATATAATAATTCCATTTTGTGGATTGTAAATAAATGATCACTTTTATGTAAATTACTAAAATTGTAGTATTTTATGTAACCACTAATTTTTTGAAATCGTAAAAACCCCAAAATTGAGATTCCTATTATCCCCACAGTCACTAATAATGAAATGTCAAAATCATACACATCATACAACAAACAAAATATCATACAACACTTCCAATGAAATCTGAGAAACAGAATATTGTATGAAGTGTATGATGTATGAAAACGTTGTATGTTGTATGAAATATATGTGATGTATTATCTGAGAAATTGGCCCCTGGTGTTATAAAAATGGTCGGACTAGTGGTAATCACTAGAAAAAAAGCTGTCCACTGGTTTCTTAAAGAAGACAGTCCTAGCTTTCATTTGATACCACATTTGTGACTGCACCTATGAGATAGGCACCTGAAAAACTTTGTCCGACCACCGGTTTTGATATCGTGTAGCCTAGAGCTATCGATAAGTGTCCATTTTTTTGACAGCCGCGATGAGATAGGTAATGTTACGGTCGCTTCCCCCACTACAAGTAAATAGTAGAAAATTCTTTTTCAGAATGTTGAGTTTGGAAATTAATTTCTCAAAAACTATCGATAAAAATAACTTTATTTAAAAAGAAACTTCAAGAATGGGTTTCTGGGTTCAAGACAAGTTATAAGAGAATATTGTCGGTGTTACCATTGTTATTCAATAGTGTTGTTTCTACTTAAAGTAATTTTTTAAAGATAATTGCCTCTCCTATCTTAACGAAGGGTATATAGACCCCCTTTCCGGTATGATTGTCCTATTATTTCGGCTCTACCATTCTTTGTTTTCCATTAAACTGTTTGATAATACTATCTACTTGTTATATTTTTGTATTGCTAAATTTTGAAATGCTGTATTTTGGAAACCATTCGGTCTACAGAGATGGTTTTGGGCTCAAATTAGAGCAAAGTAGGTTACTTTGAAATCGTAGAACAATGTTTTTATTTAAAATTACTTCTTAAGGGCTAAAATCTCCAATAACAGAAAAAATAGTTTTTTTTTTGTTATTTTTGACCATGAAGCGGGCGCCACTAGAGGTCGAAAACTTAGATTATTTACTAGGCCAATATCCTGAACAACTCAGCAAAAAATCTGAAATACAAGATTTCACGCATACGTGAATGTATATAATACATAGATACTGTACTATAATAGGTATGACAACATTTTCACAACAAAATGAACGACACCAATGCGCATTGGTCCAATAACATTGGAAACAAAAATTATAGCCCAGCCAATGAAGGCCGAAATACACCAGTTGTCCCAGCTTATTAGGCGAAAGCTGGATTTTGTACTGATAAAAGACCTAATTTTTACACTTTGGTTGAATTCCAAAGGGGGAGAATAAATACACATTTCCTCTAAGTAGTTGCAACATAAAACCTTTATTGACTGGGCCATGAGCACGTCAGTTTTTTTTTTTCAAAAGGCATTCACTTTATTTCACAATTTGTGCTTGATTCAATCTCAAAAAATGACACAAAATACTACATTTTTTATACTGATTAGTGTCAGTTTCTCTTACATAATATGTAGTAATCAGCTAACATATTTTTATCTTAAAAACCCTTAAAAACCCTTCATGTTCATCGATAACTGTCCAGAAAAAAAAAATACAAGTGCGACTGTAAAAAATAATTTTTTTAATTACATTTTGAAGTAATTACTTAATAAATGTTGGACCAACACCTTTAAATTTAAATTCACCTTAAGTTAATATCATCAAACTGGCTCGGTAATGACGGGGAACTCCTGGGGAATGCAACACAGGTTTTTTGATCGATGCAACATCAGTATACGGAATATGGTTCTTGTTTTTTTTTTTTTTTTGTTAAGCCTAACGTTTTTGTAAGGCAAAAGTAACAGTCCGTACATAATTTCATGAATACCTCTACAACATGGGGACTCTAAATTGCAAGTATTCTGTATATATGTTAATATATGTTGCATATACACTTTTTGTCAGAGATTTGGAAGTGTTAAAAGTATGTATGTATGCCCGTTTTTCTGCTTTGATTTCTTCGTTGTTGTTAAAATAATTGTACGATAAACATAGCTTATGTTGTCTGGGCTTTGTTTAGGTTAGTCTTAAAGACATTTTAAAACAAACAAAATGTACAATTAAGTTTAGCACTTCACAACTGTTATATATAACGGAAGCCATGAATTTTCACTATTATGTGTTAGCGAGACTTGAAACATCACTAAAACATACCTGAAACTTCGATTGGTACCTTACTTATTCCAATGTTTGACTGTTTCAATCTGCCGGGGGACTGATAAGAAGGCCGAGGGACAATGTTTAATGATTTTTATTGTAAAATTAATTTATAAATTTAAACATAAATGTGTTTAATTCATAATAAAGATTTATTATTCAAGGTTATTTATTTGGTATTCATTTTGGTGTGAAACCAACAGTAGAACAGTTTTTTTTCGCTTGTAAAACAAGCTAGGGACACGTCAGGGGACTTAGAATTATACACTTTAAAGAATTTTTAGATTAATGAAAATTTTTATCAGATCTTGATCATTTTTGCTTCCAAGGTGGTAATCGCCTGTATGTTATAAAAAAAATCAGATCGATTGGTTGAACCGTTTTTTTTTTTTTTTTTTTAAATATCACCCACATGTACATTCTATATGAAAAATGAAAACTTTAAAAATTATTTAACAATAAACATTTATATGTATTCTCGCATTCGAATTCTGATGTTTAAAACTTTGAACGATAAATCTACCGAATAAAATTATCCACGTGTAAAATACGTCGTACCTTAATGTAAAGTTTGGTTTGGTTTTGGTAAATGTTGGTAACCAAAAAACTGAGCATAACCTTAAAAGTGATCTCTTATTTTTTATCAAAATCATTAGAGCCGTTTTGAAATTTATTAATTTTTTTCACCAAAGTCGTATGGCAGGCATTTGAATCTCTAAATGAATAAAAAGATTTTGGTGGGGAATTAAAATGGGAAAAATCCTAACTAAAATTAATAGCGCAAAAACATTTTTTTGGTTTTTTGGTAATATGTTTAATGTTATCTCAAACCAACGCGAAAGCGGAGCGAAACTAACGGGTTTTAAATTTTAGCTAATGAAGATTTAAAAAAATACCAACATTTCTTTATAACGAATTTTTTATATAATAAAGTAATTTGTTGGTCCCAGTGGAAGTTTGACTGTATAACCAAACCATATTGCATCCTCAGATGTAACCAAATCGATTCGTTGTTGGTTATTTCGTTGTGATAAACTGGGGTGGAATCGGCTAAGGTGATATGTGTGATGAGTGATAATCATTATCGACAAATTTCGTCTGCGTAAGGTGACTTTCACAGATGATATTAATCATATTTTTGTGACTATTTTCTGTGACAGCTATTTAGCTATCACTTTCATGTTAAACTATTAATGTATGCTATATTTTCTGCATTTTCAGTTCAAAGTAAGGTATATTTGGATTATTTTATATTCAATGAATGAATATCTACCTAGCATTTTTTTTTTTTAATCGTTTGAGCCTTAAAATCAAATTTGTCATGAAACAGTTTTTTGTTCATATTATTTACTTACGAGTATGTAGGAATAGTTTTATTAAATTATTATGTCCAATGACACAGTTCACATTTCATTACAAATCTATTCAAAAGTGCATAGATTCATTGAATAGCCACGTTTTATTTTATTAAGAATTAAAACAAGTTGATTTCAGTGAATAGTTGCAAAAATTAACAAAAACAATTGTGCTTTTATTCAAGAAATAAACTAATCGTCAAACTTCAATAATGGATGCTGGGAATTCGAAGCGCTGGTTTCTTTAAATCAGCAGAGAAACACATTGGCGACGGTGTGGTTTAATCACTTGAACATTGAACTCGAAACTTATTTATATTTTACAATATTTAAAAACTAACCAACTCACAATTTTGCTTAATTTTCTTGCAATTATTCACTAAAATTGTTTAATTTTAACACTTAAATAAATTTTGCGACTGCAATAAAGAAAACCTTCAAATTGACTTGAGCGAAATGTCAAATCTTACTAGTATGACGGCTTTCACACAAGGAAACTGAGTTGCCAGAAACTGGATAGTTTGTAGGCGAGAAGGGTGTGAGGGGAAATTTGTTGTCTTTACGCCCTTCTCGCCTACAAACTAAAAATCGCCGGCAACTCAGTTTCCTTGTGTGAAAGGGGTCTATGTGTGCAAATCAATACTTTCTCTCAAAGTGATACCAAATCTGCACTATTTTTTGGTGATCACTTTACGCAGATGGAATCATCACTTTTTTTAAAGTACAACAAGTAATATATTACCCAAAACCATTTTAAAATAATGGGATTTTAATGAAATTTGGTATAAATGTTTCATTTGGCATGTTTTCTAAGAATCAACAGAGTCCCCAAAAATATCTGTGGTGAAAGGGTGTTTTTTTGAGGGCGAGATGTTAGTGCGTCATTATTACTATAACATCTGTGAATAAGTTTAGACCCTGATGAAATTTGCTAAAAATATTAAATATTTCATGGTTTGATCCATAGAGTTTTTTTTTTAGAGAGATTATGTTTGACCTGCCCTCTACGGAGCAAAATGTTAGCTCTTACGAAAAATTATTGTATTTTTGTGTAATCGAGATAGTACATGACATATGATATTTGATTTAAAGGTATTTTTTAACGCCAAATCTAATAAAGAAAAACCAAGCACCCTAAAAAAGTTAGATTAATTTTGAAACAGAAATGACTGTTTTATCCGTTAAGCAGGTCAAACATTACACCCACAAAAAACACAATTGGGCCTTAGATATTTGTACGGACTATTTTGATCCTTGGGTGCCAATATAAATTTAATATGTTTAGAAAAGTTCATAAGTGTCAGAATTTGTTCATGGATGTTATAGTAATAATCACTCACTTGTATCTCTCCGTCAAAAAATCAACCTTTTACCAAAGATATTTTTGGGGACTCTTGTTTCTTGGTAAGCATGCCAAATGAAACATTTGTACTAAATTTCATTAATATCCCATTATTTTAAAATGGTTTTGGGTAATAAAATACATGTTGTACTTTAAAAAAAGTTATCATTCCATAAAAATGACATTAACTTTCCACAGGATACATGTATCTTTTCAGTTTTGGTCTCTTTAGAATCAGCGTTGAAAAGCACCCTAAAAACATGTGTCATACGATTAGATTGTATTACAACAAATTTTTCAGCTTGACAAACTCGCGCCTCCCTTCCCTCTCCACCTCTTAAAATGCGCCTACACTTAAAGTCAACTCACGGATTTTAGAGGACTTTGGATATGTTGTTGAGGATAAAATTCTGCGTCGATACCAGCAAAAAAATTTCATGAATTAATTTGTCCCCGGTTGTCCATATTAAATTTCCTATCTTTCCTAGACTACAAAAGACATGAGAACAATTTTCGAATGAATGAACTTTAATATGACCCGGGGTTTAGAAAAGCGAGTAGAATTAGTAGGATTTGTTTTACGAATGGATGTGTATGTGTAACTAGTAACTACCCAGCGGGAAAAATTCAAAAATTCATTGAGGAAAAATCAGCTTTTTCCTTGAGGAATGGCAGCTGCACCGTCCACTTTTCAGCTGATTCCTTTGATGAAATTAACATGGACATGTCCTAGGCGGGCAGCACATGCTGAAAATCCGATGCAAATTCGCCAACGAAATCATTACTTCGTTGGAAGTTGTTTATTCACCGACCCATATGATGAAAAACATGGTGGTTGCATAATCTACGAATTCACTGCATAAATGTATGTGGTTCATTCATCAGTTCAATATTTTCGATGAAAATGGTAATTAAAATTCAATTATCAAATCACAAGATATAGAAGTAGTTAGTTGTTTATTCAGCAATTAGTTAATTCAATATGAAAAATGTGAAGAAAATTCAATAAATAGTAAATTCATTAACTCTGTTGTGTTGTGAATTCTTTGTAAATGGTTAGTACAAATATAGAATTAAAACTTTAAATTACAGTTAATTCACTAGGTCAGTGGTTGTTGGTTAATCACCACTTCATATGCGAAGTGAAGATTAACCAAAAAACTGAAATACTTTGATAAAATCTGAGATTGCCTCTTTTTAATGAAAATTCATAAGTCCTCTTATAATATTTACTGTCAGTAGACAATGTCAACACAGAGAACACAAAAAAAATCAACTTCTATTAAAACACATAATAGCGGTGCACACTTTACAAAGCATATGAGTGGACAAAGACGATGAACTGACGAACTTCTACATGACTTTTCAGCAGTTTTTTCATCTTATAATTTTCCATATCAAAAGCAATTTTTAATTCAATGACAGAAAGGGTTGTTTTCTAAACACAAAGCAGAAAGTGAGTTCAAATCTATGAACTGAGGAAACCTTGCATGACTCTTCACTTATTAAATCATTACATGTCGTTTCCTTGTATTATCTGGCTAGTAAATTGATTGCTCTTGTCTTGTTGTTTTCTACACACAAAGCAAAAAGTGGGTTCAAATCTATGAACTGAGGAAACCTCGCATGACTTTTCACTCACTCAATCATTGCATGACGTTTCCTTTTATTATTTGGCTAGTGAATTGATTGAAGAATTCAGCTATAAAATTCATTGGGGACGATATTTCCCGCTGGGTAGTTTAAGCATTGTATATATAGTCTATAGTAGTATCATGACTGGAAAGTTTGGCGCTAGGTAAGGTGATGAGCGTAAGAACTTAGGATTTGGTAGACTTTTCAATTTGTGTAGAGATTAAAAGAGGGGAAATATTAGAAGAAAATGAATAAAAATGAAGACTAAAGGAAGAAACTAAGAATAGAGAAGGCTATACAAAATGTATGAGGTTACAAGGGAGACAAAAAATAACTATTTTGTTTCGTGTGTCAATTTGTTTTCTAAAGGAAGATAGATAGTAAAAGAGCAAGTATATAGAATAAAGATGACAACAAAACAAAAACAATTTGTATGTTCGCCAATGAAATGAAGGAATGATCTGTTTGTGGCGAAGCAAGTAGACAGATTTTTCCATCGGTGATGGTTTATGCGGGAAAGAAAGAATGTGTGCATAGGTAAGTATATAGGTAAGTATGATCGGGAGTAGGTTTTGGTTCTATGGGTATTAAATTTTTTTGCCAGATTTCAGTTTTTTGTACGGACATAATTTCTTTGGTACTTTTAAGTAGCAAGAAGGAATCTTTATGCGATATTGAGGTAGGTCAAGGGATGTTAGTTTTAGTGGCTGCAAGAAAGAATCTCTATGCGATGTAAGGTAAACATAGGTATTACATATGTTTAGTGGTACCTATAGAAAAAGTAAAAACAAATTTCACAAAAATGCGGTCGACAACGAGCGATTGGATTTTCGATAATTGTCGAACGCAATCGACAGCCACAATACCGATTTCTCAATTTGTCGATCGTTGATCGCACGTTAGCGATTATCGATCGACGATCGACAACCGCAATAGGGCCCAATGTGTCAAATTAGACGTGTATACCTACATGGTAATTCGTATAAGGTGTGACAAAAGTTCGATCCGAAAAAATACAAAAATTGTATAGAAGGGGGATGGGGTTTATTCCCCTCCGTTTAGGATAAATAAACGAATGGAGTGCAAAAACAAACAAAGAGCTAAAAATTAATGATTAATGAAAAAAGTAGAACTCAAACTAAAGTAGGTATGCCATTTCTGATTTGTTTGATAAAAAAGAATTTTTGAAAAAATTTCGAATAAATTCAATAAACCGTTTTTTACTACAGCAATTTAAAAAGGAGTTGTAAGATGTTCACTTTAGACTAATTTTATTGTACAATTTAGATTGTAAATTTTTACCTTAAATTCATGTATCATATGTTATTAACTATTAAGTATTACTCAAATTTCAAAATCTGTCAAATGATAAGTTAGAAAGATACCATTTAATTGGTATCAAATATATCTATAATCTATAAAAATTTTGGATTTTTCCAACAACCCATTAAAAAGATAAAAATCAAATGATTTGAAAAATTGACAAAAAAAATGTACCCTTTTTCAAAAATCATTTTGGGTATGAAAAAAAATTCTATCAAAAATTCCTTAAACATGGATAATTTTTGTATGCATTATCTTTAAAAATTTGTAAAAATAAACATTATTAAAAATCAACTCCCATTCAACTTCTAAGTACTTTTCGTAACGACTATTTGTCAATTTTCAGTCTTAAATCGTTTATATGTATCTCCGTTTGTAGATTTAAAACAAAAAAAGATGTACATGTTTTTTTCCTTACTTTTCAATATCTTTAAAATAAAAAAATCAAGTCTCTACGACTTCGCGTTTAGAAGTTAGTTTTTCGACTTTGGTTCAGTTTTAACCTATTTTACCCTATTAAATGTGCGAATTTCAAAAAATCCGTCCTTAGTGCACCCCTAAATAAAATTAGCTATTCAATAGATTTTAGTATATATTTTTTGGACTTCTAGTTTAATAATTAATAATCATCGCAGCCCATTTACGGAGTAACTCCCACAAATCATAATTTATGACAATAGAGCAACTCAAGTGATTTTTGAACATTCAAACATTCATAAACAATAGGCAATTGTTGTCATCCTCATGCACTACCAATTTTGGTAATAGTTATCATGATGATGATAAAAAATGCATGTATGTTTTGCCGTCGGTGTTTTGCATCTTTGATGCATGTTTTGCCATCGGTGTTTTGCATCTTTGATGCATGTTTTGCCGTCGGTGATTTGCATCTTTTGATTTAAAAGTGAATGCCGACGGATATCCATGTAGATATAAGTAAAATGTATTTATTTCTTTTTTTTTTTTTTGTTGATATGATAATATTTTGGAAGCAATACATATGTAGGTATGTACTTGTACATCTTCAATTTCTAGCAACTTTTAAGTTGTTTGTTAGGTACGAGAACATATTTGTGGGATCCAGTCGTGCCCTTTTTTAAACACCAATAAAAACTTCTATTTTATAAAACAAACTAAACAAAATTTCCTAATTGCGTAGTTTTTTTTGTTAAAAACCGAAAAAAGATCTTTTTTACAAAATTAAAAAAATTGATATATAGCTACCTACCTACCTAGGTAAATAGTTTTTTCTCAATTTTTTTTTTTATATTAATTTTTCTGTTCAGAATATTTTTCTAGTAGGAACCTAGGTACCTACCCACCAAACATTTTTTTTAATTTGTTGAAAAAAGTGTTTGGGTACAGTACCTATACCTTTATAGGTATATAATATTAATTGATATTTAAAAAAAAAAAATTGAGATTTACTTACCAAATTTCATTTTCAAAATGTTTGTAATTACCAATTACAATTTTGTTTATTTCTTTGGTCTAACTACATACATATGTATGTACCTGAACTATTTCAATTGATAATACATACCTACCTACCTACATTAAAATAAGCTTAGAAAGGTTGTTTCAAATATACCTACATACCTATTTCTATTCAAAATACCTACCTACCTGTGTAACTACCTATCATGCATATTTGCATACTTATTTTCTTGCAAAACTCTAATTTGTTTAAATACCTAGGTATAATACCTACCTACTAATCTATAAAATTGTACATACATACATTACGGTACGTATTGCCCAATTTAGGTAGTCACCTTGCATACCTTGGTATGTAAACAATGCTTTCATACATTTTTTTCCTACCAAATTCAAATAGCGAGCAAAAAAGGATAAAACCCCCTATCTATAGTAGTATATAACCAACCATATACCCAGTCATCGAAAGAAATCAACAAAAATTCATTGACATACAGAAATAATATAACTCAAGAATAAGCCCAAAGAAAAACATATGTTTTTATTTTCTTCCCCTATTTCTCGATGTTCACTGACATGAACTATTACTAATTGCTTTAATTCTTCTTCACATCCTTATCCTCAGGTCTCCACTGTGGATTTTAGCGATTTTAACGCCAATTTCGGCACTTTCGTGACGACAGTAAGTCCTACAAAATTTCATCCATGATATTACTATAGATTATATATACAATGGTTTAAGGTTTATAGAAGACAATTTTTTAATTATAAACAACTATAAAAGCAAGGCATAAGAAACAAAAGGTAATTTTGCTAAGTGAAATTTCTTGAAAATTAACAACAAAAAAAATGCTCTCAAGCACTTAAGAAAATATTCCAGTTATTGCTAAAATTGGTAATTTGTATAAAAGTTAAAATTAAATAACGTTCAGTGTAAATTATAATACGATGTATATGATTTTGTATCAATTGGACATTAAACATGGCCTTAAACTGATTACAATAATTATTATAAATCATACCCTATACTTATTCCAAAACTAACATTGATACCTTGTTTCGCTCTTTGTTGTTTTTTATTTTAATACATAATGAAAGTTATCATAACAAAAGACATGACTAACATATCATACAAACATATATAAATTAAATAACTAGATGTGTATGTATATGGAAGTGGTTCCTCTTAGTGGATATATTCTTACAGTGTGAATGTATGATGTACAAACAGAGAATACGTTTATTTTTTCTTACGATTGTACGTCCACACATTTTGAGTTTCATAAAAGAAAAAAATAATAATTCTTTTCTAGAATACTTTATCTAACACAAAAATAACTGATAAGAAAAAGATTATTTATATTTAACCAACAAAATACTATTATTCGGTAAATTATACCGGAAGAAAACTTTGTTGCAAACAAGTGGTTCAGGAAATGAATGACTAATATTAAGTTTGAAACCTAAAAACAAACAGAAAATAGAAAGGTCTAAGGAAGCTATAAAATACATAACTCACCTTTGGTAGTTCTCTTTTATGTTTAAATATTAATCCGTCATTCTCAATATAGTCTGGGACTTCTTTGCGATCCTTAAAATTAAAAACCATAGTATTATTTTCAGGAAAAGTTCCAACAGCAGTCCGTTTTTTTTTAGAGATTGTAGCAGATGACTTAGAAGCTTGACAACTCTTATCATCTTCACTTTCAGCAACGTCGATCTTTTTTAGCTTTGATGTAACAACAAGACCACCTATATTTTCCAATGAATTATTACTTCCGGATATTTCGTTATTAATTCTATTCTTTTCAATTTCCCTGCTGGTAAGAGCATGATTGTGCGACATTTCTTTAATACAGTTATTTTTAATCAGTTCTTCTAGGGGTTCTGCTAAAAGTGGTCTTATAACTCCAATCTGCTTGACCGTGGTTGTCGTCGAACCTGGAGTAGCCAAAGTTGGTATATCGTGCAAAGGTACGGAGGCTGTTAAGTTTCCGTTTGAAAACGACACAGAGTTGTTTCTTTGAAAAAGAAATTGATGGCTGGTTCCAGCTTTAGCAATGTTTTCAAGAGCCGATTTCGAAATGTGTTTTGTTGAGTTAGATTCCTCAATGTTAACTACGTATTCTCCGTCCGTGAAATCGTCATCGTTTTCCGATTCACGTTCAGAGGATTCCGATGAGAATTTACTATGATGATCTTTGTGTGGCGGCGAATATGGCCAATTTGGTTGAATTATTCTGGTGGGTGACTCTATTCGAAGCTTTTCAATTGATTTAGTTAATTCAGTGAGTGGAAAGTCAACTGGCATGACTGTCTTATCAAATAAATTATGGCGCGAAATAAAATCGGGAGAATTATCTGATAAAGCTTCAAGAACACCACTGACACACCCAATGTTTATTATCGGTGTGGACTCCATTTTTGATCGAATAGGCTTTGCAGTAATGCTGCGACCACTTGTAGTTGGTGTTAAACTTAAAGGAGAAACAATATTGTCTTCCAGCTCTACTGACGGAACAAAAGTTGGACTTGTAGATGTGGAGAGAATACTGTTTTTATGTTCCATCGACAGCGGCTTTAGCTTTTGATTTGACTTTTTAGGGCTAGCTGGAGGCTTGGGGAATGTAATTGCTGGTTTGTTTTGTGTGATAATCGATTTATAGTTTGCTACTTTTGTAGCAACTTCGCCACCACTATTACGACTTACTGCTCGAACTCTACGATTCGCGGAAGCTTCGAATATTTTAAGGGTCTGCTTAACTAAATCAGGTGGTGGTCGCTCTGTATCATCTATAATAGACGTAAGGCGCTTAGGAGGATTATTTTCAGTACCCGATAGCAGACGCTCCCGTGCATTGTTTATTTTCTCTTCAATAGCCACTTGATCCTTAGCACCATTGGTTATCATTGTTAACTGACTATTGGAAAAATTCCAAGGTGATTTTTCACACAAAAGTGCCTCTACTGATCTCGCGCGCTTTAATGAATCGTTTCCACGTTTTATATGCCGTGAACGATGTTGATTGTGGTATGATAATCCTGTTGGACGTGTGGTTAATTGAGAAGGATCCACTTTTGTATTTCTTTTATATCCAATAACCGTTTCGTTAATTTTTATAGAATTAGAAGTGCCTTTGGTTCCCACTTGTATTGATGTAACCAAAGGACTGGTTGTTTCTTTGTTAATATTATCTGGTGTATCATCCTCATCATCGTCCTCTTCGTTAATATCATTGCTATCGAGAAGATTATTAAGTGAAGTCGCACGACGTAAATAATCCAGGGATAATCGCTGTTTACCCATAGATTGGCGCAAAGCTAAACTTAAATAACGACAACGTAACTTTGACACAATACCCGGACCATATTTCAGCTCTTCAGATGGATCGAAATCCAATTCGTTGTTAGTTATTTCGTTCATATCTTGAACAGCGACCATTTTCTTTTTATTATTAGTCACTCTTGTAGACGATTCGTTGTTTGTGGTAGCAGTTTTAGCAACAGAAGGGGTTAAAGTAGAGTTCTGATTTGAACGTACCTTTGTGTTAATTTTATAATTATGGTGTGTGGAAACTACATTGGCATTGCCGATATTTTGATTCTTTACAAATTGCGAAGAAGTATATACTGAAGAAGATCTAACCGATGCAGTAGGAATGCCACATGGCTTTTTATTAATCACAACGGCTAATTTTATAGAAGGTATTAAATTATTACCGTTTGTTTTATTGTTATGTTCTGTGGAAAACAATTTTGCTTCTATCTTTTTACCGTCGACCTCATTTAGACTCACCGCACACGCCAAGTTATCACTTTCGCGTCCAGAGATTAACTGATGGTGCAGTTGGTATTCGTCGTCTTCTTCGTCATGTTCAGCGTCACCATTGTCGTTATTGTTGCCTTTGCTTATACTTTTCGTAGTTAAAGCAGGTTTTTCTTGGTATATGGGTGAATTCTGTTGTTCGTCACTAACACACACCGCACTAGAATTGTTGGCGTTGTTGTTTTTTTTATAAGATTCTGCTTCTGCCACCGCTTTGAAACCCGAACTCAAACGGGATGTTGAAAGAGAATCAGAACTTGTAGTATTGGTCGATCCACGCTGTTCAGTCAAATTCTTTCGAAATTTCACATTTTCTTGTGGCAACGTTGGGCTGCTGTCATCATTACTATTTTGTTCTATAGAACCAACAACAACTGTTTGTGGCACTGGAACTGATGGCTGTTGCGTTTCCGATTGTAATACAGATGCAGATCTCGTTGGCAGTTTCTCAGTGTAGTTGTGAAGAGAACCTCCAGTGGATTTATTTTGCGTATAATGACCTCCACACAATAATTCGATTTTGCCTTTTGGTTGTTGAACTGTAGCCGGCATTTTTAACACACTGTTAATGCTAGTTGTTGCTGAAGAAGTAATTAAATTTTGACCAGTATTACTTTTGTTGGTATCATTGTTTGTAGGTAATATTAATGTTTCACTGTTATTATTATTGGTAAAGATTAGTGTGTTTTTCGTGTCGCAGGTTGGTGATAATGTACCTGATGTATCTGCGCTGGTCACATAAGCAATACTATCTATAAAGAAATAAAAAAATGTGTTTGCTTACATAAAATAATTTTTTTTAAATACACAAAATTACGTAGTAGAGTAAATGTTCCAGTACCCCATCACCTAAAGCTTTTTCTTACTTTGGTGTCCTATAACAAATGTGACTGACATGACAATATAGAATTTGGAACATTAGAATTTTAAATCTTTCATAATTTTTTTTATCAAATAAAAAATATGTGAAGGTGATTTTTGTATTGCAATCAACACTAAAATTACTCTTGTAATTAAAAGTGCTTTTTTTACCAGTATCCGGCCAGCAATATTCAGTAGCCGGCCACTTTTGAGCTAGTATCCGGTCAGTTAGTTTATTTTTACTTAAAAAAAAAGTTTTTAACAATAAGTAATCATTTACAATCATTGATGATATTCCAAAAATCAGACCTTAATAGGACCTACAGTTAAAGCTGTGAGTATTCTTGTGTTCCTTCTTTATTGCTTACATAATGATTCGATAGGATCAAAATCTAGGTTATAAAAATAACTTCTTCAACAATTGAAAATTCAGGTCAATAATTTATTCCGTTTCACAGTTTCTTGAACTGAGTTCAATCTGCAGTTTAAGTTGAACGACAGCATTGTTCCGTTTAAACCTAAGTTCAACGTTTAGAACCACTAAACATAATACATGGATTTATGTACATATTTTTATCACCAATTCCATCAACCTGTGGCGACTTCATTTTGACAAACCAGAGGTCGCGTATAAGTTTGAGGATCATAAATTCAAAATCATCAGCTGTTTAACGCCTGGTTTTATCTTCGCTTCTTCTAGTTTCTTACGGCAACAACGAAAGTAAAAGTAAATTCACTTATTGTATTTTTGTATTCGTAATTAATGAAATTTTGTAATCTACATATGTATTTATATATATATATAAATATATATATATATATATATATATATATATATATATATATATATATATATATATATATATATATATATAAAATATATATATATATAAATATATATATATAAAAATATATATATATAAAAATATATATATATAAAAATATATATATATAAAAATATATATATATAAAATATATATATATAAAAATATATATATATAAAAATATATATATATAAAAATATATATATATATAAATATATATATATATTACATTCAGGGTGTCCCAAGTGTCAACGTCGAAACTAAAACGGGTGATAAGGTAGGTGGTGACAGTTATTAGAAAAATAATAAAAAAATTATTATTGTTATTATTGTACTATTCGTACTAGAATGTCAGCCCGTGTTTTTAATTTTTTTCGTCACTCAGAAAAAAAAAACTTCCACAGATTATTATCAACAAAAAAAAATGTTTGTTACTGTTTCGCGTGTTCAATCCTTCTTATCTTATCTTATATTATATTCTTATTTTAAATAAAGAAGTGTTTAATTACAATAATGCTTCAGAAAGAGAAGGAAATAGACAAGGACAGCTAGGTACTGTTTGCATTACGTCACTTGGTAAGGCAAAAACGTACAATGCTGCCAATTTTTTTTATAAAATCTAGTTAAACGAAGTTCAACTGAACTGAAGTTCAGATTTCACTTTGAAACCGAATGAGTAAAACCAAATATTTAAACTTAGTTTAAGGTTGAGCTGAACTTGAGTTTAAACTTTCAGTGTAAAACTAGGGGTTAATGAAAAGTCTTTAAAAAATTAATTTTCAAAATCAAAATTTTGAATTTTTTTAGTTTAATGTTCAAACTATTTTTTTTTAACATTTTACATAATTGAGTACTTTTTTTGTTGTTAAAATTAAGTGATCTTATCAAGTCTTAATCAAACACTTTTAATTTTCAAGATAGAGTCATTCATATGAAATCGTCTAAAAAAAATAAAAGTTGTTGCTTCAATGTTTTTGGTAGTAGCCCGTAGCGTAATGGTTAGTGCGTTCGACTGAGTCGATCTCGTACTGTGGAAGTGTGTAGACGTTTTCGGGTTTCACAGACTTTCAAGTAAATATCGCGTGTGGTTAAGTAAAATATAAGCCAAGCTATTTTTATAAAGTGCAGTAGCACAGAGGAAGAGTGGCCGATCCCTGAGCCGAAGGTAGCCGATTCAACCCCCAGTCGGGGTCCAATATTTTATCCGCTTTTTTCCATAACAGGGAAGTGGAAAACATCATAGAGTGGGATAGAACTCATTTGGTAGAAAAACAGAGTGCGGGGCCATCGAAAGGTGGTGCACCAGCACCAACAACAATGCCACCAGCAACTGGGCCATCGAAAGATGTCTCAGCAGATAAGCCAGTGAAGGCAACAACATCAAAGTCCACAACGGCAGACATAGCGGGGACATCAAAAGATGCCCTAGCAACAAGAGCTAAGATACCACCAGAGATAGCAAACAAGAGGAAAAAACTAAATTATGTGCCGAATTTGGTTAAGCGCCGTCCGATTGCCACTTCAGCTCAGCTGCCAGGTGATGGGGGGAAGACGGTGTGAGATGAACGGCAAACAACAGCAGCGAAAACTCAGACAATTAATTCCTCGGCATCGAAAGACATTGATGACGAGGAAATAGAGAACATGTCCGAGGGTGGAGAAGGGCTCTGTACCAGCGATGACCAAGAAAAAAATAAAAAAAAAAAAAAAATAAATCAGGTATCACAACGGCTCATGAAGAACCAGGGCCTAGTGACTAACAACTCGCAACCATTCCTGCGTGCGCCTTTCGACAGTAATGGAAGGGACCTACAATTTTATGCCGAATCCGAACGGCTAGACGAGAAGCACTTATTCGTGACAAGTGATACCCTTGAAGAATTTGTCTATTCCTCTTAAGAGGCAGTAGCCCTGAAAAAAAAACTTTTTAGTTTTAAGGTGGACGAGGCTGGGAAGCGATCCCAGACCTCCAGCGTGACAGTCGAATGCACTAACCATTACGCTACGGGATACTAGCGATGACCAAGAGGTACTCATAAATCTGGCATCGGAAGAGGAGGAAACCCAGGAGCAAGCTCTCAATAGCATAGTTGAGAAAAAACAAAAACAAATAGAGCAGTTACGAGCAGAGGTGCAGGAAATTGTTATAGCCCTCAAATACAAGCAAGAAGCGCGAAGACAGCGAGAAAAGCAGGAGCGTGAAACTAAAAAGACGCTACAGGCTCCACCAAAAGTAGCGCAACAGCAAACAAAAAATGCGGAGACGCAACCGACAACTGTGCAGCCCCAGCAAGATAAACAAAATCAACCAGAGCAGCCACAAAATAAGCTGCAGTTAAAACAAACACAGCAAACACAAAAACAACAGCAACAGCAACAAGATAAAGAACAGCAACAAAAACAACAGCAGCAGATCCAGAAGCAGCAGCAGCAGAGACAACAACAGCAGCAGATACCGCAGCAGCAGAAGGAACACAGCAGCAGCCACAGCCGTCAACGCAGATAAAAAAAGAAAAGGTGCCACCAATAAACACGTATAAAATAGAATTACAGGACACAATAAAGCTATGTAAGTTGGCCATAGGCACAAATTCTACAATAAAAAGATTAAGTGTAGATAGGCACGCTATTCAGTGCTTTTCCATTAAAGATTATAAAATTATTAAAGATCTCTTAAAGGAATCCACAACGGAGTTCATTGGTTTTACCCCAAAAACTGAAAAGTTTCAGACGGTCCTACTAAAGGGCATAGACTCCTACACGGACCCACAGGTGCTCTTAAATGAGCTTCGCCAAAAAGCGAGCGACGATCTCGAATTTATCGGGGTTAAGCCGTTCGCTACAGTTGAGGCCAGGCGAGAGAAACGGAATCTGCCGTTCTTCCTGGTACAGCTTTCGCCCAGCAGCAACTGGAAAGTCTGAGGAGTATCTCCGTCCTCGACTACCAGCTTGTGACTTGGGATAAATTAAAGAGGCGCAGCGACATGCTTCAATGCATGCGCTGCCAAAGGTTCGGCCATGCTGCGGCAAACTGCGAAATGCAGTCACGCTGCGTCAAGTTTGGTGAGAACCACATGTTAGGAGAGTGTAAGCTCGGGCAGGAAAGGGTCCAATTGACCCAACTTAAATGTGCACTTTGCCGAGGCGACGGGCACCCCGCAAACTATAGGGGATGTCCGACGATTCAGCAAATGAAACACAATAAAGCGGCAAGGCAAGCAGAGATGATAGTAAGACGCTCACCAACACATCCTCAAACAACAATTTCCGTCAATCCCCAAATTTCCTACGCCCAAATGGCGTCAGGAAAGGGAAAAACGGTACAGCCTGCGCCAAAGACAGCCCCACAGGCTCTTGTGCCTAAGGCTCCGGACGCGCAGGCCGAAATAAGAGGTTTGCTACTGGCCATTCAGAGCCAAATAGCAGGACTTCAAAAAAAAGGGTAGACAATATCTTCTCTGCTTTGCCGAGCTTATCGTATTTTATAGGTTAAGGGCGCGCTGCCGGAGAGGCCCTTAAACATCCTGGCTGTGAATGTAAATTCATTGATTAGGACCGAACGTAGAGCAAATCTATTCCAATTGTTGAAAGATCAGAGTCCTGATGTGTTTATGACCAGCGAAACTAAGCTGAACCAGAAACATAAATTGACTAACAATAATTACAATATCGTACGAAGAGATCGGCCCAACTCCACTTTGGGGGGAGGAGTCGCAATCTTTGTACGAAAAGGCATAAATTATAAAGTAATATATAAAAGTGAAGCACGCAGATTTCGGTTGCTTGAGGCGTGTATCGTATGCATTCCTCTCAAACATGGGAAGCGAATGTATGCGATTGCGGCTTATGCACCGGAATCACCTCAGCCAACTGAATTTTTAACAGAGCTCGAAAAACTTTTTCAATGCTTACAATTGAACTCGGAAGAGAATTACTATCTCATGGCCGGTGATTTGAATGCCAAACATGTAGATTGGGGAAATCAAATACAAAATCCGAGAGGGAGCCATCTATTTAATTGGATGTGTCAATACAACGTTGAGTATATGCTCGACCTTTTGGCTACTGATAGGCCTTCCTTTCCAAGGAGCGGTTCCTATCTGGATCTATTGTTGAAAGACACAAGACTGACAATTACTGATACTGTGGGTCAACGACCAAGAAACTGTTTACGGACGATAGAGTGCGACAGTGACCACTGCGGACTTGCGGCCGTAATTCAACTTCCGAACGAGCTCGTGGAGTTGGAGGAATATGTGCCAGTGCATTCTTACAATTACAGTAAGACTCGCTGGCCACGCTTCACCAGCGCTTTATCGAGTGAACTACGAATGAACAACATATCCCCACCAAATGACAGGAATTTAACAAATACCGAAATTGACGATTACTTGGAATAGATGGACAGTACAATCCAACGAACAATGGAAAAAACAATACCAAAATACAAAGAACGCGAAGCCACAGTACCGCAACGCGACCATCGACGCACTACACAGACAAAAAAGTGGACTTTTGACAAGACTGGAACTCTTGTACAGACGTTTTACTGACATACACGATCTGGAGATAAGGACACTGAAGTTGTCAATTAAAAACATCAACCAATTGATCAAGGAAAATTACCGGTTGTCTATTAATTTGTATTGGGACAACAAAATTCGGGCCGTTAATTCTAGCGACCCGAGTAGGTTTCCTCAAATTAATAAAATATTTAGACGGAATGATCAAAACGAACTTCCGTGTCTTAAGCTTCAGAGAACGACAGAGAACAGAGACGTACTTCTGATAGCAGGCATAGATCCAGAGGAAGCAGTCTTGGACGATGACCTCTTTATAATCGAAGATCCTCGTGAGAAAGTGGAGGCTGTGGGGGCTGCTTCCCAGCAAGTGTATAAAGTGAATGCTAGCATTCGCCCGAACCATGACCTGGAAAACAGAGCCTTGCTTCACCACTTCTACCTTCGAAATCAAATGACGCAATGGCGATCAGAGAATCTCGGTTTCACCGGGTTCAATGAAGAACACTTGGCAAACGCCACCATCGCCGAGCGAAACGGGGCTAATTCCCTGTTAATTTCGAAAGTTGAGCTCCAGCTCATCTTCGCTTCATTAAAGAAAAAGAAGGCAGCAGGAATCGATGGTATATCCAACGTTGTACTGCGACATCTGCCTCAGGAAGCAGTTGACATTTATGCCACACTGTTTAACAACAGGGTGGTGGAAGACAGCTGTGGTACATCCTCTCCCGAAAAAGGGAAAGGACAACTCCAATCCGGCGGATCTCCGGTCGATAAGTCTTCTTCCGAGTATCAGTAAGGTATTTGAGAAAGTTATAAATAGAGCTCTGTCCAAGTGGGCGGAGGACAACAATATCATACCGGACAATCAGTTCGGTTTTAAGGCGGGACATGACACCATTCATGACGCGTCTAAGCTCGTTTCTGATGTCCAATGGAACAAATCTAAAAGACAGTGTACGGGTGCTTGTCTGGTTGACTTGGAGAAAGTTTTCGACACCGTATGTTTAGAAGGCCTGTATCTAAAGCTAGCCAGACGGGGCATAAGTAAACCGCTTTTATATATGCTTTATGATATGCTCAATGGTAGAAAGTTTGTTGTCAAAATTGGCAATGTAACTTCTACCGCAACCTTCGAAATTAAAAATGGTCTTCAACAGGGAGCGGTGAACTCACCGATTCTCTTCAGTATTTACACCAGCGATCTGATAGGTAGTCTAGCCCATGTCATACCGTATTGCGACGATCTAATTGCGTACAAAACAGCTCCAACAGTTGAGGTCATCAGAATCCTCTTACAGCGTGACTTCGACAAGATTCAGCGATATTGCGATGACTGGAAATCAACTTTCAGAAATCCGAAACCATTCTGTTCAGGACTCCATTGCATGGAGCCCCTAAGGATACAAGAAAGAACTGGCGCAAGCTGGTGATCGTAGGGCCACATGGACTTCCACTGGCGAATAAAAGTCTAGTAAAGTACCTTGGCATCTGGATGGATCAGTATTTGTATTTCGACAGACATATAAATGATGCTCTGACCAGAGCCAGGGGAGCTTTTGCCCTGACAAAACGGTTGTTTTATAGCAGCCGTCTTGACAGCAGGGTTAAGGTGATTTTCTACATGGCCCTTATCCGGCCAATGATTGCCTATGGATGCCCGGTGTGGTTCAACGTTGCCCCATCTCAAATGGAAAAGATTCGGGTGTTTGAGAGGCAGTGTCTTCGACGCTGCCTTGGATTACACAGAACACCAGAGTCGGAGTACAAACATTATTATTCCAACGAGGTTCTATACAATGGAGCCAACATTAACAGAATCGATAATTTTATAATCAATCTGATTGGGGGTCACATTGCAAGAGCGATGTCCTCAGCCAATAGCTTAATTTTTGGGGCTTACTACCCCAACACTGATTACTACGAGAGTGTGCGTTTAAGTGGATTTATCCCACCCGATGCTTTCCTCAGTCGAGGGCATCGGGTCGAGGATAGAGCGGCGGTTCCGCTAATCCACCACGTCGGCCGCAGAACTGTAGATAGGCGACTCCTTTATAGTCGAGACGTCCTCGCACAGGGCGGAGCAGAGCGCCTTCGGTTCAGTAGGACTGTGTCCGATCGGGACCGAAGTGACAGGGTAAAACAGGAGAACCCATGTTGGTGGTTAAATCAAGAATAAGATACGATATAGTTGACTTAGTTTTCTCGTCTTGGCCGACTTACATAGTTTTAAGTGTATTAATTAAGTAGGGACAGTCTCAGGGTGGCACCAAAAAAAAAAAAAAAAAAAAAAAAAAAAAAAAAAAAAAAAATTAAACCAAAAAAATCTAAACAAAAAAAATTAAAAAAAAAAAATTAAAATGCTTGCTGTGGCTGTTCTAGTTTTAAGGTCGTTGCAAGTAGTTTTATAGTAGTTTTAATTAGTTTTTAATTAGCTTTTAGTTTTATTTAAGAAATAAAAAAATGATAAAGTTACCTAGTTTTTTTTAAAAAAGTCTTTCTTGGTAAAAAATAAAACCAATTAAAGATATTATTTTTAAGATAGTTCGTAGGCCGAAAGGCATTAGCATTAAGTTATTGTTTAATTAAGAGCGCCCGCTTAAGGCCAGTAAGTTATTTTTAAGATATTGATAAGGAGGCTAGTTTTTCATGAATTTTTGTCTAGCTTTAAGAAAGTTATAAGAAAAATGAAAAAATAAAAATGAATTTGAAAAAAAACAAAAGAAAAAAGTGCGTTCGACTGTCAAGCTGGAGGTCTGGGTTCACTTCCCAGCCTCATCCACCTAAAAACTAAAAAAAAAAGTTCTTTTTTCAGGGCTACTGCCTCTTACGAGGAATTGACAAATCCTCCAAGAGTATCACAAGTCACGAATAAGTACTTCTCGTCTAGCCGTTCGGATTCGGCATAAAATTGTAGGTCCCCTCCATTCCTGTCGACAGGCGCACACAGGAATGGTTGCGAATTGTTAGTCACTAGGCCCTGGTTCTTCACAAGCCGTTGTGCCACCCAATTTCTTTTATTTTATTTTTCAATGTTTTTGATTTTTTTTCCAAACTTTAACAAAATGTTCTTTAGGGCTTGAAGAAAGGAAATCCAGCGTCATTTAATTTTTCGTGCATCACCCTCCCCTCTGTCCTACTTGAAACATTTTCAATTTGTCATTTTCATACTTAAAAATGTTTTTAGCTGTAACTATTGTTCTACTTTATATATCTAAATGTTTGATATGTTATTGTAAAGATTAAGAATAGCTGTCTTTGTACACAAACTCACAAAATCAGTTCCAAACAATAAAAAAGATGATGCTGAAGATACGTATATTTAACTGGATTTTGGTGATTTTTAACTGACTCCAGTGCCTCAACCGATAAGGGTAGCATATTGAAACTTGTCAGATATTTAACAAATATATCATAAAAAAATACAACTGACTCTTTCGAACCACTCTTTGTTTAAAAACCTTAGCTTGAAAGTTTGAAATTTTGAAAAAATCGAAAATTTGAATTTTGTAGGCTACAATATCAACATGTTTGGGACGAGATACAAACATGAAACTTTCAGGATATAAAGCTCTTGGGGCATATTCATAGTCATTTTAGACCTGGGTCTAAGTTAAACATAGCTTTAGTTGAATTTTCGCACGTTGATTCAATTTTTTTAAAGGTTATCATTTCAAAATATTTGAAGCTATTTGTGTAGTATACCAAGTTAATTATCTTATAAAATTATAAAACCAACAATTTGAAATTAAAGTTGGTCTGTATTCATTGAGCCAAAATTGTCTTAAACTGTAGTTTCGTTAAACCTGGGTCTATCTGCGACTATGAATATGCCCCCTTGTATTTATCTTCAAAGCCTATGAAAATCGTTTTGTGATTGTGATCCCTGAATGCAATGGTTAAAGAAAGCACTATTTGTCAAATAAAAACTAATCTACATACTATGTACATATGTACATATATGTACGTACCTATATATATATATATTAACTTATATAATATACATTTGTATGCATAAATATACTTATTTAAACATTTATACTGGATTACTTATACAGGGTGTCCAGTAAATAAAGGAAGTACGACTTCCCTCAAATATATGAGTCCTAAGACCACGGTTAAATTATTATGATCATTGTTTTTTTTTTTTAATTTTTATAATATTCTTATAAATATTTAAGCTCACCGCTGACTCACTGATTCACTGACTGAATGATGCATAACGCTGCAATGCCAAAAAAAAATAACTTTCTTGCAAAATAAAAAAATAACTTTTTTACAAAAAGAAAAAAATTACTTTTTTAAAAATAAAATTTACTATTTTAGTAAAAAACAAAAAAAAATAATTAAAAAAAAAAAAACTTTTTTATAAAAAAAGGTATTTTTTTGTGTAAAAAAGTAATTTTTGTAAAAACGTTAATTTAGTTTGTAAAAAAGTATTTTTTTTTTTTTGAAAACATTTATATCTTTTTTCAAGAAAGTTATTTCTATTGTATGAATGGACTGTTGTGTATAACGCTAAAATGTCATAATATATCAAAGCATAATAACATAACATAAATATAACATAATCTGTTTGTCGGGCGCTTTTGTTTTGCCTTAAATTTGTTTTGATTCTGTATGTGTTCGTATGTAATTTGAAAGCATTTTTGTAGTTTGGAGTATTAAGGAGTATTAAGGGGTAGGTTGAATAGTTTTTTTAAGAAATTTCTGTGGAATTTTTCTATTTTTGTATGATATATTTGCTAAAATTTGTTTACAAGGACAGCTATGCTTAGTTTTTACAATGACATATTAAACATTTAGATATCTTAAGTAGAACAATAGTTACAGCTAAGAACATTTAAGTGCGAAAATGACAAATTTAAAATGTTTCAATTAGGACAGAGGGGAGGGTGATGCATCAAAAATTAAATGACGCTGGATTTCCTTCCTTAAAGCCCTAAAGAACATTCTGACAAAGTTTGAAAAAAATCAAAAATGATGCTGCGATTTCGATTAGACGATTTCATATGGAATGACTCGATATTAAAAAGTAACCTTTTATCTATCTCCTCCGTATACGGCTAATAATCCTGAAATTCTAAATAATATTCGAATTCCAAGAAGAAAACCAATTTCGTATCATTTGTACAAGGAAAGTAGTGCCTCAGGTGTTATGAATGGAAATTATTTCGTTTAGTAACCATATTGTTTGAACTTTCAAATTAAAATCAAGTAACATTGAAATTTCGGAATTGAAAACACTTGGTATAGGAAGGAAAATAAAAAAATATAAAATCAACTTAGCAATCGAGTTGCCTAGCGAAAATATTTCTGCACGAAAATTTTTCATTCTGGAAAAGATTCGACAATTCGAATCAAAGCGGAAGTAAAATAAAAAAAAATAAGCTTATTTATAAATATTTGACCCAGGAAGGAGACCCAGGAAGGAAAATATTATGTAAATATTTAGGAGTTAAATATAAAGGTATGTTTATTGTTTATGGCTTAGTTTTATTTCGAGCGAAATTAAATATAAAATCCTTTAAATTGTTAAGTATCATGATTCCGCTATTCAAATAATTTCAAGGAAACAAAAAAAAAAACTAAACCAGAATTTAGCCGTAGAGACGGGACTCCACCGTAAGGCGTTCGTCCTTTCAAGGCTCAGGAAATGTATCTTACCTGATAAAAGTTAGAACATATTGTTTTTCAATAGTGAATGACAAAAATTTATCCACCAAAATACAAAACGTTTGAAAACCTGTATTGGTATCCTTAAAGTGACGTCATCTAAGGAGGGAGACGAATTTCTCTCATTGATTACCATTGACAATCCCAAGGAGTAATTGCATTCAGTGATAGACTAAAACATTCTTAAGGACTTAAAGTCCCATTTAAGATTAAAAATCAAAAAAAAAAATAATAATAATAATAATAATAATAAAAGAATGAAAAATTTATCAATAATTTGTTAAGAAGAAGAATAAGTGCTACCATTTTATCGAATTTGTGTTGGTGACTTCTTCGGCGTATAAAGTTTCGAGAACATTCTTATTAGCTTAATCTAAATCGTTAATTTCATTAAATTGTTTCTGACGTACTTAAATATTTTCCATAATTTTAATCAATAATTTGTAGTTTGCTGGGTGTGTGAAAGTGTATAATATTAATTCAATTTCAATGCAAATCAACAGGACTCCGATGATATGTGCGCACATTTCTTCAAGAATTCTTAAATTATAAACAGAGGCAATCACTCATTTATTTTTAAAGGAACGATATTCTTCATAGAGTTTAATTAAAATATTTGTTTTCATATCCACATATCGTTCCGTTAAAATTTTTAAATACTTATTTTTCCCATAAATTAATTTGTTTTCTTGTTTATAAAAAATTGAAATATTATTTATTCATCTGGTTATACATATTTTGATTTTAATTTCTCTTTTAATTCTTATTTTGAACCATATCTTTTAAAACATCACCCGATTGATGGGCTGATAAATTGTTATATTTAGTTTAATCAAGCGATGTGAGTCGAATCCTCTGATACCAACATGAACATCTATGTTTTACATAAAAGAATATAAATTAGAATAACAAATATGGTGCCCAACGTATAAGCTTTTTTTTTGATAGTAACTTCTTTTAAATTCATGAGTCCCGTTCATTATGTAGATTGATAACGAGCTGCCATGAATATTTATTTCTCTTTTCTTAAATATAGTCAAACTTTTTAGATCTAGTCTGAAGAATTTATGCATGTTTTAAGTAGTTTTATTTTTTCCTTTTTTATTAAAGTAAGTTATTTTGGTATTGTAAGTCAGCCCAAGCTGATTAAACATTGCGACAAGCTAAAATAACTTAAGTTTTTTATGATTATAAGACCTTTTTTACAAATATATATTGTAAAAACGTAGCTATGATCAAATTTAAAATTAATTCTTGTTAAGACATTGGCAAATAAATCGCTTGACTCTTCACGACTTCCAATTGCGCCCTATTTCAAATAAAGTCACACAGAAATCAATTACCAACCAATACCGATCACAATGACAACACGTTCCGATAAGAAAAAAGAAAAATCCTACCAAAATGAATTTGAATCAAGATGCTTCTGTAAATGTTATAGAACCAAGAAATACTGGCACAATACCAAAAGTCATTCATTCTCCGAAATCTGTTCTAATTTATCAACGTCTGATCAAATTTCCCAATCTAACCAAGAAGAGGATTTCACTAATGCTTTAGGGGCAGCTTCTTAAGCATTCCAACAAGAATATCCGAACATAACCGGAACTTCTCATATCCAAACCAAATCGAAAGATAATGATCCAAATGATATTAACAAATTAATATCAGCTCTTCAACGAACTATGATTTATAACCAGCAAACGTATATGAAAGAGTTTAAATCATTTAAAGATAACATTATCGACCAAGTCGAAACCATTATACATAATATCAATCAGAATCAAGGAACAGAAAGCAATTTTACATTTTCTTCACCCAATTTTAGAGGTTTTCCTGAAAAATCACCCCATTTGACGAACAAGCATTACCTTCTCTTACGAGCTTCGACCAAAATTGTAATATTAAAGATTGGAAAATATCATTCAACGGTATCGAAAGCGTCATTCAACGGTATCGAAAGCGTCCATGACTTTATTTTTAAGGTGGAAACCTTAAAAAAAAAGCTCTTAGTGCTCTGAAAGCGAAAGCGCAGATAATAACGATTATGAATTAAATGTAGCCGCATTCAGTTAAAATCGTACAATTGATACCACCAAATACCAATGCTGGAATTGCGATGTTATTGGACATTCGTTTTTTGAATGCACTCTCCAACAACGTAACCTTTTTTGCAACAGATGTGGGAACAAAAATGTGACTACGGTCACATGCAAAAAGCATTTGATGGGAAACCGTTCGATAGGCGAGATGGCTGCCGGGAACGCTCGCTCATTCCCAACTTTCCCCAGCCAACGTTAAAACTTCAAGGTTGTGATAACCATAGGTCTTCCAATCTTCCAAATAGTGAACCAGATATACAACCATTGCAGGATAAAATATCAATTTTTAAAAGAATTCCTCATATTTCGAATTCAAAATTGGACGTTATACCATTTCAAGCGGGCTTGCATCATAGAAAGTTGAGCTACGACCAAGTTCGTTCTAGAATTTTTAACACAGAACCATCAAAACAAATTTTAAAGGCACGAGAAAGATTTAGGAAGCGCAAGAATTTTCATTCAGCTATAGAATCTGCAACAATCTGCACAAACACCGACGTACGACCTTCCATCAACGTTCAAGTCGGTACAGAATCAGTATTATCCCTGCTTGATTCCTGTGCTTCAGTTAGTGCTCTTAAATTTGAAGTTAAGGAAATAAAATCTTGTATCAGCACGGCCGATGGTGCAAAACAAAACATTATTGGGTTTTGCGAAATTCCTGTAACTTTCAATGGAATTTCCAAAAACGTTTTTTTCTATGTTGTGCCTTCTCTGCAGCGAAAAGTCTATTCAGATGTACATTTTTGGCGAGATTTTCATTATAGCTCCAAACATTATAGCTGAAATAGGCCTTGATAATTCCGCGTCGCCTCCATCAAACTTACATAAGCTAGACCAGTTTCAAAAATACGAACTCGACAAAGTAGTATCAAGTTTTCCTTCGTATCCCAAGAAGGGCTTAGGACGTACGCACTTATGTCGTTTTCGATTGGATTTCGGAACAGTACTACTCCTTTTTGATTCCAATCGAATTATTTTCTATTGTTCCGAGACTAATTTGTGAAATATTTATGTGTGTGTGCGTAAATTGTCTGATATTTATGTATATTTTGCACGTTCAGACGAGCAAAATGTATTTGACAAATAATCCGATGGAAGGGTTTATATGTATATGTGTGTTTCCGGTCTACTCCTTTATTAATTCCGGAACAGAAAAATACTCCGAAAACATTACTCGGAACAGCCAATCGAATTATTTTGGAGTAAGCGGAGTCAAAAAGGAGTAACTCCGAACCTCCAACCGAAAATGACATTAATCACTCATTCGATTGATACTGGTGATGCGGCTCCCATTAAATCTAAATATTACCCTCCTTCACCACCGCGACAAAAACAAGCATACAAGGAAATAGAAGGTATGTTAAAACTAAAAGTAATAGAGCCCAGTGATAGCCCCTGGGCCAGTCCAATTGTTCTTGTCGATAAAGGAGGTAAAGTGAGATTTTGTGTATACTACGGCGTGAGGCAATAACGCCCAAGGCAAAAACTCCCAAATCGATTCGGAATTATCGCCCGAAAATAAATTAAAAAATAGAAAAATTGCCCAAATAAAATTTTTGACCATAATCATAAAATGACCCGAAAATTGAACGAGTAAATTGTTTTTGTAAAGTTTGTGGATTCTTCCCTCAGTTTTGGGCGATTTTTCCAAACAAAATTTCAACGGATTTTATTGTCAATAGTTTTATTTAACAAGAGTTTTTTAGGTGGCCCCCTTCGCGGGTTCAGGGATTTTAACTCCCTTTTCGGGTCCTCTGACCCGCTCACGCGACTCCGTCGCTCCGCAAAAGACAGCCTTTGCAGTTCCAGGCATGCCTCTCATGCAATTTAATGTAAAGCTATTCGGTCTGAGCGATGCCTCACAGTGCTCTTATGGACAAGGTCATTCCATCGAATCTACGCGAATGTGTTTTTATTTATGTTGATGATCTTCTCATATGTACAGAGAATTTCGAAAGACATTTGGAAGTGCTTTCAGAAGTATCTAAGTGCCTTATAAATGCTGGGCTTACCATTAACATAGAGAAAAGCAAATTTTGTCAGACTGAAATAAAGTACTTAGGTTATATAGTGGGTCATGGCTGCTTGAAAACAGATCCGTCCAAAGTGGATGCTGTGACTGATTTTCCACTGCCTAAATCGGTTCGCCAAGTCAGACGATTTATAGGTATGGCCGGCTGGTACCGACAGTTTATCGCAAATTTTGCGGACCTGTCCGCCATAGAAAGTTTCAACAAACTTAAAACTGCAACCAGATTTCGCAAAAGAATTCACTATTCAATGTGATGCGTCTAGTGTCGGTGGCGTTTTATTTCAATTAGACACTGAAGGACAAGAAATGCCATTTGCCTTCGTCTCGAAGAAATTGAATAAGTCTCAACTACACGGTCACTGAAGGTTACGACCATACATTGAGGGATTGCCTTTCCGAATAATAACCGACCATTCAAGTCTCAATTGACTGATGTCACTTAAGGATTTGGATGGTAGGTTGGCTCGTTGGAGTTTAAAGCTGCAAGCTTTTGATTTCAAAATCAAGCATCGGAAAGGATTTCTCAATGTGGTGCCTGATACCCTTTCAAGAGCAGATATGGAGGAACTTAGTGTTAATGACATTCCGGCGGAAATTGATTGAATTCTTCTGAGTTCGAGAGTGAAGAATATATCAATTTGCGCGAGAAAATTGAATCCAATAATGAGGTTCTACCGGTTTTGTGTCAGATTTAGAGAAGGTGGGGATGGCGAGGAAGATAACCTATGGATGCTTTGGATTCCTAAGAATTTGACTAAAAAGGTGATTGAAGATGCTCACAGTTCTGGTACAGGTTGCCACGGCGGATATGCTAAGACACTTTTTCGCATTCGACAAAAATACTTATGGCCAGGTATGGGCCGCGATGTCAGGGCGTATATAGATTGTTGTGACATATGTAAGGGGGCAAAAGCGCCCAATAAAGTTCTTCGACCAACAATGGGAAACCAAATCATAACCGAACGTCCGTTCCAAAGGCTTTACGTCGATTTCCTTGGTCCATATCCGAGGACTAAAGATGATAATTCGGTTATCTTCATCGTTATCAACCACTTCTCTTAATTTATTTTTCTCAAGGCCATGAAGAAAGCAACTTCCATTAATATTATTAATTATCTACAGTCTGAAGTTTTCTAGGTATTTGCCAAGGTATTTGCATAGCGATAATGGTCGACAATTTTTATCAAGAGACTTCACTACTTTCCTTCGTGCGTATGGTGTTCAACATGTAAGAACCGCCTTATACTGACCTCAAGCCAACTTGTCTGAAAGAGCTTATAGGTAAATTATTACCAAATTGCGATGTTTCATTGGACGTGATCATACCAAGTGGGATACATACCTCTCACAAATCACGACCATACTGAGAAGCGATGTACCCCACGCCATAAAATGTTCTCCATATTTTGTTGTATTTGGTCAACATTTCATACTGCACGGAACGGCATATGACGTTCTAGATCAAATAAAATGTTCACGAGAGCTTTCTATCAATGTCCTTACTTCTTCTGATAGACTTAATAAAATACGAAAAAATATTACTAAAAATCTAGACGCAGCCAATTTAAAATCAGCCAGAGTGTATAATACAAGGTTGAAACCAATTGAATTCAAAGTAGGACTAGAAGTCTACCGAAGAAATTTTGAACAAAGCAGTTTTGTCGAAGCCAGCAATGCTAAATTCTCGCATAAATTTCTCAAGTGTAGAATCCGCAAAAGAGTGGTTAACTGCCTATACGAGTTGGAAAAACTAAATGGTTAATACCTTGGGAAGTTTCACGCTAAGGATATTAAAACTTAATATGGATTCGTTTTGCCCGGCTTTTCGTGGGTCGAGCCACACGCCGAATATTTCGTTTCCATTCCTTTTCCTTTTTGTTTGTTTCTTGATAAATCACAAACAAAGAAGGTTTTTTATGAATGGAAATTATTTCGTTTAGTAACCATACTTGTTTGAACTTTCAAATTAAAATCAAGTAACATTGAAATTTCGGAATTGAGAACACTTGGTATAGGAAGGAAAATAAAAAAATATAAAATCAACTAAGCAATCGAGTTGCCTAGCGAAAATAATCCTGCACGAAAATTTTTCATTCCGGAAAAGATTCGAATCAAAGCGGAAGTAAAATAAAAAAAATAAGCTTATTTATAAATATTTGACCCAGGAAGGAAAATATTATGTAAATATTTAGGAGTTAAATATAAAGGTATGTTTATTCTTTATGGCTAGTTTTATTTCGAGCGAAATTAAATAGGTATAAAATCCTTTAAAATGTTTAGTATCATGATTCCGCTTTTTCAAATAATTTCAAGGAAACAAAAAGAAAACTAAACCAGAATTTACCCGTAGAGACGGGACTCCACCGTAAGGCGTTCGTCCTTTCAAGGCTCAGGAAATGTATCTTACCTGAGAAAAGTTGGAACATATTATTTTTCAATAGCGAATAATGAAAATTTATCCACCAAAATACAAAACGTTTAAAAACCTGTATTGGTATCCTTAAAGTGACGTCATCTAAGGAGGGAGACGAATTTCTCTCATAAATTACCATTGACAAAACCCAACGAGTATTTGCATTCAGTGATAGACTAAAACATTCATAAGGACTTAAAGTCCCATTTAAGATTAAAAACAAAAAAAAAAAATAATAAAAAAAGAATGAAAAATGTATCAATAATTTGTTAAGAAGAAGAATAAGTGCTACTATTTTATCGAATTTGTGTTAGTGATTTCTCCGGCGTATAAAGTTTCGAAAACATTCTTATTAGCTTAATTTCATTAAAATGTTTCTAACATGTTTAAATATTTTCCATAATTTTAATCAATAATTTGTAGTTCTTTTTCATTTTGTTTAAATCGGTAAAGAGTGATTGCTGGGTTTGTGAAAGTGTATAATATTAATTCAATTTCAATGCAAATAAACAGGACTCCGATCATAGGTGCGCACATTTCTTCAAGAATCCACGTAAGTTTCTTAAATTATAAACAGAGGCAATCACTCATTTATTTTTAAAGGAACGATATTCTTCATAGAGTTTAATTAAAATATTTGTTTTCAAATCCACATATCGTTCCGTTAAAATTTTTAAATACTTATTTTTCCCATAAATTAATTTGTTTTCTTGTTTATAAAGAATTTAAATATTATTTATTCATCTAGTTATATTTTGATTTTAATTTCTCTTGTAATACTTATTTTTAACCATAGTTTTTAAAACATCACCCGATTGATGGTATAATAAATTGTTATATTTAGTTTAAGAAAATGCCTTGAAATAAAACGATTAATTGATTTTTCAAAGTAAAATGAACCGCGTTTAAAGAAATTTGATCAGGGGCTCACTGAAGATGTCCAGCGATCAAGCGGTTTAAGATAAAATAACAGTCAGCAAAGGGGTGACACCAAATTATAAGTACGAGTGTTACCAAGGTGTTTCACAGTGTGGGATAAATGTACTCAGGGTATTTTACATCAATTTACCCATTGCCAATGTCTTTCCAATGTCCATCCGAGTAAATACTAATTCGTCAGGAAGTCATAGAATATCTACGGTATTCCCGGCATGAATTTATTTGTTATTCTTAAGAGTTTTTTTTTTTTTTTGACTCACAAGAACCTTCCCCACCGACGAGCTTAGTCTAATCAAGCATGGCAACGTGAGTCGAATCCTCTGATACAAACATGAACATCTATGTTTTACATAAAAGAATATGAATTGGAATAACACAGTACGGAGTACTTAAACATCACTTTCCTATACTGGCTTATGGCATGCGCATTAAAATTGAAAGAACTCAGAAAATCACTGCGTCATGTGTATACGTTTTAAATTTTTATTTACGGGAGAACTTCTATAGAAGAAATTATAGTATGAACAAATCGTTTGCACGTTGCATGAGGGAAATAAATTCTGTGAAAGGCGATAAATATTTCAAAATGTTCTAGAGATAGCCAATCAATAATTACAAAAAAGGGTTAAATTCGCGAAGCGTGATGTAGTTCTGCATTTTTGATATTTTGTTTTTTCTTCAAAATAAAGGCATTGCGCATGCCCAAAATCGATTAAACAGCATGAATAAAATTACTCAATTAAAAAGTACAAGTGACCTCAACTCCAGAAATAATTGTGTTTCGCCCAAGGTATAACAGTGGGCTCTTAAAACAGAAGTAATTTCAATATTTTAATATTTAAATTTCTTCATCTTCTTATTGAATAAAATTACTATAGAAAGTTGACTCATTCCACAAGCAATTTACAATGATTTTCAATTTATTCCATTTTTTTTAGAATGTGCAAAAAAAAAAATCTTATGGCAAAAACTTACTATGTAATTTGCATTTAAAACTTCAATTTAGTTTCGGCACGGGTTAAAATTGAGATAGAAGGCTGAAAGTTTGAGGGTTTTTTTTTTTCACCGTTTAAAAAATTTACGATCCTGGGAGCAAATGTTTTCGACATGACACAAAATAACAGACACCCTAGTACATATGTATGTAGAGTGGTTATTATTTGTCAAATAGTGCTTTCTTTAAACCAGTGCACTCACAGAATGGATGAAAACAACAAAACGATTTTTATCGGTTTTAAAGATATATATAAGATCTTTATATCCTGAAAGTTTCATGTTTGTATCTCCTCCCAAACATGTTGATATTGCAGCGTAAAAAATGCAAATTTTCGATTTTTTCAAAATTTCAAACTTTCAAGCTAAGGTTTTTTATACAAAGAGTGGTTCGAAAGAGTCAGTTATATTTTTTTTTATTTTTTATGATATATTTACTCAATATCTGAGAAGTTTCAATTTGTTACCCTTACCGACTGAGGCACTGGAATCAGTTAAAAATCACCAAAATCCAGTAAAATAGACGTATCTTCAGCATCATCTTTTTTATTGTTTGGTACTGATTTTGTGATTTTAGATATCTTAAGTAGAACAATAGTTACAGCTAAAAACTTTTAAGTATGAAAATAAAAAATTTAAAATATTTCAAGTAGGACGAGGGATAGTCAAGTCAATAATTACAAAAAAAGGCTTAATTCGCAAAGCACGATGTAGTTCTGCATTTTTGATATTTTGTTGGGGCGGCCGGCGCGGCGCTCAGTGGTGCCAAGGTGAAAAAAAACCCATCGAAACTATTTGCACAGTAAAAGTAATGTTATTTTTGAAATCAACATGTATATTCATGAAGAAAGCGCTTATTTTTTTTATTTTTATCTGATACAGGTTCACAGTACAGTCACCACAAAGTGGCCTCTATCTTATTTTTTGAAATTTAAAGTTTTTTGTTTGCAGTTTTTTAATGCCATTTTTTTTTATTGCGAGCATTCAAAAAACAAAAATTAATTGCTAAGTTCATGTATGACATATGTATTTGACTTTATTATTACATTTTCCGTTTTTCAAATAGACTTACGAATTACAAGTATATGACTCTTGAGCGGAGCTACCTCTAAAATGAATTATTCTTGCTCATAAATAAGAAGCTAAACGTTGCTAAACTTTGGGACTGCAACTGTTTTAAAGCTTATACTGCATACTTCTTGTGATGTAAAAACAAAAGGTCACTTTGCCCGTAATTAGCTTTTAAGAGCACTAAACACATGGTTCAAAAATAGCACCTGGAATCGACTTCTGGTATTACCGTTACTAATTTCACAGCTATTTTAGGGACCAGTTGTAGCTTTCATTGAAAACCATCATTGAAAATATTAATTTTCAATTTTGGAGATTTTGAAGAAAAAATAAATGATTATTTTGATGCCAAAGTAATGATAATTGACTTAATAATTACTTCTAGGTAAAACAAAGTTCAATTTGGCACAACTTTTCTCAAAAAATGACTTTTAATTTTTCAATGATGAACTACCTTACCAATGATCATTGAAAAAAATAAAAGTTTTTTTATGTGGAAGATATACATAGGTCAAAATGAATTTTTTTGGAGGAGAAATAATTTTGAAATCGTAAGATATATTTCTGTATTTAAATATTCAATGATTACACTTAGAAGGGCCTCAAAATCAGCAGCTAACTTTTTCAATGATGGTTTCCAATGACAGCTATAACTGGGGCCTTAGTTAAATTAGTTATTTACATAATGATTGATCAAAAATGTCATAGTTGAATTTGCGTTTAAACTTTGGTTATTTTAACATTAATGTAAAAAGTTTCAGAATACCTTATTTTGTCACAGTAAAAAAAGTTGCTTGCGAATTCTTTTTCACAAGGTAAAACTAAACTCTTTGGACAACTTTTTAAAAGAATGGTACGATTATTTTAAACCCGATGAGATTGAACAAATTGTTCTTTAAATAAAGGGAAGTTTCTTACAATTTTTTAATAAATATTATAAGGCTCCTCGGTTTGTAAATTCTAAATGTTTACGAAAGCATAAGCAATTTCTCAGGGAAAGTTTTCAGTGAATTTTAAACAAAAATATATCGACTCTCGTTTAGAGATACGTCAACTGCGCGTACAAGTGGAAGTTCGAATAAAGTATATGAAGATTTTTGTGCTAGGGCACAGCTTTACGCTCGCTTTTGATTATACATACTCCGATTTCAATTTTCAATGCCAACACAGCCTTAGCTTTAATAATTCAAACAAAACTAACAAAATATCAATACGAAGTAATTATGAAGGCAACTGATGATATCGGCCATAATATATTTCCGTCATATGAAACAATTTTAAAATCAAAAACGGAGTATTATCCTGATAATATAACATAAAAAGGCCCCTTTCAGGACCACAAACAATCTAAAAGAGATAAAAAGAAATTTAATTCTTTACTATGCTTAAGGTAAAAATCTTGTGTTATACCCGGGTAGGTTTTTTTTGGTTGTCAGGTATAGATACCGAATAAATTCTAGGAAACATAGGGCATAAATTGGCAAGCACAGCGATTAAATTTGATGTAGATATTTATAGAATCTATGAAATTGTTTGCATTAAAACGCAATAAAAATGAATTAGTAGCACAGAGCCTTTTGTTTTATTTTGTTACTTTTTCTAAACGAAAGGAAAAAAATTTTATATAAAAAAATTTTATATAAAAAAAATTTTATTATCTTGTAGCTTTCTTGTGATGTGTTTGATAAAATCTATATATCACTTCAGATAAAATAGAGGGTTAAGACTTTGACGTTTCTGATTTGGCTGTTCGGTGGTGTCGCAAAAATGATTTAAACAAAAATGATTGAATTGGAAATTTTTTTCCGTAATTTAGTATACCTTCTTATTTATATACAGGGTGTCCCATTAACAATGGTCCAAACTGAAATTGGTGATAGGCCAGGTGATGAATTATCAGAATTTGGTAACTTTTCTATACCGAATCATAGCGGTTCTCGAGTAACGGCTATTTTTTGAAATTTGAAAAAAATCTAACTTTGAACCAGTTTTTTGCTCACCCTGTCCATAATTGATTTTTGTTTTTTACAAATTTTGCATTAAAAAAATCACTTATAGTTTCACGAACTTTACTGAGTAAAATATTTTTAATTGGCATCACCATTTGCCTACAAATCATTAGTTGGTATTGAACTCTGCCAAAATTAATTTTTGACCACAATCTTCTGATGAGCCCCCTGAATAAAATTCGTATGGCTTAATACAGGTTTTTTATTTCAAAAATTGCTTATTTTTCTGTAGTTTCAAAAAAGGTATTAAATTTGCCAAAGCTATGTTTAAATAGACAGTTATAACCGTATAACAGTTATAAGGTATTTATTTAAGAAATGCGTAAGACATCAAAACTAAGATCTCCACCAAAATTCAGCTCTTTCGGAGTTATATTTGAAGTGAAATTCTAATTTTATGGAAATATTTGAACAAAAATGTTTTATTTTTGTTTGATTTTGAACCTGTTTGATTGGGTTCAAACGGTTATAACTGTCTATTTAAACATAGCTTTGGCAAGTTTATTACCTTTTTTGAAACTACAGAAAAATAGGCAATTTTTGAAATACAAAACCTGTATTGAGCCATACGAATTTTATTCAGGGGGCTCATCAGAAGATTGAGGTCAAAAATTAATTTTGGCAAAGTTCAATACTAACTAATGATTTGTAGGCAAATGGTGATGCCAATTAAAAATATTTTACTCAGTAAAGTTAGTGAAACTATAAGTGAATTTTTTAATGCAAAATTTGTAAAAAACAAAAATCAATTATGGACAGGGTGAGCAAAAAACTGGTTCAAAGTTAGATTTTTTTCAAATTTCAAAAAATAGCCGTTACTCGAGAACCGCTATGATTCGGTATAGAAAAGTTACCAAATTCTGAAAGGCCATGGCCTGGCCTTTCACCAGTTTTGGTTTGGACCATTGTTAATGGGACACCCTGTATATTTTAGAAACAAGTGATTAAAACATTTTTAATTATTTGTGGTCATCAGGCGCGAACGCAGGCGGGGGGGGTTGGGGGTTCAACCCCCACCCCACGAAATGTATGAATTTAACTTCCTCGCCATACAATTTCAGTCTTTATTTTTGAGTTTTCAGTTCAACACCGCCCCCCCCCCCCCCCGAAATTTTTCCCTGCGTTCGCGCGTGGTACTGATTATTTTTTTACAAAACAACCCCCAATTCCATGAATGCCAAAATAACGAAAGGAAGTACGTATGTTTTTTTCGTGAACAGTGTAATCACGAACTAAGATATGAACAAAATTGTTTATTTCTGTAAATAGAATATTTGTATGTCATCTTTATTTAGTTTGTTTTTCTTTCAATAATTTTATTAAAGATTAGACTGCACCAGGTGGAACTACTATTCACAATAATTTGTATGAAATTTTATGAAGTTCAGTTTTTTTTTTTTTTTTTTTTTTTTTTTTTATTATATATATTCCACGAGCGCAAAAGGGGTTATGGCTACCCTTAAAATGTTTTTAACACAGCACGAGCGATTAGGTAAGTAGGAGAGGATTTAGAAGGAGATACCGATGCACATTGGTTTTGAACATTTGCACATCGAAATGGGAGGGGAAAGTCGAGTCAGGTAAAGCATTCCACATTCGTGTGGTGCGACAGAAGAAAGAATCTCTGTACATTACAGTACGTCCGAAGTTGGGCTCAAGGGTGAACTGATGGGCATTCCTAGAAGCGCGAGTATTACGGTTGAATTTTTTAATGGGAGGAATGCAACTGGCTATTTCACTAGAACACTGATTATAATAATAGCGATAAAATAGAGAAAGACACGAAACATTACGGCGGTGTTCGAGAGATGTAATAATTGTTTCTGTTATAGATCTTTCGCCTATCATTTTTAAAGCTCTCTTTTGAATTCTGTCCAACAAACTCAAGTGAGTTTTTGGAGCTCCTGCCCAAACATGAGAATTGTACTCAAGTTTTGGACGAATAAAGGCTTTGTAGATCACAGCCAGATCAGAAGGGGAAAAAAACTTCTTGCATCTACGGAGAAAACCTAAACACTTAGCAGCGTTTTTGGCGACATCAAATATGTGGTCATTTCACATAAGGTGGTCTGTGACACACATATCGAGAACTGAGAGCTGTTTGGTTTCCTCGATGCAAGTGCCGTCCATTGATAGCGGCATTGGGAGTGGGTTTCGCTTTAACGACAAGAGACAGCATTGAGTTTTTGAAGCATTAAATTCTACGCGGTTTTTGATTCCCCATTGAACGATGCTGTTTAGATCAGAATTTAATGAGCTTATCATACGCTGCCGTTCAAGTTCCACATCCGAAGGACATGGATGTGAATCTGTAAACGAATATGAAAAGCTGAGGGTACTGTCGTCAGCGAAACAGTTTAATGGATTAGAAGTTTCAGACAAAAGATCATTTATAAAAATAAGGAAGAGAGTCGGAGACAAAACGGAGCCCTAGGGTACACCAGCATTAATTTTGTGGATTTCAGACTTGAAACCGTCCAATACGACTTGTATTGAACGGTCCGAAAGGTAATTTCTAATCCAACAAAGAAGAGGTTCATCTAAACCGAATGCGCGCATTTTCGATAAGAGAGCTTGGTGCCAAACTCTATCAAACGCTTTTGAAATATCAAGTGGAATAATCTTACTTTCTCCAAAACGATGTAAAGATTTGTTCCACTGTTCGGTGAGATATACCATCAGATCACCAGTGGACCTATTGCTACGAAAGCCGTACTGCCGGTCATTAAGAAACTTTCGTTCCTCGAGATATTTCTTGAGCTGGAAATTAATCAGCGTTTCCATGACCTTGGAAAGAAGGGACGTAAGTGCAATTGGTCGATAGTTAGAGGGTGAAGAAGATACGCCTCTTTTAGGGACAGGCTGGACAAATGCTGTTTTCCATCCACTCAGAAAGAGACCAGTAGAGCAGGACAGATGGAAAGCTTAAGCAGTGGTTTTGCAAGCGTTAAAGAACACCTCTTCAGAACAATGGGAGGGATACTATCCGGGCCAGCGGCTTTGTGTACATCGCGATCCTTAAGAACTCTAGCAACTGCACGAGTGCGAAAGAAGTTTTTTCCCATAAAATCATTCACGCTCTCAAGTACAGGAGGAGTCATAACACTTTCTGGCAGCGTCGAATTAACAGCAAACTGTGCTGCAAGCAAATTGGCTTTATCTTGCGAGCTGACAAAAGGAGTATCATTGAAGACGAGCGTTGGAACCGAGGACGAGGTGGTATTTCGTATGTTTTTTACAAATGACCAAAAATGTTTACTACCTTTGGGACATTTTAGTATTTTTTGCCGTAATTTTTGATCATGTAAAAATTTGGTTCTTCGAATATGAACGTTACAGGTCTTTCTAGCTTGTTGAAACTTTTTCCGGTTTTCCTCAGTAGGGTTGGCTTTATAACATCGGAAGCTTACTTCTCTAACCCTAATAACCTCTGTACAGCTCGAATCAAACCATGAGTTTTCTTTGGGTTTGATAGATTTCACCCTATTCGGGATAAAATTTCTCATTCCACAAAGAATCAAGTTTGTAATCATATAGCAACGTGACCAGTTAAAGCTCTTGAAGAAATTATTGAGACCGTCCCAGTTGGGTTTCTCGTATTGCCAAACGGTTCTCTTTGGGATTTTTTATTTAACTGTGATTTGGTGGCACGAGAAATTCGCAGATATGACACAATGGTCTGATGAGCCTAGAGGAGATAATACACTAATAGTGTATTTATTAGGGTCAGAGGTAAGGAACAAGTCTAGTGTGTTGGCGATTTGAACTGCGACGTCAGGAATCCGAGTAGGCTCGTCAACAAGCTGAGTCAGGTGGTTTAACTCAGCAAAAATCTCGACATACCTCCCTGCGGGTGTTGTCTGACCAGAATAGCGTAGCCACGAAGTTGTGTACATTGAAATCGCCCGTAACAACGATTTCACTGTGCGGATAATGGGAAACGATTCTCAGGATTGAATCGGACAGCGCATCGAATTCGTTAGAAGTCGAATTAGTATCCAAACTTGGGCTACGATAAATGAAACATGTATGTATGATGTGCTTATTGACGGTGAATTTTAACCACATGAAGTTAAAGTTTGTATTTAAACAAGGGCCATACTGTGGTTGAAGCTGCTAAGCCACATCATTACGTATATATATTGCGAGACCATGGTGTAGGAAAAATAAAGGCACTAAGCTCAAGACTACTGGCCTATTTACAGCACAGAAATTCTTTCTCAGTCCCCGAATGTTGCTAATATCGACCCTAAATTCACCTACCATTACGAAAAAACAAACGTAAAAAACCAAATCAGACAGTTATCTATGCTGATATTGAGTTTGGGCCCCAATAAAACTTCACATTACAAAACACTACCAGTGTTATGCCTTAATAGTATGTATTGATCCGCCCCTGGAAACCCAATAACAATAACAGCAATTTATCTGATATGCTTTGGCTTAATCAATTACAAGCTTTGTATAAGATGATATACATACTCATACTCTGCATGCAATGACAAAGCCAAAGCACTGTGAGAGATGTGGGAAGGAGAGATAGGAAAATTTACCGCTTTGCTATGGTGTATGCTGCTGCATCATCGTCTTCGCAAGAGTGCACTTATTTTTTGTTATTGGTTTTTATATGGTTTTTTGTTGGATTTTGTTTGGCACTAGGTACTGGCACTTGCACTGTGATGTTGATTTGGACTATTATTTTTCTTTTTATTTTTTAATTACTCGGCGCGACTATATATGTACATAGTTGGATTTTTATTTTTATTTGTAACTATTAGATTATGGATTTATTATTTATTTTTTTCGAAAGGGGCAATTAGAGAAGCACAACTGGATATTTTTGTTGGATTAATTATTATTGAACTGGGGGTATTTGGCAGGTATTTCCATCACTCACGCACACGACCGCTCACAGAGGGCTGTAGATCGGAATTTTGAACCGCTTAGTGCGATATATCTCATACAATTTCATATAAATAATGTTTTGACGATATGAATTAAAATTATATTGATTTTCTTTTATATAATTGTATTTATGATAAATTGAATACAACGTGTAAACATGGAAATCTTTAATACATACAAACTGAATAAGTCGGAAAGAGAAAAAAGATCTTATCTATATTTCATTATAATTAAGTGTCAGCACAGACATAATACCACTGGAACGTGCATTAAAAAGAGAAAGATGCATTTTACATAGTCCCGGTCTACATTGAACGATTTTTCCAGTGCCGATCTTTTGTTCGTGGGTGAAGAGAGTGAAAAGTAAGGAGTAGGGATCAAATCGTTTGTACCAGAAAACTCAAACGATTTTTCCAGTCTCTGTCACCTTCTTTCCAATTTTTTGTGCGTGTCGCGGTGTCAGTGTGCCGTTCGTTTCATGGTGTGAGTGAATGTCAATGAAAAATGAAGAGCACATCAATAAAAAAATGAAGAAAACAAGGAAAAAATCTTATGGAAAAAATCGTACTGTGTTTACATTTCACACGATTGCTGGAAAAATCTTCGTGGAAAAATCGGGCAATGTAGATCGGGACATAGGAACTTGATTTTTTGGAATAGCAATTGGAAGTGTTTATTTAGCAAATTCATTTTCATCTTATGGGAAATTAAGTCTGTTCAATTTATGTTGTGGATGGAACTGGACGTTGACGGAACTTAACGGTGCATAAAAATTAATAATTATTATTGCACTGACTTGCAATTGCAAGGTGTGAATATCAGTATAGCTTCACCGTGCGTGATCTTTAAGACTTCCAAATTGAATAAGTCCGCATGAGAAAAAAGATCTTATCTCCATTTCGCGATAATTAACTGTCACAGACATAATACCACTGGAACGTGTATTAAAAAGAGAAAGATGAATTTTACATAGGTACTTGTTTTTTTTTTTTTAAATTAAAATAAACTTTAAAAAAATTAAAATAAATTTAAAAATCAATCCATAATTTTTCAAATTTTGCTTCGAAAAGTTGCTGAACCAGAAGGCACTGGTAAAATTTCTTCATCATGGCAAGAAGTGTTCCTCATTTTCAAAGAGAGCGGACGCATATGCTTATTCCTGCGTGGAGATTTTAGGCAGGTTCTTCCTGTTGTAAGGCACGACAATAGAACAAAAATTATTATTGAAGCAAATATAAAACAACCTCCCTAAGGACACAAATTGAAAAAAAAAAAAAAAAGGAAATATGAGGACAAAAGCCGATCCCATTTTTAGTAACTGGCTTTTAAAGTTGGGGAACGGTGAGTGGAAGTACTAAAATGATTTGTCTCCAGATGCAATTAAAGTTCCAAAAATGATTGCAGATGAAGCAAACATTTAGTACAGCTATGTACTGTATTCTGTTGAGTTCCTAAAAAGTGTTTGTCATTCTGGCCTTCCATCTCACAAATTAATGTAAACACGACTGTAATACTAATAAGGAATCTAAACGCTAATGAAGGCTTGATCAATGGGGCGAGGATGATAATAACTCAATTAAGTATGTTCATCATAACAGAGAAGCTTATTCATACTGGAAGAACTGTTTTAATTCCGAGAATATCATCAACACCATGGGATACATCTATGCAATTCATTCAACATGACGAGAAAACAGTTTCCCATTAAAATTGCATATGGTATGACCATAAATAAAGTGCAAGGTCAAACATTACAAAGAGCTTTATGTGGCTTTCTCAAGAGTAAAAAGTTTCTGAAATATTTTTATAACTTTAAAAAAGATTGAATCATTAATTCCAATGTTATTTTTAAAGAAGTTCTATAACTTCACTCATCATTCTTTCGTACACACATTCACATGCTTCATACACATACATACATGCATACAATACAATTTTAGAAAATACAAAAATTAGGGATTGTTTATTGTAAAAAGTTGTTATTCATTTCATTCGTCGTTTTCATTCACAAAATAAAAACATAGAAAAGTCATCCAAACTAAGGAAATATTGTTTCTTGCAATTTAATCTATGCAAAATATGACTAAATAAATTCTATATATAAAATAATAAATAAAAACTTTTAGTTCATATCTCTTATTATTATTTTTATACTAAGTTGTAGTTCATTCAACATCAAGTGCGATCTTACCTTTATTTACATCTACCTTTCAGATATTTGAGCAGATCTAATTTCTCATAAATGTGGACAGGCACATAAGGTTCTTCCAACACGATTGGAAAGTGGAAGTGTTTGGCGGACAACGGCCAATGGCCGCGATCGCAAACATATGTAGAGCTATCCGGATAGTAATTTCCTTATGAGTAATACTACGTTTCCACCAACCACTAAACCGAGATTTAGGTTATGAGTTTTGTTTGGTGTTTCCACTGCACAAAAAGAGGATTATGGCAAAACATTCAAATGGTGTTTCAATTTTTTGATATGAAGTGGAAGTGAGATAGATAGTTTTTGTTTACATTTCCATCTGTCAATAAACGAAAATAGGTCGCTTCCACAATAACTTCGAGAAAAAAAGTGTTTGATTTGACAAACTAATGTTCCCAAGTAGATTTTAATGAGTTTTTAATTGAAATCTTCATTTGAGGAGATTAAAATTTGTATGTAAATCTAGTAGATTTCAAGGAGATTTGTGATAATCTTGCTAAATCTCGGTTTAGTGCCTGGTGGAAACGTAGTAAATGTTCCTTATTGAGTACAAGAATTTAGTCTTAATTACAAAAACAAAATTTTACACGAGAAAGAAAACCACAATAATTTTTTTTTTTTATACTTAAAACTTTAGTGTATGCATTTCGGCGGCGGTTAACGTGCCATCATCAGCTATACGCTGATAAGCGAGATAATTCATGGTGTCCACTATTTTTCAAAATAAATTTCCCTGACTTTCCCTGACCAATTTCAAAATTTTCCCTGACCATAAAATCAAAAAAAAATTTTCATGAGTAGGTACGTATTGATATTGCACAAATATTGCACAAAGTGGTAGAAAATTTACGTATTTGAATGGAGTTAATTAAACCTTGGGCAAAAAGAACTCACCTTGTATTTTTCAAAGATCTATCTGAAGGTATACATAACGGTTTGCATTTAAAGTGAAAAATAATAACTGCATGAATTAAAAAAAAAAAAAATATTTGCTTATCAAAAGGGACGACTTTACCTATGCAATGTAATTCATAGTAATGAATGACCATTTAAATAAAATGCTTTTTACTTAAAGTAAGTAAGTAAAAAGAACTCACCTTGTTTTTTCAAAGATCTATCTGAAGGTATACATAACGGATTGCATTTAAAGTGAAAAATAAGAACTGCATGAATTTAAAAAAAAAAAAATAGCTTTGCTTAACAGAAGGGACGACTTTACCTATGCAATGTAGTTCATAGTAATGAATGACCATTTAAATAAAATGCTTTTAAATCATATGTATACATCTTTGCGATGTTAAAATTTAATAGTTTATTTTTTTTTTAAATCAGAATGTATTAATTCAGGTATGCAGAAACAGTATGAAGAAATAAGTAAAAAGAAATAATCATACTTGAAATATAAACTTGAACACGTTGGTTGAACCTCACAGTCAAAGGACAATGGACAAATTGAGCGCAGCACCAATAAGAACGGCCTTCATATCATATATAGGTATTTGTTTATGCATTCCTTATCCGTTTGTCCACATTCGCTGTGTGACGAAAGTTATTTAATTTTGATTAAAATGAGTTTTAGGGTAAACAAGTTCTTTTTTCCTTAGTTTTTCTTTAATATTTTGTGTATTTTTCGCACGATTTTTGAAATTAAGTTCTTTAAACCCATAATAGAATACCTGAATTTTTTAAGTTATATTTAGGAGTCGCAAGCATCAATTTAATGCAAAAAGCAGTTTTTGGAGCATTTAATTTGTAAAAAAAAACAATATTTGTTTTTATATAATATTTTTCGTGTCAAAACCATCTCTGGAAAAAATCAAAAAATATCAATTTTTACATCATTTATCAGAATAAAAATAGGTATTGTTTTTAATCTTTTGCAATTCGTAAAAGTAAGACAAAACAACTTACAAAACGACCTTCAAAACCAGCATTATATATTATTATAAGGGGTTAAAATATTTTTAGCTTATTCATTATTTAGTAACCAAAAAATTGGTATTACATTTATAACGGGCTGACGGGCACAAAATATTAAAAAAAAATTTAAAAAAAAAAATAATCAATATTTTGTTCGTTTGGTACCTACTAAAATATTTTTAACTCAGTCAGTTTCTTACCTATTTTAAGTTACTTTTAAGTTAGTCTCTTTTTTATCATATACAAAAAGCACAAATCCAGGTCCTTGTTTTACACAAAAATCACTTAATAGTCCAAAATAGTCCAAAGACAGGTCGTCGTTTTTTGAACGAGTAGACAAAAAAAAACATGTTTGCACTAAATCTTCGTTTTCATTATCGTTATTTTAGTTAAACAGTTAAACTTGTACTTGATTTTGTAGCTTGAGCAAAAAATATTCTTTTTCTGAAATGTTATTCTTCTTTGAAACACCACAAAGACACTTAAAATCGGTAAAAAACTGACTGAGATAAAAAGTTTCTGAAATATTTTTATAACTTTAAAAAAGATTGAATCATTAATTCCAATGTTATTTTTAAAGAAGTTCTATAACTTCACTCATCATTCTTTCGTACACACATTCACATGCTTCATACACATACATACATGCATACAATACAATTTTAGAAAATACAAAAATTAGGGATTGTTTATTGTAAAAAGTTGTTATTCATTTCATTCGTCGTTTTCATTCACAAAATAAAAACATAGAAAAGTCATCCAAACTAAGGAAATATTGTTTCTTGCAATTTAATCTATGCAAAATATGACTAAATAAATTCTATATATAAAATAATAAATAAAAACTTTTAGTTCATATCTCTTATTATTATTTTTATACTAAGTTGTAGTTCATTCAACATCAAGTGCGATCTTACCTTTATTTACATCTACCTTTCAGATATTTGAGCAGATCTAATTTCTCATAAATGTGGACAGGCACATAAGGTTCTTCCAACACGATTGGAAAGTGGAAGTGTTTGGCGGACAACGGCCAATGGCCGCGATCGCAAACATATGTAGAGCTATCCGGATAGTAATTTCCTTATGAGTAATACTACGTTTCCACCAACCACTAAACCGAGATTTAGGTTATGAGTTTTGTTTGGTGTTTCCACTGCACAAAAAGAGGATTATGGCAAAACATTCAAATGGTGTTTCAATTTTTTGATATGAAGTGGAAGTGAGATAGATAGTTTTTGTTTACATTTCCATCTGTCAATAAACGAAAATAGGTCGCTTCCACAATAACTTCGAGAAAAAAAGTGTTTGATTTGACAAACTAATGTTCCCAAGTAGATTTTAATGAGTTTTTAATTGAAATCTTCATTTGAGGAGATTAAAATTTGTATGTAAATCTAGTAGATTTCAAGGAGATTTGTGATAATCTTGCTAAATCTCGGTTTAGTGCCTGGTGGAAACGTAGTAAATGTTCCTTATTGAGTACAAGAATTTAGTCTTAATTACAAAAACAAAATTTTACACGAGAAAGAAAACCACAATAATTTTTTTTTTTTATACTTAAAACTTTAGTGTATGCATTTCGGCGGCGGTTAACGTGCCATCATCAGCTATACGCTGATAAGCGAGATAATTCATGGTGTCCACTATTTTTCAAAATAAATTTCCCTGACTTTCCCTGACCAATTTCAAAATTTTCCCTGACCATAAAATCAAAAAAAAATTTTCATGAGTAGGTACGTATTGATATTGCACAAATATTGCACAAAGTGGTAGAAAATGTACGTATTTGAATGGAGTTAATTAAACCTTGGGCAAAAAGAACTCACCTTGTATTTTTCAAAGATCTATCTGAAGGTATACATAACGGTTTGCATTTAAAGTGAAAAATAATAACTGCATGAATTAAAAAAAAAAAAAATATTTGCTTATCAAAAGGGACGACTTTACCTATGCAATGTAATTCATAGTAATGAATGACCATTTAAATAAAATGCTTTTTACTTAAAGTAAGTAAGTAAAAAGAACTCACCTTGTTTTTTCAAAGATCTATCTGAAGGTATACATAACGGATTGCATTTAAAGTGAAAAATAAGAACTGCATGAATTTAAAAAAAAAAAAATAGCTTTGCTTAACAGAAGGGACGACTTTACCTATGCAATGTAGTTCATAGTAATGAATGACCATTTAAATAAAATGCTTTTAAATCATATGTATACATCTTTGCGATGTTAAAATTTAATAGTTTATTTTTTTTTTAAATCAGAATGTATTAATTCAGGTATGCAGAAACAGTATGAAGAAATAAGTAAAAAGAAATAATCATACTTGAAATATAAACTTGAACACGTTGGTTGAACCTCACAGTCAAAGGACAATGGACAAATTGAGCGCAGCACCAATAAGAACGGCCTTCATATCATATATAGGTATTTGTTTATGCATTCCTTATCCGTTTGTCCACATTCGCTGTGTGACGAAAGTTATTTAATTTTGATTAAAATGAGTTTTAGGGTAAACAAGTTCTTTTTTCCTTAGTTTTTCTTTAATATTTTGTGTATTTTTCGCACGATTTTTGAAATTAAGTTCTTTAAACCCATAATAGAATACCTGAATTTTTTAAGTTATATTTAGGAGTCGCAAGCATCAATTTAATGCAAAAAGCAGTTTTTGGAGCATTTAATTTGTAAAAAAAACAATATTTGTTTTTATATAATATTTTTCGTGTCAAAACCATCTCTGGAAAAAATCAAAAAATATCAATTTTTACATCATTTATCAGAATAAAAATAGGTATTGTTTTTAATCTTTTGCAATTCGTAAAAGTAAGACAAAACAACTTACAAAACGACCTTCAAAACCAGCATTATATATTATTATAAGGGGTTAAAATATTTTTAGCTTATTCATTATTTAGTAACCAAAAAATTGGTATTACATTTATAACGGGCTGACGGGCACAAAATATTAAAAAAAAATTTAAAAAAAAAAATAATCAATATTTTGTTCGTTTGGTACCTACTAAAATATTTTTAACTCAGTCAGTTTCTTACCTATTTTAAGTTACTTTTAAGTTAGTCTCTTTTTTATCATATACAAAAAGCACAAATCCAGGTCCTTGTTTTACACAAAAATCACTTAATAGTCCAAAATAGTCCAAAGACAGGTCGTCGTTTTTTGAACGAGTAGACAAAAAAAAACATGTTTGCACTAAATCTTCGTTTTCATTATCGTTATTTTAGTTAAACAGTTAAACTTGTACTTGATTTTGTAGCTTGAGCAAAAAATATTCTTTTTCTGAAATGTTATTCTTCTTTGAAACACCACAAAGACACTTAAAATCGGTAAAAAACTGACTGAGATAAAAATATTTTAGTACCATAAAAAGGAAAAAAAAAATATTCTATTTTTTGTTAATATTTTTTTGTTTGATCTATTTAGGAATCATTTCGTAAATAAAATACAACCATTTTCTTCGTTACTAAATAAGGAATAAGTTAAAACAAAATTGAACCCCTATATAAGGGTGGTTTGTGGGTGGTTTTGTGGGTTGTTTTGTCCAATTTTTACGAATCGCAATTTAAAACCTTGAAAACAGTACCCATTTTATTAGGTTAAACGAGATACAAATTGTTGTTTGTTTGTTGTTTTCCAGAGATGATTTTGACATAAAAACTATTATTTAAAAGCCAATATTTGTATCTTTTACAAATTAAATACGCCAAAAAAAGCTTTTTGCATAAAATTGATGCTTGCCGTAAACATAATTTTAAAAATCTGAAAAATTTCAGGTAGTGTGTCAATGAGTTCAAAGAACTTAATTCCAAAAAAAAAGGTGTAAATCGATCGAAAAATACACAAAATATTTAAAAAAAACTATGGAAAAAAATAATTGTGACCCTAAAACTCATCTTATTCAAAATTAAGTAACACACAGCGAATTTGGACAAACGTTTAACGGATAATAAATGCATAAACATGTAGCTATATACAATATGAAGACCGTTCTTATTGGTGCTGGGACCACGCTCCATACATCTTTGCCCATTGTCCTTTAACAGTTAGTTTTTGTTTTTTTTTTTGTCTCTTATTGGCCGCGATCGGAAACCTATGCGATAGCCTATCTAAAGGTCGATTCACAATGGAACGAGTAAGCATGACGAGAGCGTGACTTGATTCGCTGTCATTTTTATCTAGTTATAAAATCGTTTCCAGATTCACAATGCGACGAGTTTCTTGACGACGATTTTTTGGTAGCGTTAAATTATTTATTCTTTTTCTTCTCCTGAGCAGTTGCTGAAATTAGAATGTTCCAGACTCAAATGGAGCACAAAGTAATTGCCTTTAATTTGAGTCCACAAAATTCTTATTCCATGGTGTAGTTTTCCTAAACACGGGAGCTGAAATAACACTATTTTTTTTCGTCGCATTGTAAATCGATCTTAAGATAGTTTCGTATCCATATAGGTTTTCGAACGGGTTGGTTCTTTTTGACATTTCGCTTGGGATAGAAGCGTACATATATCTACCAAAATATTTCAGATATCATCGATAGCTATCTAACACTAAAAGCTGTTTTGTCAGAGCTGTTTTTCACACAGGATTCCAACAACACGAACCTATCTGGATAGCACTACATAGGTTTCCGATCGCGGCCATTACTGTACGAAATAACACAAAGTGCAGTTACACTGAGAAAATTAATATTTTTGTTTGCGTTTGCGAGTAACGAATTTCGTTTGCTGTAATTGTAATACATTTGCTGGAAATGTTATACAACCCCTGCAAACGTATTTCATTTGTAGCAATTGTATTACAGTCGCCACAGAAAGTAATTCCATTGCAACAAACATATAACAAATAACCCATTCGTTCGGAGCTCAATTTGCCAGGGTTGATTACGGTAAATGACAATGTTTCCCAAATTCAAACGACATGATGTTTGCAAGCAAGTGTAATTGTTTATGGCAAACGAATGAATCGATTGCGAACTAAGCTTTTGAAATGGAGTTTGCTGCAAAAAGTTTTACGTTTACTATATAAATTACAATTGTTTGCAACTAATGAATCGAACATTTGGGACGAATGGTTAATTCGTAGAAAGTAAACTAATTTAATCTTATTTTTACAAATTAACTTAATGCTTGTGGTAAACATTTCATGCTTTCGAGGCGAAAGAATTTTTGATTTTAGGTTTCATTAAAAGAAATTCGCTTGCAGCAATGAATTTCCTATTAGGAAAAAGTATTTTATTTGTTTAATTCCTATCTAACCAATTTCAGGTAATCTATTGGGCAAGTATTGGGTACGTTTCAATACTTGTTTTGCTTTATCAATTTGATATTGTTCTGAAGTTCAGCACTACTTGTACAAAAAATCAAATTTCAATTAAAAATATATTGCATTTAAAAAGAATGCGATTTAAAATTGAAAATTTGTTGCTTTAAAAAATAGCAAAGTCAAAATTCGAAAATATTTGCATTAACGAATAAAATAAATGCTAGTTTAAAAATCTTTGCATTAAAAATAATTGTTAAAATAATTACATTCAAAATAAAAGTACAATTTTAAAAATGAATAAAAATTACCTACATCTCCGTTGTTCATTTAAAAAAACAATGGTGCAAAATTTTAGATGATTAAGTACGATGTTAAATCAATTTTAGCGTGATACTAGGTTAAAAATTGTGTGTTGCTAATTTTAAACGAGTTTAGCATCGTACTATCATCCCCTTACATCTTACTAAAGTTAAAAGTTAGCATCGTACTACCCCCTTACATTTTACTAAAGTTAAAATCACATCTTTTTAGTATCGTACTAAATCCATATGACTGCAGAATAAAAAATTTTACTCCAGGTATAGCATAGACCCGAGGGTTGCCGGTTCGATCCCTGCTGGTGCCCAACTTTTTTTTTTTTGTTATAATGAAGTTAAAATGATAAAAATATAAACATTGAATACTTATTTAAAGCACATGTTTAGTTTCCATCAATATATATAATTAATTTACAACGCATAAAAACAATTATTGTGTAAAACAAAACGATTTTCTTAAAAGTTTTGATTCAGTCCTAGGAGTACATCTACGTAGTAATAGTTTAAAACAAAAACTGACCCAATATTTTGAATACATCGGTCGTCCTCGTCATAGTTTAAAAAATTAATCATAGTTTAAATAATTAAAATACACGAAATTGTCTAAGCCACATTTCTTAATCAGTACATTTCCTCTGCTCAACTAAGAAAAAGGAAAATGTGTGAAGTTTTCAACTGATTAAGATTTTGTAGAAGGATTTTATGTTGCAAATTAGCTCAGTGGATGCATGCTCACTCTCGATACGGAAGGATACCAGTTCAAATCCAGGTAAGTAAAGCTCGACATTTTTTTCAATTAAAATAAAATAATATACTTTCAGAATTAAGGGAAAACCAGCAGTCACTGTATTGATTGTGACAAACGTACAAGTCATAAGCAACAAACGTGTTAGTCATTTGTCATAACCACTTTGATCTTCTATAACAATTCACCCATTCGCTTGTCGTTAAAGTATTAACGTTTACTCTAAAAGCACCATTCGTTTGCCACAAACAGTAAATATGTTTACAAAACACCATTATTCGTCTGACAGAAAACTACATTCGTTTGACACAAACACTCTATTCGTTTGAAACAAACGATAGAATTTTGCTACAACAGCATGAATTGTTTGTCTCAAATGAATTTAGGAGTTTGCTGCAAACGAACTGTCAAAACTGGCTGGCAAACGAAAAAGTCGTTTGGGCAACTTTTACGTTTGCCGCAAACGATTCCTTCCCTCAGTGTAGTTGCGTTTCACTAATTTTTTTAGACACATTCACAGGTATGGCAAAAGATACGAAATGAATAATTTTAAACAGAGATGTAATCAAAACGAAATGTTCGATCAGAAAAAAGTTTCTTATGAGAGAAAGTGTAAAAGGAGTTCAGTGAATTTTTAAAAATTGATATGGAAAAAATTTTCCCTGACCGCTTCCCGAATTCCCTGACTTTCCCTGACCAAATTTTGTTCCCTGACTTTCCAATTTAGCGGACACCATGTATTATGTTATGCAGCATAATTATTGTTCGGTACTCTATAAGCTTGTCAAATGTGAGGCCACGGATCTGATAAGAGTGGTGGGAGATACGATCATATATTCGCAAGCGACATTAAGTTTTCGCCTGCTAAGAGAGTCAGGCCTCCCAAAGACTTCACAACCATAGGTTAGTGTAGGAATAATTACTGTTTTAGTTAAAAGAAATCGCGTTTTTATGGGAGTGAAGGATTGACTCGCCCACAATGAACGTAATATCCCAAAGACTTTTCCTGTAATAAAACTAATGTGATCATTCTAGGTTAACGTTTTATTGAATATCATACCTAAATTTTTAGCTGTGTTGAATTATGCAATAGGAGAATCATAAAGGAAAACAGGTGGAAAGTTTGACGTATTAATGACTTTCCTGGAGATAACCATGCACTTCGACTTTTAAGGGTTGATCAGCAGAGAATTGCTTCACACGAATGAAATATCCTTTCTAGATCGCAATTAATAAGGTTGACACATTGATCAATGGACTCAGCTGGACAGCTTAAATGTAACTGGGTATCGTCGGCATACATTTCATTGACTATACCAGTCCATTCTTATAATTTGTGAAATTTCCATGGAATTTCCAAGCTACCCCTTTAAATTTATCCTTTTTTATTGCAAAATATATTTACCTTCTCACAGGTATCAAAAATTTCCTGGAAAAAAATTTCCTGCAGGTATTTATCGAGAAAAAACTTTTGTGAAAATAGTGGCCTCAAACAAGTGACAGGGAGTGTACATAAGGCTGCACCTTAGACACCTAAAAAAAAACACTTCTTCTACATTCTAATTAGAAACTATTGACGGGTGAAGAGTGTTTATTTTTTTTTTTTAGGTGCCTAAGGTCCAGTCTAGTGTACATATATATATATACAGGGTGTCCCGTAAGTAATGGATAACCCTGAAATGCCGCATAGTAGACTTTATGACCGTCCTGAAAACTGATAAAAAAAAGTTCTATCCCAACCACAAGAAAAGTTATATGCATTTTTTTGTTCAGTGCATTATTTTTTTTCTTACTTTACATTTTTGAATACCACGACTACAAGTGAATGAGTTCCATCATTTTTTTTTTGCAGGAATATTTTACATTACTTGTGCCAACACATAAGTAGAAGAAAATTATTATAACTGTTGGACTTCTTAGAGAAAAAAATTATTTAATATTGAATTTCAATGCAAAATGTGAAAACAAATAATTTTTGAAAAAGTTAAATCATAGCTGGTATAAAAAAAAATGCATGAATACCTGAGTGGCCAACTATTTTAAAAATATGCCCGTTAAATGCAGATTTCAAAATGGTACTATTTATTATTATATCTAGAGTCAATAGCAAGTTATTGGTAAAAATCTGCAATACTAGAGTAAATTTAGCAAAAACAAAAGTTTTCAAAATTAGCACAGTAAACGTGAAAATAATACCAAGCGTTGAACATAGCAGATTTTTGATTTATTGGCTGTTTCTACGATGTTGTCCTAATGATAAATCCAAGCTTTCAACTTCTAGGGCCGAATGCATTATTGATAAAAATGTCAAAAGAGTGCAAAAAACGGTTAGATTTTCGAGCTTGTTTTGAATTTTACCTGTTATATTGGGCTTTAACAAACCCATAAAATATTTTATTGGTTGCTATTTTTTATTTGTTATTTTCTCCAAACAAAAAGTCTTCTGATTCAATTTTAATTGTGTTTTTTGAATAGTAAATTGTAAGATCCTGAGAAAGTGAGAACACATAAAATCATAAGTTTTTTAAATTTTGAATTAAAGTTTTTGTAATTTGATCTTAATTCATAGGATTAAGACCACGACGAACACTTATTTATATCGTTTTTATTGTTCATTTTTCAGAAAAATTAACGGTCTAAATAGCTGTTTTCCTGAACCTGCTTTTTGATAATTAAGACGTTTGATTGAACTTTTTCGATGCCACGTATTCTGTATTCTGCACAAGAATATGCAAACATGCATTTCATTTATGGAGAGTGCAGAGGCAACGCAAACGAAGCTGCGACTCTGTATAGGGAAAGGTACCCTAACGCACGTCACCCGGATTATCGAGTGTTTATTAGAGTCCATAGCTGTTTCTCGGAAGGAAGGCTGCCTGGTAGTGGTGTTGGTGGTGCTGGCGTGGGACGACCCCCTCGAGGAGATACCGAAGACTTAGTGCTTGCGGAACTTGACCGAGATCCTACAGTATCAATCCGAGCAATAGCACGACGCACTGGGATCGGAAAGACGACTGCGCATAATGTGCTAAGTAAATATAAATATCATCCCTTTCACCTAACACGGGTGCTAACTCTCCAGCCGCAAGATTTTGAAACGAGAATGAGTTTTCGTCGACAAATGATAATGAAAATTGAAGAAGATCCGCAGTTTTTTGACAAAATTCTTTGGAGCGATGAGTCGACATTTGAAAGAGATGGCTACACTAATCTCCACTTCTGGGCACTACAAAACCCAAACATCATGAGGGAAGACAGGTCCCAGTACCAATTCAAAATAAACTATTGGACTGGGATTCTCAATGGGAAAATAATTGGACCCTTTGAGTTGCCTGGGATTTTAACTGGCCAAGGTTATTTGGAGTTCCTCCAAAATGATCTCCCAACCTTGCTGGAAGAAGTGCCTTAAGAACTAAAGGAATCCCATTGGCTTCAAAATGATGGTTGTCCAGCACACTATGCTGTGCCTGTGCGGGCATATTTAAATGCCAGATATCCAGGCAGATGGATAGGACGTCTGGGACCAATTTTATGGCCACCCCGTTCACCAGACCTAAATCCACTTGATTTTTTTTATTGGGGATGCATTAAGGAAATCGTATACAGGAAGCCGATCAGGTCTTTAGAGGAGCTAAGAAATCGTGTGGAGGCAGCTGCATTACAAATTTCTGAGCAAAACCTTGCACGTTCACTAAGACGTTCATTTATTTGGAGGTGCAGAACCTGTATAAGAGTGGGTGGAAAACAGTTTGAGCATTTGCTTTAAATAAAAAAAAAATAAAAAATTATCTATTTTTGTTTTTGTTTTCTAACTAAGTGATCATGTCATTAAAAGCTGGCTCAAAAACTTTTTGTTTAGAGAAAATAACAAATAAACTAATAGCAACCAACAAAATATTTGATGGGTTTGTTAAAGCCCAATAGAACAGGTAAAATTCAAAACAAGCTCGAAAATGTAACCGTTTTTTGCACTTTTTTGACATTTTTATCAATAATGCATTCGGCCCTAGAAGTTGAAAGCTTGGATTTATTATTAGGACAACATCGTAGAAACAGCCAATAAATCAAAAATCTGCTATGTTCAACGCTTGGTATTATTTTCACGTTTACTGTGCTAATTTTGAAAACTTTTGTTTTTGCTAAATTTACTCTAGTATTGCAGATTTTTACCAATAACTTGCTCTTGACTCTAGATATAATAATAAGTAATACCATTTTGAAATCTGCATTTAACGCGCATATTTTTAAAATAGTTGGCCACTCAGGTATTCATGCATCAGATCCGCAGTTTTTTGACAAAATTCTTTGGAGCGATGAGTCGACATTTGAAAGAGATGGCTACACTAATCTCCACTTCTGGGCACTACAAAACCCAAACATCATGAGGGAAGACAGGTCCCAGTACCAATTCAAAATAAACTATTGGACTGGGATTCTCAATGGGAAAATAATTGGACCCTTTGAGTTGCCTGGGATTTTAACTGGCCAAGGTTATTTGGAGTTCCTCCAAAATGATCTCCCAACCTTGCTGGAAGAAGTGCCTTAAGAACTAAAGGAATCCCATTGGCTTCAAAATGATGGTTGTCCAGCACACTATGCTGTGCCTGTGCGGGCATATTTAAATGCCAGATATCCAGGCAGATGGATAGGACGTCTGGGACCAATTTTATGGCCACCCCGTTCACCAGACCTAAATCCACTTGATTTTTTTTATTGGGGATGCATTAAGGAAATCGTATACAGGAAGCCGATCAGGTCTTTAGAGGAGCTAAGAAATCGTGTGGAGGCAGCTGCATTACAAATTTCTGAGCAAAACCTTGCACGTTCACTAAGACGTTCATTTATTTGGAGGTGCAGAACCTGTATAAGAGTGGGTGGAAAACAGTTTGAGCATTTGCTTTAAATAAAAAAAAAATAAAAAATTATCTATTTTTGTTTTTGTTTTCTAACTAAGTGATCATGTCATTAAAAGCTGGCTCAAAAACTTTTTGTTTAGAGAAAATAACAAATAAACTAATAGCAACCAACAAAATATTTGATGGGTTTGTTAAAGCCCAATAGAACAGGTAAAATTCAAAACAAGCTCGAAAATGTAACCGTTTTTTGCACTTTTTTGACATTTTTATCAATAATGCATTCGGCCCTAGAAGTTGAAAGCTTGGATTTATTATTAGGACAACATCGTAGAAACAGCCAATAAATCAAAAATCTGCTATGTTCAACGCTTGGTATTATTTTCACGTTTACTGTGCTAATTTTGAAAACTTTTGTTTTTGCTAAATTTACTCTAGTATTGCAGATTTTTACCAATAACTTGCTCTTGACTCTAGATATAATAATAAGTAATACCATTTTGAAATCTGCATTTAACGCGCATATTTTTAAAATAGTTGGCCACTCAGGTATTCATGCATTTTTTTATACCAGCTATGATTTAACTTTTTCAAAAATTATTTGTTTTCACATTTTGCATTGAAATTCAATGTTAAATAATTTTTTTCTCTAAGAAGTCCAACAGTTATAATAATTTTCTTCTACTTATGTGTTGGCACAAGTAATGTAAAATATTCCTGCAAAAAAAAAATGATGGAACTCATTCACTTGTAGTCGTGGTATTCAAAAATGTAAAGTAAGAAAAAAAATAATGCACTGAACAAAAAAATGCATATAACTTTTCTTATGGTTGGGATATAATTTTTTTTTATCAGTTTTCAGGACGGTCATATAGTCTACTATGCGGCATTTCAGGGTTATCCATTACTTACGGAACACCCTGTATATAACGTAGTTTAGGGTTTGTTATAAAGATTATAACTCCATAAACGTATTTTCAATAAAGTCTAATTAATTTGTATCCCTTTCAAAGATAAGGGAATCATTTATTTTCAATTCAAAACATATTTGTACCGAATTTGAAACAAATCGGGCAACATGTTAAGGCTGTAGCTCCATTTAAAGTGGGCGTCAAAAGGAAATGTTTGTATGGATTTATCAAGATTATAGCAAACACCACAGATATATGTATATATGAGTGATTCTAAAAATGATGGAATTTTCTATGGCCAAAATAAATTATTTGCTACAATAATTAATTTACAGAATTTTTAATAACTTTTTATTAGAAACTAACATATAGTGTCACAATTTTTAAAAGTTAAAGTTATTATAATGATTTCTGAGATATTTTGTGTTTTTCGTCCCCGAAAGAAAAAACTAAGTCCCCTGACCACTAAATTTAATAAAAATGCTCATAAAACTGATAATTTAAATATTTTTGACTGGCCGTTTTGTAGTATGTGAAAGGACTTTCTAATGTTTGATTAGAGTAAGTTTTTACCACTATTTGCTTCAAAAACTGTCGTGCCGAATTTATCATCATTTTATTCCATAGTTTGTAGAATCACTCATATAGCTCTTAACAAAAATAAACCTCTTCTATCATTTGAATTTTTTTAATATACATTATGTACATATGTAGGTATTAATAATTTTTGTTTATTTCAGGATATTTTCAAAAAAATGTTTTTTGGAGTTGGGGGAATCGAAAAAAACTATGGACTATGGAACATGTCTAAAAAAAAGTCGCAGGCAGTGACATATTCATACAAATCAGATTGTGGATTGGATTGTAGATTGGGTAATGGACATCGTTCATGGCCTGTGGAGTCCGGGTGTAATGTCCCAAATGATTGTCGAAATATTTCATGTTTCAGGAATAAAGGCTCTCCCCAAACAATGCGAAACATTCGGTGCGGCGAAGAAACATTCGCAGTTGGTGTGGGCACTCTCATTTATCATCCTGTAAATACATTTTGAAAGGCGAATGTTTTTTCGCCGCGTTGGTGTGGGTACTCTCATTTATCACAATGTAAATTAATTTTTACTGACGAATGTTTCTTCGCCGCACCGAATGTTTCGCATTGGTTTGGGAGAGCCTTAATACAAGGCGAATACCAATAAATGCAGGCGGCGGCGTCGCACAGTGGAACATGTCTATGGGAGAGCGGAACAAACGTGAACCTCTCAACCGATTTGCATGAAATTTTCATAGATGATACTGATTTTAATAAGAAATCACCAACATTAATTTCCACCCACTGCCACGCCCACTTAAAAAAATAATTAAATAAATCGTTATTAAACTTTATGAAAATCAAGGTTGTGTTCTAAGTAAACCTTAGAGATTATGTAAGACAGTCGATTATACCATTGTTTTCCCAACATCACTTTTTAAGCATTTTTGACTTTTTTTAATTAGTTTTCTTTCTTTTTTCCGCTTTTGTAGACTTATTTTGTGATCGATAAAATTGGAAGTACCTATCCATTGAGGAATTACCACACAAGTTTTCGTCCTATTGACGACCTAACAAAAGTTCATCTAAGCCTCAAGGTTGATAAATTGAAGTGGAAAATATATTTTAACAAAAAAAGCTAAGAAATAACTGTACATATATGGTGGTAAAGCATCAAAATATTGTTACCATTTAAGAAAATCGCTTAAACACTTTAGTTGAAGTTGTATTTTCAATTAATGTTCGCACTTAAGATAAATGGTTAATCAAAATTCCTGATTAAATGCAAGTATTCTATGTAAATTAAAAAATGAGCGACGTATAAATGAAAAATTAGGTAGCTTTTTTTTCATAAGTAGGTAATTTTTAAGCAGATAAGTATATATAATGTGTAGCAAATAGTAGCTAACGGTTTTTTTATTAGAACAATTATTTGGTTGCAAAGCTGACAGGTTTTAATTCCTAAACGCATTGCCAATTATTCAACAAAGCATCTCAGTAGCATCACTTTTTTTGTAACTTGTTCTCTATTGCTATAACTTGCATCAAATGATGCGCAATCCTCAAACAAACCATCAGATCTACGAAATTTCTTGGTGCTATTTTGCTGATGCATTGCATCAACATCGGCTGGGTTGCGCCTTAGCATTGCTATAAAGCAGTGATACATAAATTATGTGCCGTTTTTTGAATTTACTTAACATTACTTATACAAACTCGAATTTTTTACACTCTGGAAGGAAGAAGATTGATAGAGTATAAACTTTATCGGTTGCGGTTCCAGTAAATTGTTAGTATTAACATATAAAGATACAAATAAATAAATTTATTGTAAAGAAAAGAAAAAATTTATTGTGAAAAAAAAAATATTAATTAAAACCTACGGGATCAGGAAAATGTGTTTTCAATGCATTGGTACAAACTAGTGCTTCAAAGTATCCGGATATTTCGGATATCCGAAGCGGATCCGGATCCATGACCGGTTATCCGAACTATCCGGAAAGTGTCGGATAGTTCCGGATATCCGGATAGTTCAATGAGATAGTTCGGATCCGACACTATCCGGATAGTACGGATACCCGGATCCAGATTCGGATCCGAATTGAGTTTGATGAGTTTGGTTTATACTAATGGTAATAAAGTGCAATACAAACATATGATACATGATTTTAAAGTAGTCTTTAATGCCGAATCGAATTTTATAAAAATCAAGACGATACAATCCTCCGGGAAAAAGTTATTGATTTTTAAAGTAAATATGACTACGTATTTCCCTGGTAAAATAATACACCATATCGTCCGAAATGGTAAAAATTATACATCAATGAAACTTGGCGGGAAATTTGAATTTACCATCACAATTAAAAAAATGAAAGAGTGCATACAAATATCTGCATTCTGGTGTTTTTTGGACAGCGAGAGGTGGAGGTGTGAGCTGGTCAAAATTAAAAATTCATCTTGATATAATTTAAACATGACTATAGGGTATTTTTCAATTCTGATCCTTATAACATCAAATTTAATGTGATACGATAATCTAAAAAAAAAGTATATTCCATTTGTAGTGATGACTCCATTTTAAGTAGAACAGGTGAAATATAAAAAGAAAAATCACTTTAAAAAGAATGGTTAACTGATGAAAATTTGCATGTGTATTTAATTTTGCATGAGAACTAAGGATCAAAAAAAGTCCAAAAAATTTTTAGGATGAAGGGGTGTTTTTTTTAAGGAAATAGGAAAGTATAGAATTGTGACCATAAAAACTACCCCCAGAGATCGAAAATAACAGTTGACCTTTAAGTTCAATTGATCAGTGGCGTACGCAGGGGGGGCTTAAGGGGCTTAAATATGAATGACCAAATATCATTTCATCATTTTGGTTTTGGTGGTTTGGTTGGTCTGAGTTTTATTTTTAATAAAGGAAAATGGTTAACCTTAAACCGTTTCCATGGAAAATAAATCACAAATGGTTAAATTATTTAATCTTGTAAACTCAAATCTTTGAAGAAAAAAATAAAAAAAAATGTCAAACTGATTTTTTTTTCAAAGTACCTACGTTATAAGGCAGGGATGTGAACCGAAAATGGTGCAAAACCGGCACGAAACTCCGTCGGAACAGAAGATAGGAAAAAACATTTTTCAAATTATGGTGGCTCAAAAAATGTTGTTTTTGACCAATTTCAATGAAAATGACACAGTTTGTATTTGTAGTTACATGGTGTCTACTATTTTTTTAAAATAAATTTCCCTGACTTTCCCTGACCAATTTCAAAATTTTCCCATACCAAAAAATTAAAAAAAAAAATATTTTTTCATGGAAGGTACGTATTAAATAAATATTGCACAAAGTGGTAGAAAATGTACATATTTGAATGGAGTAATTAAACCTTAGGCAAAAAGAACTCAAATTGTATTTTTCAAAGATCTATCTGAAGGTATACATTACCGATTGTATTGAAAGTGAAAAATAATAACTGCATGAATTTAAAAAAAAAATTGTTTTGCAATGTAGTTCATAGTATAATCATAATTGACCATTTAAATAAAATCCTTTTACACTGTGATTATTTAGGCTCTTTGGTCTATTTGTAAAAAATGCGAATAAAAACAATATTATTCCATTATTTTCCCAACGTATCGTGAGTATTCCTCACTTCTTCAGGGGTTATATATTTTTTTTTTTTCAATTTAATTGTTAAAAAAACTACATACTCTAGACTAGATAGACTTAGGAAGGTTCAAAGAACAGCTAGCATTGGCACGACAGGTGCTATAAGATCATGCCCGACTGATGCCTTAAGTGTTTTTCTGCACCTTCTACCACTTGATTAACATATGAAATATCTAGTATCTTGCAGCGCTTTAAGACTTAAAGAATCAAACTCTTGGTTTGCCAAGCCCTATGGTCACAGCAATATCACAGACTTGATTCCAATGGAAATGTTTTCGACTCCCACTGACTACTGCACCCCTACAATGAGTATCAGAAGGGATTTCAAAGTTAAATTTCCATCCAGGAAGGATTGGAATGATAACGTCGTGACGAAAGATTTCGACACAACTATCTTTACTGATGGCTCATAGATGGAGTGTGGCGTTGGTGCAGGAATCTTCTCTGAGTCTCTAAATGTATCTAGGTCCTTTCGGCTACCTGACCTTGCTAGCGTCTTTCAAGCTGAATTGCTGGCAATCAGGGAAGCTTGCAAGTTACTAAAAGCAGATCCAAAACAAAACCGTAATGCAGCTATTATTACAGACAGTCAAGCGGCTGTTAAAGCCATTAATTCAGCTACAGCATCCTCCAAACTGGTCCAGCAATGCCTGGATGAGCTTGCGGGGCTGAACCGTAGGTGGAGCAGTTTATCAAAATGTATTATATCTAGGAAGATTTGGCCCACCTATGACAAGAACCGAACAATTGATATAATACGCAGACCCAGGCAAGACATAGCCAGGGTAGTTGCAACCTGTAGCGGACACTGGCCAATAGGAGAGCATGCAGCGAAGCTGGGCATACCTCACAATACTCACTGTTGGAGCTGTGAGGACCAGCAGGAAAAGGAAACAGTAGTTCATTTCCTCTGCAAATCCCCTGCTCTGGCCAAAGCTAGAAAACAGTCACTCGGAAGAGCATTCTTTGACGACATTAACGAACTTTCTGAAATGAAGATCAAAGACTTGATTTCTTTTCTCAACGCGACCAAATGGCTCTAGGACAAATTTCGGCTACTTCTGCATTATACCTTCCGTCGATTCCCTATGATCACAAGATAGTGGACTAGGGTTCTGGTGGCGGTTTGTGGTGCACAGCGGCCGGATGATCATCCAATCAGATCAGTGGACGCTCCAGTGCCAGCCAACGAACTGCCTAGTGGGCTAACTGTTGATGGTGCGGGTGCGGGTGCTGATCTGGTTGAGTGAGTGATAAACTTTCTGATGATTGTGCTAAAAGCTACAACAAAATCCTATTCTAAACTTAAATAAAAAGCGACAATATCCTGAGGATATGCCCATATTCTCTCTCTTCAATTCCATCCACAGGTTCAAACGAGTTATGGTATCAAAACGGCGCACTTCAGCGCTAATTGGGCTATGGGCTACACTGCCCGTGGCCGTCATTTCTACCTACCTACCTACCTACCTGCTTCTTATATCCTACTATTGCATGATTCCCGGAGACGGCACTGACACAAAATTGAACATTAAAAAAAATAAATAATATATTAAGAACAATCTAGTAGGTACTTTTATTAAATTTAATAAAAGTACCTAAGCTCAACTGTGATATAAGTGTCATTGTTAATTTTGTATTTGATTATTTTTTGCTTGATTGTTCTTAATTTATTATTTATTTGCGTTTATGTTCAATTTTGTGTCAGTGCCGTTTTCGGAAATGATGCAATAGTAGGATACAAGAAGCAGAGTACCTATGTAGTTTTTTAACAATCAAATTTAAAAAAATATAGGTATAACCCCTGAAGAAGTGAGGAATACTCACCAAACGTTGGGAAAATAATGGAATAATATTGTTATTATTCGCATTTTTTTACAAATAGACCAAAATATCCTAAATAATCACAGTGGAAAAGTGACACAAGAAAATTGGTCAAATTCATAACATAATAAAATCCTTTTTAAATGGTGACGTGAAATAAATCCCAACGAAATAAAACCAAATCTCAAATTTGGCCTTATTTCGCTTTGAAAATGGAAATAAGGCCAAATTGGCTCTATTTCTATTTGCAAAATGAAATAAGGGCAAATTTCATTTGGAAATAAGACCAATTTTGTTTTTTTTTTCGAAAAAATTCAGTGATAACAGAAGCTTTTAAAGTAGACCGATTGAAAGCATAGGCGCTTTCCAGGCGACTGAGCGTACCCTAAGCGCAGAGACGGAGTCACGTGAGCGGAAGAGATGACCCAGAAAGGGAGTTAAAATCCTTGAACCCGCGAAGCGGGCCACCCGAAGTACTGTTTAGTTCAAAAACTTTGAAACTTAGGTGCCTTCCAGTTGGGGGATTAATTCCTTTTTTTTTTTTGGGAACTAACCCCTTCGGGTGCTAGTTCCCATAAAAATGGAATTAAACCCGATCTGGGAGGCACCTATGCTATGGTGACGTGACATTTGGCCATGTGTCATATGGCCGTGTGCTAGTTCTCAAAAAAAAAAAAAAATTAATCCCCCAACTGGCAGGCACCTAAGTTTCAAAGTTTTTGAACTAAACAGTACATTGGGTTCAAGGGTTAACTCCCTTTTTGGGTCCTCTCTTCCGCTCACGTGACTCCGTCACTCCGCTAAGGGTACGCTCAGTCGGCTAGCAAGCTCCTATGCTTTCAGTCGGTCTGCTTTCAAAGTTTTTGTACTAAACAGTGATTTGGGTAAAAGTCTTTAACCCCCGCGGTTTCTTTTTTGGGAAATTACACCCGCGGGGGGTAGTTCCGTTGGCGTTAATGCACTAAACCGAATTAAAAGAACAACGGTGATTTGTTTTGCAGTTTTCTGAAACGGAAAAAAATTAAAACGAAAATAAAGCCAAAACTAAAATTTCGCGTTATTAATTAAAAACGAAATAAGGCCAAATTTTTGATATTTGGTTTTATTTCGTTGGGCCTTATTTCACGTCACCTTTTAAATCATACATCTTTGCGATATTAAAATTTAATAGTTCATTTTTTTTAAATAAATCAAAATGTATTAATTCAGGTATGCAGAAACAGTATGAAGAAATAATCGTACTTAAAATATATAAACTTGGACCCGTCGTTAGTTGAATCTCAGTCAAATTTAACAGTTTTTATTGTTTCTTTTATTGGCCGCGATCGGAAACCTATGCGATAGCCTATTTAAAGGTCGATTCACAATGCAAGGAGTAAACGCGACGAGAGCGTGACGTGATTCGCTGTCATTTTTTTCTAGTCATAAAATCGTTGCCCAATTTACAATGCGACGAGTTTCTTGACGACGAGCTTTTTGGCAGCGTTAAATTATTTACTGTTTTTGTTCTTGCTGTGCAGTGTGCGTTCAAAATAATGAAAAAATTCAAAATGAAATTACTCTTATTATTTAATGTCGGTTTCGAGTGGACGGTTCGGAGTTACTCCTTCTACTCCAGATTTTCCATATTCGATAGGAATGGAACAGAAACAGTGAAAAAGGAGTAGCTCCGGATGACCAATCGAAAACGGCATAAATATTATAACTGTGTTTGTCCACAGCTCGCTGGGGAAACGATTCTCAGCTAAAAATCCTAATAAATTAAAACAATACAATATTATAATATTGTCAACATAAATAGATCTATAAATATAATTTCATTGTCAACAATTTTTTTTTTTTTGTTAATTTCCGCTTATCTCTTATCTCTTTTCTTTATTTTTTTCTACAATTTCACAAAATTCACCATCAGTCAAATATAAAAATCGTCGACGAGAGCGTCTTTTTTTCAATTTTCCCAACTTTGGCGTGACGTGACGACGAGAAACGTTTCATTGTGCATACCCTGGCGTTCCCTCGTATACTTACATGGTTTGAAATCGGTTTGCCAACTACGACGAGCTCTCGTCACGTTGCGTTTTTTCGTCGCATTGTGAATCGATCTTAAGATAGTTTCATATCCATAGGTTTGCGAACGGTTTGGTTATTTTTGACTTCGCTTGGGATACAATTCAGATAACATGGATAGCTATCCAACAGCAAAAGCTGTTTTGTCATTAGCTATTTTTACACGGGATTCCAACAACACGTACCTTTCTGGATAGATCTACATAGGTTTCCGATCGCGGCCATTACTGTACGTAATAACACAATACAATGAAGTGAAGTTAGTTGTGTTTCACTCATTTTTTTGACACATTCACAGGTATGGCAAAAGATACAAAATGAATAATTTTAAACATAGATGTAATCAGAACGAAATGTTTGATCAGAAAAAAGTTTCTCATGAAAAATTGATATAGAAAAAATTCCCTGACCGCTTCCCGAATTCCCTGACTTTCCCTGACATTCCCTGACCAAATTTTGTTCCCTGACTTTCCAGTTTAGCGGACACCATGAGTTATGATAGAATTAAGGCAGGAAAAATGTGGTTTAAAAAAATGTGACCTCCGTTGTTCCTTGACCAATTTAGATTGAAATTGGATGTAGGTAGCTAAAATAGTATTATCGAAGAAAAAAAAATTTAATGAGGGTGGATAAAAAAAATTGCTCTGATCAAAAGAGTCCCTTAAAATATCACTTTTTGCGGACTTCACCATCGTTGCGTCGTCGTAGTTAAATCCTCCAATTGTTATTCTATACGAACCAGTATATAAATCAATTATGTACTTTTTTGATGTGAAACTTCTTTGCGCGCGTTGAGAGTGAAATTTCAAGCTTGAATTTTTGTGAAACGAACAAATGTAACGCCACATGTGCAACGCTGAGATCGTTGATTAGCTAAGTGGTGTGAGGTAGGGTAAACGAAAAAATTTGTATTGATAGGCTAATATATTTAATAGTGCAATAAGTTTGGATTTTGTGATAATCAAAATTATTGTAGCAGATAAAATGGAAAATGTCCATCTATGTCTTTTTTCTAATTTATTTAATAAGAATGCTAGAGTTTTGAAATTTTGTTGGTGAATATAGATAACGAAATTCTAAGAATCTTACTAGCTTAATATTTTTATCTATCTCCTACTGGTATGGAGATATAAATTATTTTAAATATTTTATCTCAAAATAGGTTTATTTCAAAAAATTGAATTAAATCAGGAGAGTCCGCTAAAAATTAGAATTATATATGATTGCAAAAAAAAATAAAACTAAATTAAAGTTGTCATATACAAATTTTTGATTTTGCAGAGATTTTGAGTGTAGGAATTTTTGGAAATAGTCGGAAAACCTACTCAAATAAACCGGTTTATACCCGGCTGGAAAAATGTCCAGTTTCTGTCTAGTTTTGACATGGCACTAGTCAGTTTTCTTTAAGGAAAATCTACACGTTAAATATACGTCAAGCCCTTGCAAGTTTTCAGTAAGACAAATTTGGACGAGGAAAATGTTTCATACTCTCGTGAGGTTCTCGCTAGTAAGAACTTGTTGGACGTTTTCGGCATCCTATCAGACTTAGCACTATCGTTATTGATACATATGCAAAATTTTAACTTAACAAATTGAATCGATGAATCGAAAAATACAAATTTTAACTGTTATTATAATTGATCAGTTTTGGTTTCAAAAAAAAAATTAAAAATTTCACGCTCTTGCAAATCCTGCCAAGATAATCATATAGGTATTTACTTTCGAAAATCTCTATTTTCAACCACCCACCCCACCAAAGGCTTTTTGATCTTTTCATTAAAATTAATCAAAAATTATAATTTACTGTCTTAGGTAGATAGAGATGGCTGTCACAAGTACCCTCGCTCGATGACCCAGTGAACACTGTAATGCACCGTTTTGATACCATAACTCGTTTGACCTGTGGATTAAAAGAACATTTTTTTAAGAAAATAAGTTTATTTGGTGATAGACCTCCCAACGGATCATTTACTGTCTTAATCTTTATTTATTTAATACCAGATGGTTCATCTCAATTTGTTCATATCCGATTGTTTTTGTGGTGGGATGTAGTTTAGATTAAGCGCATTTTTGTACTTTTATTCAAAAGTAAAAGAAGACTCACTACAGAAATGATCCTGTAAAGTATATAGTCTTAATTGTAAAAAAATTATGCGCATTTTTGTACACGATACTAAATCAAATAATATGATAACGAGAGTATTTTACAAAAATGCCCAGTATCATACTAACATTGCTTTAATATCGTATTAAATTCATAAAAATTTGCGCTATTATTTTTATTATTCAGCTTTTATTTTTGATCTCAGTTATTACTATAGGAGCACAACCGATACTAAAAAAACTTTTTTTAATGGTCCTAGAAAAAATATGTACAAATCTAGTTTTTGCTGGTCCGTGGCCTAGAGTGGTTTTTCTGACGAGGCAAAAGGGTTCATAATCGACAAGGCCCTAGTTCTGGCCATTACTCAGCCATGCTATGGCCTTGCCAGAATCTATTTTAAACTCTTTAGTGCCATATCGAAAACTAGAATGTTTTTCTGCTGTTCACCTTTTTTTACTTTAAATTTTCACCATTATTATTTAATTTCAAGTTTACAACCCCAACCCTTCGATCATTTTGATATAGAACACATAGCTGCGTCTTACGCATATAAGCTTAATATCCCTATACATATCGAGATTTTAAGATCGCCAAAGAAGTTTCACTTCTGCCACCAGTACTGAGTTACACGCGCTCGTTTTTATATACCTACCTACCATTTACAAATATGAATAAAATATCATTTAGTTCAAACTATAAGTAATGTCAAAATAATAATAAGAAATGAAATTCGAATTAACATTGTTGGAGATAGTTGAAGCAAAAATGCTCTTCTACAGCTATCTTATATAATGTAATCTAAGGCTATAGCTCTGTAAAAGTTTATAATACAGCTCTCTTTATTTCTTTTAAAAAGTGTGCTCTGTAACAGAGGTTCTGGAATGGTTTCAGCTCTAACAACTAATAACGTCTCAAGATTTAAAAATATGCTCCTTAATGGAGTTTATAACATTCAAAATAGAGCATTGTCAAAATATCAGCGCTTAACGAGTTATTATAGAACTTTCAACAACACATGAAGAACAAAATTAACGCATGCGCCTACCAAAACGTCGAAACAGCTCTAATAGAACCACACAAAAATTGCGTATAGGGCTGAATACTAATACTTTCACTCAAATGGTACATAATAAAAATAATACTCATGCGCATTGTAAAGTGTCAAAAAAAAAAACATTAAAAGAGCTATTGTAAGACCACCACTGATTTTATAGGGTGTTACAAACTTATATAAATTCAACAAAATAAATTCAACAAAAAACAAACAAAAACAATCATGAGTCGAAAATAAATAAGTTAATTTCCCTATAAAACGGTTTTAGAGTATAAGGAAGTTGTATTAATTAAAATTATTTATTATTTTTTTCTTTACCCCAAGAAAGTTTTAAAACTTATCGAAATTCAACTAAATCTGAATCATAAAAAAACGTGCTCCTTTAGTTCAAAGTGCATCTCAGGGACACCTACTCTTTAAGTAAAAATATACTATTTTCTGTGCAGAATTATTCACTCTTTCTTTTATTTCCTAAAACACCCTATTTTATATAAAGCACTAAAGCAAATCTGTCACCTTGTGGCTACAAGCTCTGAAATAGCGCTTTTGCAGCTCTGAAGTGCTATTACAGCTCTATTGAAGAGAATCTTTTATCCTAATAAAAATATGGCAATGAGAAAAAAAATTATTCGAATAACTAATTTTTCTTCAATTTTGTTTTCGATTAAAAAAAAACAACACATTATGTAATTTTTAAACAAAATATTTTATTAATAATTGACAATAGTTCTTAAATATAGTTTTTAAATTTTTTTGAAGTGACGAGTTTTAAAACTTGCTCTGGAAGTGCTGTTAGAGCATTTGAAGAGCTAAATTTGTTTCTTGGGATATTATCATGATAATAAGGAACCAAAAAGATTATATATGTACATACTATCAGGTAAAAACGAAGTGATATTCACTTTAAAGATCAATTACTTTTTACCGGAGGATTGTATCGTCTTAATTTTTATATTATTCGATTTGGCATTAAAAACTACCCTAAAATCATGTATCATATGTTTTGTATTGCCTTATTGACACCTGGTAAGTTGCTTTCCACGCCACCTGCATCTCAAGCGCTTAAGCTTCAAAAGGCGATAGAATTATTTTCGATTTGACGTTCAATGTATTTCCCATAAGAGAAAACGAAAAAAGCGCCTGATGAAAATTAGTTATGCCAAATTATTTTATATCAACGGGTATCCATATATATTATGATTGAAATAGAACCAAAAAATGTGTAAGCTTATAAATCAACCCGAAAATATATTAAAATAGATAGCTAAAATGCTTTGCTTTGTAAATGAAAAATGTAAACAAACCACCTTTACAACCAGAAACAACAACAAAAGTACTCGATTAGAAATTGAGAAAGGCAGAGGCGTAGTCACGATTATTAAAAAAATATGTTTGTGCGAAATTGAATAAAAATCTTCTTGTGAAAAAATTGTTAAAAAAAAATATTTTTCAATTGGCTATTTACACATTTGTTTCTTGGTTTACAAAAGAAGTAAGGTATGAATGAAGGTCAAGCTCGATCACTCTTAATTAGTTCTATTTTTAAGAAGAGTTTACTTTAAAAGAGTGCTAACCTTTTTTTAAATGGAGGATAAAAGTTTTTTTTTGCCCGAAATTACGTTAAAAAATTATTCTTAGAAAGAAACTTTCGAGGTAGGATAAAACAAACGAACACAGAGAAATCAAATGATGCCCCTATAATTTATATTAACTTTATATTAACCTGCGCGTACATAATACAAAAAAATAAAATGAAGATTTATATCACTTAAGTGCATTATAGGTGACTCCTTTTGATAATTTGGGAAACTAATTTTCGTTGGCTTATAACATTTACTTAAGTGAGCGCTTTTGACTGTTATAATTCTATTTTTACGAAAGCAAAAGTGAACGAAATTAATCGAAAAATTGAAAACCGCAATTATTGGTGCAACACATAATTTCCTGGTACCTATTATCTTTTTTTCTTACGATCACTAAAGTGGACCTTTAACATTTCTACTTCATTCTTTACTTATAATAAAAAGGAAAATTAATGTTTTATTAAAATCCATAAGAAACTCTAGCCCCCTAAACTACTACCTACCTACGCACATGATATCGTTCTGACTGATGCCTTGCATCCATTTTGAAAAAACAACAACAAAAAAGCACGTTTGTTTACATATTTCATCTGCAAAATAAAGCAAATTAGTAATAAGTTTCGATATATTTTACGTTTGATTTGCAAACAAGCATGTTTAATTATTCTATTGCAATTATAATACAAACAACTGTTCATATAAAATTAATTTGTTAAAATAATGTTTCTACGAGCTGTTTTTGTTTTTCTCTTATGGGAAATGCATTGAACGTCAAATAGAAAAGAAATCTATCTCGTTTGTTAGTTTCACGCGCTGGCTGCTAGGTGCCGTGACTCCATGTGCCAATATTACCCTTAGTATAAATAAAACTCATCAAACTAGATTCGGATCCGAATCTGGATCCGGGTATCCGACACTATACGGATAATGTCGGATACCAACTGTCTCATTGAACTACCCGGATATCCGTAACTATCCGGGACTATCCGGATAGTGTCGGATCCCAATTATCTCATTCATAAGTATCCGGATATCCGTATAGTTTGAAGAGTCGGATATTGTTTGAAGCTCTAGTACAAACACGTTTCACTTCAACTTAAAAATGTTAAAGGTAGAGTTTAAAATGCTTAAAATATTTGTTTATCAAATTTAAAACAGATACTTTTTTACCCGAGTACATTCACCAACAGTACATAGAAATATTCTCTCTGCTGTAATTCATCTAAATTTTTGTTCACCAACATTAACCACGTTATTGTATTGTTAGGTATCCTTTATTGCCAGGAAAAAAATTTACATATTTAATTCACCTAGAATCGACGTAACAGCTTTGGGAAGTTAAATCCAATTCCCATAGAATTTCAAATATTTTGACTTTGGAACTCTATTTAAGCGTTTAAACTTAAGTTTTGGCCCGAATCGTTGGCTTACCTAGATTCTATGGCTAATATACTGTGTGAAACATGAATCACCTTATAGAAATCAGATCTTTGAAAAATCGATTTTTTTTCCACCTTGGAACCACTGTGCGTCGTCACGACGGTGGTTTCTTGACTCAAAACCAATTGTACAAACTGTTTTCATCTTCATTACCGCGACCGCCACTGCCACCAACCAAGTTTCTGTTTCGCGAACTTTTTAGCTAAATATTATTTACATTTTTTTAATTTAAAAAATAAGTAGGTAGATTGATTGCTTCTAAATGGGAAAACAGGAAAACAAAAAATATTTGCAACCAACAACTAGTGTTCATTTTGACATTTCCAAGTGAGAAAATTGTGTTTGTGTTTCTTAGAGATGCGTCAATATTTCTATAACAGGTTTAGTCAGTACAGGTATTTGAAAATAGCAATACTGGAAATCGAAAATGCCTGGTATTGAAATAACATTTAAAATTCCTTAAATTTGAGAATTTTGGAACAGTTTTATTATTTATAGTATACTGCTTATTTATTATGCAGCAGTTTTCGTACCATCAAAGAAATAGTTTTAATTCCATTACAGATTTTGCTTACTTGTGATTTCAGAGACATCGTGTGAATTCAAAATAAACTTGATTTAACAAAAAATCTCTGAAATCACTTACAAGCGAAATCACACCTAGGTAAATCAGTATTGGAACTTTTGTTGAATTTACGTGAAAACTGTGCAATAACTTATAAGCAGAACCGAAGTTAAACTTAAGGATTGCTGCGAAGATGATGTAGTGACAAAACTCAAAAGAAAACTGCATTTTTGAAAACTAAATTTTTGCTCTGTAAGAGGTGATTTTGGGACTTTCAGGTGGCATTTGTAACGAAATATTCTGTGTACGCCCAAATTTAGTTTGTCATCTATCTGTCAAAGTAGGAACTGTCAAATGCCATTAAGGATGGATACGATGTTATTTCAAGTTCCTATAAATGCAATTCTGATTTTTAATAGTTTTTAAAAGTTAATAAGAAAATTTTTGATATTTTCTTATTAACTTTTCCACTTTAGTTGATTTTTCATGGTCATTTATGCTCATAATTAATGAAAAAATGCATACAATTTGTTTAAATTTATTATTTTTTTACAGATGCGGTTAAAACGGAGGTTCCTTCACCTCAACTCTTTAAAAAAGCAGTGCGGCAGGGATTGCGGATGTGATGACAAAATTAAAATAACGATTGGTTGGTTGGATGGTTGAAATGCAACTGATTCTCAAAAGCCAAGGAAAAATCGAATGTGGTGTCAAATCAATAACTCACCCATCGTGGGAACATCAACGTTTGGAAGTTTACGTTAAGTCAGCAGTTTGATGTTCCCATGAATAAGTTAGTGCAGTCTGTTTGATATTTTACACCACATTCTCCTCCCCCTCTTTTGAGAACAAATCTTAGCTTTATTAAAACATGTATATATTAATTTTTTTATTTTTTTACATATTACAATAATTTTTTTTTTTTTTTACACTTTTTTTTGTAAATAGAAAAATTATATATGTATATTTTTTTGCTTAAATTTTCAACGGAAATATGTCATTTTTTATATTTTTTTAATTATATAAACCAGTTGCTAAGAACTTAATAGTTTCTTGTATATAGAAAATTTCACAAAGAAGGTATATATCATTTTGTTTGTTTGTATTTTTTATTATTTTTTTTTTTTTTAATTCAACATTGTCAATCTTACATGTTTTAAAATATCATTTATTATGTTTGCACAGGAATTTAAAAGAACAAGTAAACATATCTCAATTTTTAATGGTGAGAGATAATAATAAAAAAAAACTAATAAAGCTAAAAGCTATGGTAAAATTATATTCATTTTATTTTAGTATTATATTTATGTCTATTTACAATAAAGTGTATACAAACATATAGAATATTTTCGTACTTGATACAAACATATGTATTTATTTATGTACGTTCATACGTTATATTTAAAATAGTCGTTTTAGTTAAAAAATTTTATTTCAGTAAAAACAAGATTGTGTTTTTTATGACATTCTATCTATATTAGCCAACAGCAGGACAAAATATTTATACATCGAATTTTTCTTTTCGTTTCATAATGCAAACCAGTTGCATTAATACCAACCATAATGTATGTGTGTATTAAAAAAATTCTATATTAATCTTGTTAGTTTATATGTTAGTTTTTGCAATTTAAAAAAAAATTACTTTTTTTGTGGGTCAGTCAGTTGATTGTGATTATCAAGAACAATTGTCAGAAATTGAAAACAATAATATAAATTATAAGTTTTAGATAAATTATTATATATTGATAAACATGCAAACACAAATAAACGTGAATGAATTTGTGTTTTTAGGAGGTTTCTTAATACATTTTTTTTTTTTTTAATATTCAGTAAACGATAATATTTTCATTAAAAAGTTTAAGCTATTATTAACACATAATATTTCATTACTGGTATTTACAACATAATATGACTTATTATTGTATGGATGCAACTATATATGTATGAACTTATGTTTTCATCGTAATTATTCCCGGACCTCATGATTTCTCGTTTTTTTATACGTATATACAATTCACTTAAAAATAAAATTTCACTTCATAAAATTATTTATTAAGTTATCTTTAAATTGTTATTAAATATTAATTCTTAAAACGAAATTATTATACATAAAAACTAATATCCCGATATTAACAAAAAAAAAAACCTATCTGAACTGGTTATATTATTACACATACCTTATCGTCTAATATTACATTATTACGCGTAAAATAAAATTAAAACTCTAGAATTTCATGAACGCAAAACTTATTATAAAAAAGTTTGATCATCTTTACCATGCAGTCACCTATGAAAAAATATTTCTAACCTTTATTATATTAATTAAAATAATCTTACTACTTATTCGCATTGGCATTAGCTTGAAGCGTTGTGTTGGTGGTTTGTGGTAAGTTGGGCATTTTAACACAACGTCTGTAGTATAGTAGGTAGGGTACACGTGCGATTCTGGGCCGCAATACATTGTGTTCACTAACTGGTTTCACTGTACTATAATCGAACCGCAACCAATTTGAATAGCCAGTATGATAAACATCAGTGACGTAATGACCTTTGGATGCCTCTTTGCCATCATGATAAACTACAGCAAAGAGACGGTAAACACGTTGTTTTTGGGAGTATTTCTTTGATGATAGGATTTTTGGATCAATTTTTAATTCCACAGGAAATTCTACGGTTTTAAGAATCTTTGTGCATCCATTAGATCTATAGTTGAACCATTTCAAGTGTAATCAATACCACAGGCCGTTTTTCTATAGTCATTTGTTGCCAAGCAACTACTTCTTGTTTGCTTTTACTGCCCGTTACACCTTCCAGTTGATCCCGCCCCACAAGAACCTCGAGTGCTTCTCTCACAGATGCAGCTTTCTCAATATTCAGTTGAAGTGTAAAAAATGGTGCAATTAAATCCGTACAGTATTCACCTTCACGTTGCAAACGGGAACGTACTTCCCCTCGGAAGATATCACTCAAGGGTTTTTTACCAAAATCAGTTTGTCTTGTAACAATTCCCTTGTTACGATTGTTGATAATCTGCCAGACTTGTTCTTCTTCATTGTCAGGAGTTTGTTCATTTCCGTTTTGTTCTACAGTTGGTTTTGCAATCAACTTGATAACCTCCAACATTTCATCATTTAATTTGTTCAATACATCACCTAAGAATTCTTCTGCATCTTCTTGTCTTCTTTCAACATGCTCCTCACGACTATCGTTCCACAGTTTATAAATTGCAGTTGGTTCAAACGCTGGATCACAATGCAACTCACCGCCAATTTCATCTTTACCTTTTACTTTTTTAAGTGGACGACTTAAACGCAGACCCGTAGGCAACGATGAAAACTCAGATGCCAATTGCAACATTGCGTTTATGGCGGGTGTATTAACTTCGGTACTGAGTGCAACCAATTGTTTTGGGATTGATTCGATCAAATTATAGAATGGTGCACATCCCATTAGAGCTTGCAAAATAGAGTTGATGTAGCAATAATTTGAGGGATTTTTAGCCCTCTGGGTCTCAAACTTGCTGGCGAGAAGTCTGTCTTTGATTCTTTCAGAAAGTCAGCAAACTTGTATGACCATTCGTCGATATTGCTGTTGCGTGCTGTTGACAACAAAGTTTCAGCAGATGCTTTTTGTTTCGATGTTCCTACTTGGTTGTTGTTGTTAGTTGTTGGTGGTGGAAGATTCTGAGCTGAAGCTGCCGAATATGACATAGCACCTGGGGTGACCACAGGCGGTCTTGGAGTCACTGGTGTTACTCCTTCATATGGGGCAACCTTAGCAATTGGTTTCTTTGATGAAAATGGTGGTGGTAATGCAGGAGCCGGATTTACCGAGCTTGAAGCCAAAGATGTCGTAAAGTTATTTGTGTTAGAACTGGCAAAAAGACTTGCCATGCATTCGCTGAAATTGGAGGAGCTAAGTTAAAAACTTCGGTCTTTTTAACTTGCTACGACTGCGGGTTTGATTGAGTCTGTAGCCAAATTTTGTTAGAACTGTTGTGGAACTACAGAACTAGCGATTGAGGTAGTCGATACCGAGGACTTGTTATTGATGGTAGTGTTTTGTGAGTTTGCAACAGGTGAGGGTGGAGTCTTTATGGTACCATAGTTCTTAGGGCCCTATTATGACTCGCGAGTCAATGCCAACGTTCTTAAAATCACTTATGTCGTGGTTTTAAGAAAATCAAACTGCGCCGTTTGAATAGAGCAACATCTCAATTCAATACATTTTTGACATTTTAGCTAAATATAGCTATGTGAGCCATAAACGGTAATGCCAAAAGTCAGATTCGCTAAATGTTTCTTGCGACTCGCGATTCATAAAAGGTGCCTTAACTTGTGGTTGTTGATGATGGGTGCTGTTTGACGAGTTGTACGACGATGGCGGTTTCGGTTGATGATTATTCGGTTTGTGTGTCGATGTTGGCGTGGCAGTTACAGCTACAGATTCCCATGAATAAGTTAGTGCAGTCTGTTTGATATTTTACACCACACGGAGGATAAAAAATCTTCACTTCAAAAAATTGCATATGCAAAACGAAAAAAAAAAATAAAAAGAAGACATCATTCTTGATCTATATATGCAAACGGCACATTTTTGAGATTTTTTTTTTCAAATGAAGTCCTTATACTTTTGTTTATTTGTTTTTGTTTTACTTTTTTTTATTTATTTATTTTGTGTTAAGCCTTCATTATGTACATGCATGTAATAAAACAATATGCAGTAATAATGTTATTTTTTAGAATAAATTAAAAAATAAAAATGTTAGACATTGAAACCAATCACAACAGAGTGATGAAATCACTGAGGAATTTTCTTCACATTTTTCATCTTAAATTAACTAAGTGCTGAATAAGCAACTGCCACACACATTTATGTAGTGAATTCAACCACCATGTTTTTCATCCCATTCGTAAATAAACAACTTTCAAAGAAGTAGTGATTTCGTTGGCGAATTTTCATCAAATTTTCATCATTTATTGTTACGTAACAAACATGTATACAAACATACCCATCAACGAAACACTTAAAATATTACAAGAAAATTTAGAAACGAATACAACCATCAACAAACAACAAATAAACGAATTAATTTATATACTTAATATAATACTCAAACAAAATTATTTTACATTTCACGATAAATTCTACCAACAAAGAGAAGGCCTGGCAATGGGGTCACCATTAAGTGGATTAATTGCAGATATATACCTCAACTTCTTTGAAAACAGATATATTTTACCAAATAACAATAAACCATATCAAAAAATAATACTTAAGATATGTTGACGACACATTCATCGTTTTTGATGGAACACATAGACAAATAGACATACTAACGAAATATTTAAACAACATAAACGACAACATTAAACTTACATCAGAACTAGAAAACAAAAACGGCATACATTTTCTCGACCTTAACATTAAAAAGCACAACAACAAATTGAAATATAAAATCTATAGAAAACCTACCACACCAGATATAACAATAAATAAAGATTCACACCACCCACATTCACAAAAATGGCAGCATATAATTCCTTCATCTACAGGTTACTAACAATACCTGTGGACAAACAAGTCTTCATAAATGAACTTAATATAATCAAACAAATATGTAGCAACAGCAAACAGATATAAGAGCGAAACAATTGACAAATTGCTAACGAATCAAAAAAGAAAACTTAAAAACAAAAATAAAAGCTTAAACAATAAAAATAACAAAACGGAAACAAAATTCATATCAATGGAATACACCAACATTTTACCACAAAAAATAAAAAAACAATTTCAAAAAAACTCAACATAAATGTCTCATTCAAAACAAATAATTAGTCCTATTCTGCCAGATCTGTTATTCTGCTATGAATTTTCTGTTATAAACCATAAAAGATGTTCACCATAAAAGATCTTTTATAATAATTGGTATTCAAGAGTTCGAACTTTTATGAAAGTCTGCTATGGAACTTCGAAAAGGAAATTTTTATAGGAACAGACATAAATTCTGCTAGGTATCAATAATCAGCTGGTCTGCTGTAGGTAAACAAACTGTTTCGTCACTGAAAGTAAGACCCCTTTCACACAAGGAAACTGAGTTGCCAGCAACTGTGAGTTTGAAGGCGAGAGGAAGAAACAAAATCTCCCCTCTCACCCTTCTCTCCTACAAATTAGCTAGTTTCTGGCAACTCAGTTTCCATGTGTTAAAGCGGGCTAACCTGTGAATTGGTGGTCACTTTTTCTATGAATTCTGGCATTTAATTAAACAATTAATTAATAATTTAATTTTTGCAAATCGGGAAAATCAAATTGTGCAATAAAAGTGTTTTGTGCTTTCGTGTAAAAAAAATAATTTCGTGTTTTGTGCAAAAATAATTTGTATACCTAAATAAATATGTATTCTTATTAAATTTGTCTCCCTGCTGAATACCAAAAATGCGGTTCGTAAAAGATTTGCTGAGAGTTTCGAACTTTTGACACTCATAGCAGATTTCTTAACAGATTTCATAACAGTTAAAAAAAAAAATAAATCGGGTGGCACAACGGCTCATGAAGAACCAGGGCCTAGTGACTAACAACTCGCAACCATTCCTGTGTGGGCCTTTCGACAGGAATGGAAAGGACCTACAATTTTATGCCGAATCCGAACGGCTAGACGAGAAGTACTTATTCGTGACTAGTGATACTCTTGGAGGATTTGTCAATTCCTCGCAAGAGGCAGTAGCCCTGACAAAAAAAACTTTTTACTTTTTAGGTGGACGAGGCTGGGAAGCGATCCCAGACCTCCAGCGTGACAGTCGAACGCACTAACCATTACGCTACGGGCTACTACTTTCATAACAGTTTGGCATGCCAAATACCAAAATTATATTTCATAAAAGGACAGCTCAAACTTTTGTATAGAAATTCATAACAGAATAAAAGATATCGCTGAATAGGCCTAAATAACTTACAAAAATTAATACAACCTAAGAGAAAAATAGAAATAAAAACATGTAATGGAGTTTACAAAATAAAATGTGAAGACTGTAACAAATACTACAAAGGACAGACAGGAAGAACCTTTTACGAACGATTTACGGAACATTTACCAAAACCAAACCCAAAATCAAACTACGCTTTGCACCTTATCGACGACAAACACAATTACTCAAATTTTGACAATAACCTTAGCGCAAATCATTTTTGCAAGAAATGAAGGCTATTAGACGCACTGGAAGAATACGAGATATACAAAGCAAACAAAACAGAACAACACCAACTACTTAACGACAAACTAATATTTAAACCGAACGCACTTTTTGACACTGCACTCACTTTCTACACGCGACAAAAAGAGAAAACAATCAATCACGGATGACAGCTAATTCAACTAGTGGCAGAACATAATAACAGAACAAATCGCCTGAAGATGGAGATTTAATCTCCGAAACGCGTTGCATTTAATTAAATGAAATAAAGTTGTGATTTTTAGTTTATAAATAAACAAAAAATTATAATAATAAAGTTTTTTATTTAAATTATTATTTTTAATCTTTATATATCTACACACAACTTGGAGACCGACAATCCACAATGATATATTTTAATGGTCAAACAGTGTCATAATGTCAATAAAATGTTTTTTTTTTGTGTTGTTTTGTATACAAGTGAAATAATTGCAACAAAATATTATTATTTGATCGTAATATTTTTACAGATTAATATAAATGCGAATACCTCAACATAATCTCACATAATCTAAAATTGCGATTATAACCCATTTTATATTTTATGGGACAAAATCCCGGAAGAAGATGAAAAGGTATTTGACTTAACTCGCAACTGTCGTAGTATTCATATTAGGTAATTGTATTTTTCGTTTTCATTTTCAATATCTAAAATAAAAAAAATGGCTGCACCGAATGATTTTAACTTCAATTTGTCAACAGATAACAGAAAAAAAAAATGTCAAATTACAGTGGGTACTTAATCATTCAACTACAGTCACCTACAATCTTGAAAATTAATGCAAGACTATCGTCTTGCATTAATTTTCTATATAGCTATCCTCCCAACGCTATCGTTTTGATGATAGCGTTTTGACGGTTATTGACTTACGTGAAGCAAATAAAGGCAACGCTATCGCTCAAACGATATCGTCTGCCGATATTCGAGTTACGGAATGACCCCCCAAAGAAAGTGTGTGTGTGAATAAGATAAGTATGTTTTGTAGCAAGAAGGAGTCACATTATGTGATCAAATTATTTGTGTATTGTGTATCTCTTATCATCGGCAATCGCTTTTATACAGGGAATCCCGTAAAAGATGGTCCAAACTGAATATGGTGATATGCTAGGTCATGACCTTTCAGAATTTGGTAACTTGTTCATACCGAATCATAACGGTTTTCGAGTAACGGCTATTTTTGGAAATTTTAAAAAAACTTTACTTTGAAACAGTTTTTTGCTCACCCTGTCCATAATTGACTATTGATTTTTACAATTTTTAAACTTAAACTTTGGCTAATAGTTTGACTTATTTTACTGAATTAAAAAATGCAAATATAACTCCGACAAAGCTGAATTTTGGTGGAGAGCCTCCTTTTGATGTCTTACGCATTTTTTAAATAAAAACCTTAAATTTGGACAAGGAATTTCGATTTTGTAGGGTGAAAGGGGAAAAGTCCAGTGTTTCTTAAAATTTCTCGAAAAGCATCAGGTTTTTTAAGAACTGTCTTTGGAAAAATGGTAGCTATTAAAATTCCGCACAAAAAAGATCAACCACTTTTTTCGCCGGAGCTAGAGATTTTGAAAAAACAGGGAAAAAATGTGGCATTACGTTAATGTGATATTTTCCACACCGTTGCATTTGCGCTCATTTGTCTCAAAATCCATTAGTCTAACAAAAAATTTTGGTTATCTATTCTTTGTAGAATGTTATAAGCTACAATTTTTCCAAAGATATTTCTTAAAAAAACCTGATGGTTTTCGAGAAATCTTTAAAAATACTGGACTTTTCCCCATTCACCCTACAAAATCGAAAGTCCTTGCCCAAATTTAAGGTTTTTATTTAAAAAAATGCGTAAGGCATCAAAATGAAGCTCTACACTAAAATTCATCTTTTTCTGAGTTATATTTGAAAAGATATTTTAATTTTATCAATATACTTGAACAAAAATGTTTTATTTTTGTTTTATTTTTAACCTGTTTTATTGGGTTCAAACGGTTATAACTTTTGATCTGAGCACCGCTTTAGCAAGTTTTATGTCTTTTTAAAAACTACAGAAAAATTGGAAGATAAAAACTCTATTATGTCATATGAATTTTATTCATGGAGCTCTTAAGAAGATTGAGGTCAAAAATTTAATTTGGTCAAAGTTCAAGTTTATCTTTTAGTTTGTAGGCAAATGGTGATGTAAATGAACATTTTTTTATTCAGTAAAATAAGTCAAACTATTAGCCAAAGTTTAAGTGTAAAAATTGTAAAAAACAATAGTCAATTATGGACAGGGTGAGCAAAAAACTGTTTCAAAGTATAGTTTTTTTAAAATTTCGAAAAATAGCCGTTACTCGAAAACCGTTATGATTCGGTATGAACAAGTTACCAAATTCTGAAAGGTCATGACCTGGACTATCACCATATTCAGTTTGGACCATCCTTCACAGGACACCCTGTATAAAAAAGAAGGTGTTTTCCGGGTGAACAAAAATGATTATGTTCGAGTAAAAAGCGTATAACCTGACTTCTAATGGTTGGATCTTCGAGATTGAGATCTTTAAATGACGGGAAAAATGTGTGTATGAAAAGAAAGATGTACAATTAATATTTACAAAATGGCTTCACTGCAAAAACATTATGTATCCGGAATCTTTAAAAAAAAATACATATGTATGTATGTAGGTAGGAAGCTATGCAAATATAAACAATCTCCTTTAATATTATGTACTTAAACAAAATATAATTTTAAAGTTTGCGAAGCAATGCGAGCACGTGTAGGCTATATACAATAAAAACAAAACAACGCCCAATAAAGCACCATGAGGAACACCTAACTTGACACAACCAGAGTCTGAAATCGTGTTACCGAACTTTGTTCTTTGGCTTCTTCTACTAAGATAAGATTAAAAGGCCCGTTTAAAATCTAGAAACACAGCTATCATTCCCTTGCCACCACCAATGATTTTCCTCAATTCACTTATAAGATAATTTAGCGCTAACGACTCGTTCAAATACTTTTTCAAATATTGGTAACATATGTAAAAGTGATGCATTTATAACTTTCATAAGCACTGGTCCTATAAATTCTATTGAATTATAAATAAAATCTCTATTTAACCCATATATGTCTTTTTTGTTATTGCACTTTTTTATTATATCACATAGAGATCGCTCGATCGCTCATCACAGAATTTAAACTTAAATCTAGGAGCTATGGTTATAACAGGTGGGGTGTATTGCACAAAAGGAATAGATTGATTTATATCACAGACACTTTCTATAAAACTTTATTAGCTATTTGTACTTGATTTCTGACTTTCACTTGTCCAAATTGTATACTCGTGTAAGTTTTTTGAGCATTTTCTTTTAAAATAAATGTTTTTAGCATATTCCAAATGTAAGTTTTTTGAGCATTTTCTTTTAAAATAAATGTTTTTAGCATATTCCAAATACCTTTTTGATCACCTGCTCAGCTCTCTATTTTGTCACTAATGTAACTATTTTGGCAGTTTAATTTAATTTTTATAGATTTTGCATACATTTTCATATGTGCTCCAGTTTCGATCAGTACTATTTAATGTTGCTATCCTGTAGGCAATTATTTTATCCCTTTTTAAACTTTGTAGTTCTGTTGTAATCCATTTAATTGTCATTGCATCAACACACGACTTTATTTTTGAATCAAACATTTTAAAAAGTTAATAAAAAATAATTTGTCAAATCCAACATCTTCTAAAACACTGTCTAATGCTACTTTTGAGTATTTTAATATTCGGCATTTTTTATCTTGGGGTTTCATAGTTTTTAAGTTATTTATTATAGTTTTGATTGTTTCATGATAGGATATTTTATTATCACAGTCAATTTTCACATATACTCAAACTATACAAGTTTTTATTTTAAGTTAAGGTTCGGGTTTGCTATGTTTGTCTTCTTCTGTCTCTTTGGTTTTTGATTGCTGTATCGTATAGTGCGTTTTATTAAAATGTTAATTTGGCGTTTAATAGTCTGTCTTGTTCTCGTTTATTGGCTTTATATATTTCGTACTCTTCAGTTGCGTCTAGTATTTTGCCTTTTTTGCAAATATGTAATGCTTTTAAGTTGGTGTGAAATCCGTGTAATTATGGTTTGTGTCGATTAAATGCTGTGCGAATGTGGATTTGGTGTTTGGTTTGGGTTTATGTTCTATGAATCTGTCATAGAAAGTCCTGCCTGTTTGTCCAATAAAAAATTTGTCACAATCGTTGCAACTTAATTTGCCTGAACATGTTTTTGTTGCGTATTGTAAAGTTTGTGAAATTATCTTGGTTGATTTTGTTGTTGTTTATTTTCTTTTTTCTTTTGGTGAGAAGTTTACCTATTATTGAGGTGTTGTAGCCGTTTGCGTATGCAATGCATTTAATTGTGTTGATTTCATTTTTATAATCACTTTTGTTCATTGGTATATTGATGAGTCTATTGATAAATGTGTTGTATGCTGCCATTTTCTGTGAAAATGGGTGATGTGATTCTTTATGAATTGTGATGTCTGTTGTTGTTGGTTTCCTATATATTTTGTAATTTAATTTATTGTTGTTTTTTGTGATGTTGAAGTCTAGAAAGTTTATGCTTTTATTGTTTTCTATTTCTGCAGTAAGTTTGATTTTCGTGTTTATATTGTTGATGTATTTAGTTAGTATATCAAATTGTCTGTGCGTTCCGTCGAATATGACGAATATGTGATCGACATCTCTTGTATATGATATGACTTTTTGTTTTTGTGGGTTATGTGTTAATAATATATATCTATTTTCGTAGTCGTTGAGATATATGTCAGCCATAAGTCCACTTAGGGGCGATCCCATTAGTAATCCTTCTGTTTGGATGTAATATTCGTTGTTGAAAGTGAAGTAATTTTGTCTTATAGTACAGGTAAAATAGTACACAAAATCGCTCTAAAAATGAAAAAGTTCGTCCCCTCATGAAATTTGGTGAAAACGTTACTTTTACCATAAGAATGAAGAATCAAAAGTCTATAAAAATATCTCGTGACGAAGAGTGTTTTTTTGAAGGGGGAAGTTGCAGTGTATGAAAAGGAAAAATTTACTTTAGCGCAATCTTAACATGTGACACATGACTTAGGGGTAGTTTTCAATGCTGAATCTAATGAAACCAAAACCAAAACAATACCACTGTACTGAAAATAGTTATGGTCCTTTTTGTGTACGGAATATTATATTTTCAACACAACAGGTAAATGGTACAGAAATCCTTTTGAAAATAATGACTCATTGATAAAACTTACTATACGTGTTTAATTTGGCATAGGAATCATGATTAAAAGGGGTTCATGCAAATATCTACAGTTAAAGGGTGTTTTTTTTAGGGTAAGAGGAAGATAGGGAATCGTTACCAAAAAACATTCGATCAAAATCTTAACTTGATGAAACTTGGTTAAAATCTTAAAAAGGATATTGTTATCAAGAACCAAAAGCTATACAAATAAAATGCGGGGAAGGCTGTTTTTTTGAGCGCCACAGAAAAGAGGCTACCGTTATCGAGCTGAAAAATTTGCTTTGGTAAAATAAATACATATGACACATGATTTGAGGGTAACTTTTAATGGTGAATCCAACAACACTTAAACCGAAACGATATAAATCCTATTAAAAAAGTTAGTCTTTTTTGTTTAAAGGCTGTATTTTCGAATTATCATATTAACAGGGCATTATTACCAACCCCACTATATATTTGCTTACTGTTTCTTGGCCAGTTCCATATAATTGAAAATCACCATCATCCTTGTATTACCTTTTATAAATTAAAACCATATTTTTTAACATTTTAAAGGAACGAATAATTAATAGAATAAGTAAATAAATAATATTTAATAGAAGTTCGTGGTAGTAAAGAAGTATGAGGCAGTTCTACTCCGTCGTTAAATGTCTTCTTTTTCTATTCTGCTATTATCGAGAAGTCGTAAGTAAATATTAGGTAATTGAATAAAACAAAACAAAATGTATTATACTCACTTGATTAAAAACCATCCACTTTACTGAGTATCGTCTTCAAAGGTCTTCATTGTCGAACAAAATCTGTTTTTCTTCTTCTTCACACTCTTCTAAATTGAGGCAAGTGAGACCCTCAAAAACCTTGCACCTTGTGAGTTTGAACAATTGCCCTTGCAAAATTAGAGTCTCTTCCACCTACGTCAGACAGTGCTGCTCAGCACTCATCGATGTTACTATCAAATTGAGTTGTTGCTTGGTAATAAGCTTATACCTGACCCGGGGTTTAGACAAGCGAGTAGAACTAGTAGCGTATATGTATAATATTTTTGCCTGCGAGTAGCCTGCCAGTTATCCTGCTAGTGTAGTGTATTGATTTCATTTATTTGTTTTGTTTCCGTAGTTTCCATAATTTGTATATTTTTCTGTATGAAAAATCATACTAGTTGACAAAACGCGCAGAGAGCTACTAGTCACATATAATACATCGATAAAACTAACACTATGATACAAACGCTACTAGTTCTACTCGCTTGTCTAAGCCCCGGGTGAGCAGTGGAGTTGGACGCGAAAGTACGAAGATTTGTTGTTACCCACTAAAATGACACTGGAAGCAGCACCAGCAGAAATTCTGAAGTTGGTATCATGTGCATGCAAGGGCAATTGAAGGCGATACTCAGTAAAGTGGATGTTTTTTAATCAAGTGAGTATAAAACATCTGATGATTGGTGTGACAGCCATGAAATTGCAATAATTCCAGCCAAATGTAATACTCAGTGGTAGCCAACACAAGTGGTTGTTGTTCATTCAAAACCTTCAAATTTGTTTTATTTTATTCAATTACCTTCTATTTACTAACGACTTCTAGAAAATAACAGAATAGAAAAAGAAGACGTTTAATGACGGAGTAGAACTGCCCCATACTTCTTTACTAGCACAAATTAATTATTTATTATTAATTATTAATTATTATTTATTTACTTATTCTATTAATTATTCGTTCCTTTAAAGTATTAAAAAATATGGTTTCAATTTATAAAAGGTAATACAAGGATGATGGTGATTTTCAATTATAGCGAACTGACCAAGAAACAGTAAGGAAATATATAGTGGGGTTGGTAATAATCCCCTGTTAATATGACAATTGAAAATACAGTCTTTAAACGAAAAAAGACTTACTTTTTTAATAGGATTTATATCGTTTCGATTTAAGTGTTGTTGGATTCACCATTAAAAGGTACCTCTAAATCATGTGTCATATGCATTTATTGTAACAAAAAAAAATTTTCAGCTCGATAACGGTAACCTCACTTCTGTGTCGCTCAAAAAAACACCCTTCCCTACAATTTATTTTTTATAGACTGTTTTGAATGTTTATTTTCATGTCAATTTTAAGATTTTAGCTAAGTTTCATCAAGGTAGTATTTTTTTCAAAGGTGTTAAGTAACAATTCCCCATTTTACACTTTACTTTAAAAAAAACACCCTTTAAAAGTAGATATTTTTATAAACTTTTTTGATTCATGATTCTAATGACAAATGCAACATTTACACTAAGTTATATCAATGGGTCATTATTTTTAAAAGAATTTCGATGAAATTTACCTGTTGTACTGAAAATATAGTGATCTTTACATGTTAAAAGGACTCTAACATTTTTAAGGGGAACTGTATCGTTTTGATTTTGTTGGATTCACCATTAAAAGTTACCCTTAAATCATGTGTCATATGCATTTATTTTACCAAATCAAATTTTTCAGCTCGAGAACGGTAGCCTCTTTTCTGCGGCGCTCAAAAAACACCTTTCCCTGCATTTTATTTGTAAACGACTCTTTTGATTCTTGATGACAATATTCTTTTTAAGATTTTAACCAAGTTTCATCAAGGTAAGATTTTGCATCGAAGGTTTTTTGTTAACGATTCCATATATTCCTCTCACCCTCAAAAAAACACCCTTTAACTGTAGATATTTGCATGAACCCTTTTTAATCATGATTCCTATGCCAAATTAAACCCGTTTACTAAGTTTCATCAATAAGTCATTATTTTCAATAACTTTAATCTATTAGTGGAAAACTGGAGGGTTTCTCTTCTGAATTCGTTTTCGGATCACAGGTGGATACTCTTCAGCATAGGTTTTGAGTCTGAAACCCCTCCTCCTTATAGAAATCTTAAACGAATTGACTGGAAGAAGTTCAGTAAAATTTTTAATTCTAAACTGCGCAATATAACCAATCTGAGTCCAGAATCGGTTACAGATCTAGAGTTTAAGGTGAAAACCTTTGAAGAATCTATGAACACGGCGTTCAAGATCTCTTGCCCAGTTAAATATAGCCGAAAAACTCTCCCTCCATGGTGGAATGAAAATCTGTCTGAACTCAGGAAATCGGCAAGGAAAATTTTCAACATCTGCCACAAAAACAAATTTTATCAACCATATAAAGATAGCCTTAGAGTATACAAGCGAGCTGTCGCATCAGCCAAGAAACAAGGCTGGAGGGAGTACTGCGAGTCAATAGAAAACATCAAAGACTCCGCAAGACTTGGTAGAGTTCTGTCAAAAGAGCATTACAACCCGTCTTTTTTGAAAAAGAACGATGAGGAGTGGGCAGTCTCTCCAGCTGAATCCTTGGAACTAATGATGACGACGCACTTTCCGGGGTGTGAAAACAGTTTTTTTTTTTTTTTTTGTGCAATAACTGTCCTCCATCGATGTTATCTTTGCTGCCTGTTGTTCTCGTCCTAACTCCAACCATCAATAATTCATAAAAAAATTCACCCCAATTACCGATGTCGTCTCGTTTTTTCGACATCTCTCGTTTTCTCTGTCGTGTCGTTTTTTTAATGGCATTCCATAACTTCTTCGACGCGACTATTTTGTACCAGAATTTTAAACGACGAAAAAGTAACAAACATCTGTCAAAATCAAATGAAACTCAAAAGTTCACATACAAAATTATTGCTCTATGCTCAATTAAAGAACAAATTTTAAGTTATTAGTAAATAAACCAGTTATTAAGATGATAAGTGTTGAAATGTATTACAATACAAGTAGCGACAGTGACGAGGATGAAGAAGGAGGATTGCGGAATTTTCAAACTGCACAACTAATTATAAAAAGGAAGCAGATAAGACAAAACTCAAATCCATTTGACTTGCCTGAATCAAAGTGAGTTCATATTTTAAATTGAGTTTTAGCTATTTAATAAAATGTTTGTACCCTTTAAAAGATTCAAGCAGTACTTTAGATTATCAAAGGAAGCATTTAAGTATCTTTTGGATGAAATAAGTACGAAAACAATGATTCGGCAACGTTCATCATCGATTCCAACAATATTGAGGCTCGCAATCACTTTAAGAATTTTAGCGGAGGGAAGTTACCAACACGGCGCTGGAAACGATTTCAATTTGGGATTAGCTCAACCAACAGTTAGCAAGTTTTTTAAAGAAATAATTAACATCATGGAAGTTCATATTTGCCCCAAGTGGATTCGTTTTCAAATGACAGACGCAGAAAAATCAGAAGCAAAACTTTGCTTCTTTAACAAGACAGGATTTCCTAGAGTCTTTGGATGTGTAGATGGCACACATATAAGAATTTTCACGCCCAAAAAAGAAGAACAACACTTTTACTACAACAGAAAAGGTTTTTATAGCCTCAATGCGATGCTAGTAAGTATTTTTGCATATTTGCCGAAAAGATAGTTTTTGCAATTCAATATCAAGGTTTGTGATCATAAAATGCGCATTCGTTACATTGATGCAAGACATCCAGGTGCGAGTCATGATGCACTTGTGTGGAATTCAAGTGAAATAAGGGAAATGCTGGAAGCTAATTTCAATAGCGGCGAAAGAAATACATGGCTATTGGGTAGGTGAAATACTTTTTAAATTATATAATTAAATTTTGACTATTCACTTTATCAAAAATAGGTGATGCAGGATACCCACTTGAGCCATTTTTAATAACACCTTTTAGAGCCACGCAAGAAAGAAGTCCTGAAAGTAATTTCAACTCAAAGCACGCATCGACTAGAAACGTAGTTGAAAGAACAATTGGCGTTTTGAAGAATCGTTTTCGTTGTCTACTTAGCGCACGGCAACTGCATTACAGTCCCCAAAAAGGAACCCAAATCGTGAACGTGTGTTCAGCTTTACACAACATTGCAATCAACTACGGATACGGAACAGATCTTCCAGATGAAATGAATCTATCTGACGATGTCTAAGTTGAAAACAGTTTTCAAGACACAAATAATAACACAGCGGGAACTAGAATTAGAAACCAAATAATGAGCGCAATAATAAATTCATAGTTTTTTTTTTATTAAGAAGAAAATAAATAAATTTCATAACTCACTTATGTACATACATACTAAATAATAAAAAAAATATATATAAAGGAAATTCATTATTTGTGATTAACAGGTAATTTGATGGTTTCACAAGGCACGAAGATGATTTTTAAACTAGCATTTTCTTATACTTGTTAATTTATTGTTGTGACTTGAGCGCGAGCTTCTTCTCTTAGATTTCTATTTTTTTCTTTTTTATTTCTATATCCATCATCTTTATTTTATTTGTTTCTTTTCTTTGTGCTTCTTTTCTTTCCATCTCTTGTTTATATATTATAAGTGTTTCCTCTTCGATTTTAAGCCGTTTTGTGTCTCTCCTGGCAAATTCCTCCGTTAATTTATAAGACTTTCTTATATACCTCTCTACTTCCTTCGTATATCCTTCTATTTTTTGTATACTTTTGTTGATACCATTTAAGGTTCTTTCTTGAAGTATACACTGCTTCTCTAAAAGATTAGATCTTTCCTTTTTAGAACCGGAAGCGTGCCGTCGTTTCGTTCCTGCTGATGGTACTTCAGTTTCTTGTTGCTGTTCCTGATATTGCTCCGGAACTTCACCCTCTAATTCGCCGAAACTGTCATCTGTATTTAAAACGATCGCTTCTAAATAGTGCATTGAAGTGTCTGCATCCGCCTGAATTTGTGTTGATGCAGACCCGGATGAAGTTGGCAAGGGGTTTGAAGGCAAACTGGGCTGGGATACACCAATTGGATTGCCACTGGGGTTCAACCACTTTTTATAATTGAGCAAATCTGCTACAGCCTCTTCCAGTGGAGATAAAATTTGCAGTTGGTTTGGGCCTCCCCCAGTTGCTTTTATTTCCTTCGAGTTGTGGATTACTTTCTTTTTAACTTTGAATTTCAAGTCGGCCCAAACCTAAAAGAAACAAACATAAGAATTTGTATATTAATGGAATAAGTGATTCAAACCTTTTGCCAACCATCTCCATCTCTTACTGGAGGACCCTTGCTGTTCAGCTGCTCAGCTATGGTATTCCATTGCGTTTTTAAGTTTATTTTTTCCATTCCTTTCAAAAAACCCCTAGCCAACTGCTCGTTCCTCTGCATATGCTCTACGAGCGCTTGAAACTGGTTTTGATTTGTTAACTTCAACTGCAAATGTAAACAAATATGTTCTTTTTTATTTATCGTAAAACAAAAAAAACAATAAATTCCATAAATTAATAATTTAACAAGAATACTTACAGTTTTGCGAGCCGCCATTTCTCTGTCGTGAGCAAATTTTTGAACGAGATATACCGTCGTTTTTTTTCATAGCTGTCGTTTTCTTTCGCCTTACAGAATGCTGAATGAAAGTGTTCAGCGGCGTTTGACGTTTACACACGACAACAAAACGAGTGACAAAAGTTGAAAACGACTTATGGAATGCAGATTGTGTCGCGTCGTTTATTTCGCTGTCGTTTACGACTTCGGTAATAGGGGTGAATATTTAAAATCAATACCCCCAAAAAAATTAAATAAAATTTAATGTTTAAAAGGTCTCAATAAAAAAAAAATATATAAAATAATACCCACACAATATGTAATACTCGCGCCGCGAAAACAAAAACAACATATAACAATAAATTACAAAAAAAAAAAAAAAAATCAGTTAATGTGACAGTGCAATGTGCAAAGAAGAAAGAAAAAAAAAATAAACACAGCGAGTGCACAACGAGTGGTTTAATCCTTCCCTTTCCTTCCCATCTTCTCTCGCAGTTGAGTTAGCTTAATCGTTGCAGCATTGTGCGTGTAACCCCCGCACACTGCGCGCAGGGATTAAGTTATCATGATCTCGGATAGATAATTGTTCGTCTCTCTAAATAACCAGGGGCGGTTCAGTGCAATTTGTCACTAAGGCATAACACTGGTGATAAATTGTAATTGAAAAGTTCAAATTGGAATTTAGATGTGACGTCGAATTTAGGTAATTGTCCGAGTTGGTTTTTAGTTAGTTTTGAATTTTTTAATGGCGGGTAAGTGTAGGGTTGATTATAGCAACATTCGTGGGCTTAGGAAAAATTTCTATGCTGCGTATGTCTATACTGTGCAAAACAGGTCAGCTGTTTTGGCACTGAGTGAAACTCAGATTGGTGAAAATTCTGATCATTCGGAATTCAATTTATTTGGGTACAACTTAGTGCCATTATTCTTTCCCCACCATGGTCTTGCCGTTTATATAAGAAATGATGTTGCATACCAACTTCAACCACAATATGGTTTGTGTTCTAATACAAACTTTAATTTCATGTGGTTAAAATTCACGGTAAATAAGCACATCATTCACACTTGTTTCGTTTATCGAAGCCCCAATCTGGACAGAAATTCAACTTGTAACGAGTTTGATGCTCTGCCCGACTCCATTCAAAGAATTGTTGCCCATTATCCTCACACTGAAATCGTCATTGCGGGCGATTTCAATGTACACAATTCTAGTTGGCTTCGCTTTTCTGGCCAGACAACACCCGAAGGAAGGTATGTTGAGGTCTTTGCTGAGTTAAACCACCTGACTCAGCTTGTTGACGAGCCAACTCGAATCCCTGATGTTGCAGGTCAATCCGCCAACACACTTGACTTGTTTCTTACCTCTGACCCTGATAAATACACTGTTAGTGTATTATCGCCTCTAGGCACATCAGACCATTGTGTCATATCAGGCTAATTTCTCGTGCCAACAAAACTCAATTAAAGAGAAAGTACCAACGAGTACCGTTTGGCCAACTGGGACGGTCTCAACGGTTTCTTCAGTAACTTTAACTGGTCACTGTGCTTCCTCGATAGTGACGTAGATGCCAGTGCAGATATGATAACAAACTTAATTCTTTGTGGAATGAGAAATTTTATCACGAATAGGGTAAAATCTATCAAACCCAAAGAAAACTAATGGTTTGATTCGAGCTGTAAAGAGGTTATTAGGGTCAGAGAAGTAAGTTTCCGTAGTTACAAAGCCAACCCTACTGAGGAAAACCGGAAGAAGTTTCAACAAGCCAGGAAGACCTGTAACGCTCATATTCGACGAACCAAATTTTTGCATGACCAAAAATTAAGGCAAAAAATACTACAATGTCCCAATAGTAGTAAAAATGTTTGGTCATTTGTAAAAAATATTCGAAACACTACTTCGTCTTCGGTTCCTACGCTCGTCTTCAACGACACACCTGCTGTCAGCTCGCAAGATAAAGCCAATTTGCTTGCAGCACAGTTTGCTGTTAATTCGACGCTGCCAGTAAGTGATAGAACTCCGCCTGTACTTGAGAGCGTAAACGATTCTATGGGTCAAATCTTCTTTCGCACTCGTGCAGTTGCTAGAGTTCTAAAAGACCTCGACATACACAAATCCGCTGGCCCGTATAGTATCCCTCCCATTGTTCTGAAGAGGTGTTCTTCAACGCTGGCAAAACCACTGCGTAAGCTTTTCCATCTGTCCTATTCTACTGGTCTCTTTCCGAGTGGATGGAAAACAGCATTTGTCCAGCCTGTCCCTAAAAAAGGCTTATCTTCTTCACCCTCAAACTATCGGCCAATTGCATTAACGTCCCTTCTCTTCAAGGTCATGGAAACGCTGATTAATTTTCAGCTCAAGAAATATCTTGAAGAACGAAAGCTTCTTAATGACCGGCAGTACGGCTTTCGTAGCAATAGGTCCACTGGTGATCTGATGGTATATCTCACCGAACAGTGGAACAAATCTTTACATCGCTTTGGCGAAAGTAAGATTATTGCTCTTGATATTTCTAAGGCGTTTGATAGAGTTTGGCATCAAGCTCTCTTATCGAAAATGCGTGCATTTGGTTTCGATAAATCTGTTCTTCGTTGGATTAGAAATTACCTTTCGGACCGATCAATACAAGTTGTATTGGACGGTTTCAAGTTTGAAATTTACAAAATAAATGCTGGTGTGCCCCAGGGCTCCGTTTTGTCTCCGACTCTCTTCCTTATATTCATAAATGATCTTTTGTCTGAAACTTCTAATCCATTAAACTGTTTCGCTGACGACAGCACCCTCAGCTTCTCATTATCGTTTTCAGATTCACATCCATGTCCTTCGGATGTGGACCTAGAACGGCAGCGTATGATTAGCTCATTAAATTCTGATCTCGACAGCATTGTTCAATGGGGAATCAAAAACCGCGTAGAATTTAATGCTTCGAAAACTCAATGCTGTCTTCTGTGGTCAAAACGAAACACACCTCCCATGCCGCTATCCATGAGCGGCACTTGTATTGAGGAAACCGAAACGCTTTCAGTCCTCGGTATGTGTATCACAGACCACTTTCAGATTCATGGAAAGGAATGAACACATATTCGACGTCGCCAAAAATGCTGCTAAGTGCTTAGGTTTTCTTCGACGATGTAAGAAATTTTTCTCCCCTTCTGATCTGGCTGTGATCTATAAAGCATTTATCCGTCCGAAACTTGAGTACAATTCTCATATTTGGGCAGGTGCCCCAATAACACACTTGAGTATCTTAGATAGGATTCAAAAAAGAGCTTTGAAAATGATAGGTGACAGAAATATAACAGAAACATTTGCATCACTCGAACACCGCCGCCATGTTTCATGTCTAACATTATTTTACCGTTACTTTTATAAACAATGTTCTAGTGAAATAGCCAGCTGCATTCCTCCCCTTAGACAATTCAACCGTAATACTCGTACCTCTAGGAATGCACATCAGTTTACCCTCGAGTCCAACTTCGGACGTACTGTCAAGTATAGAGATTCTTTTTTTAGCCGCACTACCCGAATGTGGAATGCTTTACCCGGCTCTATCTTTCCCGACCATTTTAATATTCAGAGGTTCAAAACCAATGTACATCGGTATCTCCTCTTAAATCCTTCCCTATTTTCCCAGCACTGTGTTTAAACATTTTAAGGGCAGCCAAAATCCCTTTAGTGCGCGCTCAAAAAAAAAAAAAAAAAAAGTAAACCGGAACCACTTGAAATTCAAATCACACCGTTAGCTCATGTAGAGCATATCAATACCGTCATAACAAGAGAAAATATTGCCTGGGTAATTAATTCCTTCTCTCCATATAAATCTCCAGGCCTGGATGGCATACTGCCTTGTTGTTCCTTGGCTGGAAATAATTTTCAAAGGTTGCCTCTATCTCAACCATGTACCCGAGACATGGAGACATGTCAGAGTAGTTTTTATCCCGAAGGTCGGTAGAAGGGGCCATGAATCCGCGAAGGATTTTCGACCAATTAGTCTGACCTCTTTCGTGCTTAAAACGATGGAGCGCATCCTAGACAAACACATTAGGGACATCCTAGTTGGATGCCCTCTTGAAAACTCTCAACACGCATACCTAAAGGGTAAGTCCACGGAGACGGCCCTTCACGAGGTAGTTCGTACAATTGAGAAAACGATTAACTTCAAAGAATATACACTCGCCACCTTCTTAGATGTAGAAGGGGCTTTCAACAACGTCCTAACTGAGTCCATTCTAGAAGCCCTTATTGACTTTGGTGTAGAATTCTACATCCGGGAGTGGATAGTTTCCATGCTCAGGGATAGAAGGATTCAATCTTCGTTAGGAAATACAATTTCAATCAAATACGTCAGTAGAGGAACACCCCAGGGTGGTGTTCTGTCTCCTCTTCTTTGGCTTTTAGTCATGAATAAAATTCTCGCTAAGTTAGACAGGGGTGGAGTGAAGGCGGTCGCGTATGCCGATGATTTGGTGCTACTAGTATCGGGTAAGTTTACCCCTGTGATAAGTGAGGTCACGGAGGTGGCTTTAAGGAAGGTTAGTAACTGGGCTGCGAGCTGCGGACTGGGTATTAATCAAAGCAAAACTGAACTTATACTTTTTACTACCAAAACAAAGATAGACCCCTTCAATCTACCTCGACTCAACGGACAAACACTTTCGCTCTCCTCCAGTGCAAAATATCTGGATGTAATTCTCGACCCTAAATTAAACTGGAAATTAAACATTGAAGAACGGGTTAAGGCCTGTATAGCTTTCTATGCCTGTAGCAAAACTTTTGGTAAGAGGTGGGGCCTCCAGTCAAAAATGATTTTATGGACATACACAGCCGTGGTGCGACCTATTCTCACGTATGGTTCAATTGTGTGGTGGCCAGCATTAAAAAATTTGTATAATATCAACAAACTTAGGAAGGTTCAAAGAACAGCTAGCATTGGCACCACAGGGGCTATTCGATCTTGTCCAACAGATGCTTTAGGAGTTTTTCTACACCTTTTACCACTAGATTTACACATTAAATACCTAGTATCTTGCAGCGCGATAAGACTTAAAGAATCGAACTCCTGGTTTGCCAAACCCTACGGGCACAGCAACATCACGGGTTTAATTCCAACCGAAATGTTTTTGACTCCCACTGATTACTGCACCCCTTCAATGAGCCTCGATAAAGATTTTAAAGTTATATTCCCATCCAGAAAGGATTGGAATGATGACGTCGTGACGAAAGACTTCGACACAACTATCTTTACTAATGGGTCAAAGATGGAGTGCGGTGTTGGTGCGGGTATTTTCTCAGAGTCCCTAAATGTATCCAGGTCTTTTCGGCTACCTGATTTTGCTAGTGTCTTTCATGCTGAAGTACTGGCGATCAGGGAAACATGCAAGCTACTTAAACAAAATCCAAACCAGAAGCGAAATACAGCTATTTTCTCAGACAGTCAAGCGGCTGTCAAAGCCATTAATTCGGCTACATCATCCTCAAAATTAGTACGACAATGCCAGGAAGAGCTTCTGAGTCTGAACACTAACCTCAGGGTCACTCTTATCTGGGTTCCGGGTCACAGTGGCATTGAGGGAAATGAGCGGGCTGACGAGCTGGCCAGGCAAGTTTCAGCCCTTCATAACTCACTTGCGGAAAGAGTCAGTATTCCTCTCGGAGTTATGAAGGGCAATATATTCTCAATTTTTCTCTCAGAATCTAATCGTAGGTGGAATAGTTTAACTAACTGCATTATTGCTAGAAAAATCTGGCCTACCTATAATAAATCCCGAACTATTAACCTAATGTGCAGACCCAGGCGAGACATAGCAATGATTGTTGCAACATGCACTGAACACTGGCCAATAGGAGAACATGCGGCGACGCTTGGCATCCCCTACAATACTTACTGTCGTAGTTGTGGGGACCAGCAGGAAAAGGAAACAGTCTTTCATTTCCTCTGTAAATGTCCCGCTTTGGCCAGAATGAGGCAACAATCTTTTGGGAAGCCCTTTTTTAACGACCTTCACGAACTCTCCGGAACGAAGATCAAAGATTTGACTTCTTTCCTCAACGCGACGAAATGGATCTAGGATTTACTTCGGTTCCTCTTGCACCGTCTTCTTCCCCAAACTCCTATGACTGCGAGCTAGCAGACTAACGGTTTTTAAAGGTGTCTCATGGTGCACAAGGACCGGACGATCACACAATTGGGCCGATCTCCGCTTCAATACCAGCCAACAAGTGCCTAGGTAGTACAGTGTCGATGGGTCTTAGTTGCGGACTTCGACCCTTTTGAGTGTTTTCCTATTTTCAAGTTCAGGAATGTTTCAATGGATCTAGAATTAACTTCGGTTTCCTTTTGCACCATTTTCTTCCCCAAACTCCTATGACTGTGAGCTAGCAGACTACTGGTTTTTGAAGGTGGCTCATGGTGCACGAGGACCGGAGGATCACACGGTTGTGCCAACCTTCGTTTCAATACCAGTCAACAAGTTGCCTAGTTGGCACAGTGTAGATGGTTTTTAGTTGCGAACTTTGGTCCTATCGGGTGTTTTTCCTATGTCCAAATCCTAAATATGTTTCATCTCATGTCTAAATCCAATAAAAGCGTCTGGTCATACAGGCGGGTGGTACTTTCTCTGGTAACCACAAGTCATGTTGTGCAAACAGACGGAGGTGTACAGAGATTACCATATCCGAGTGTGCGACTAGATGATCACCCTAAGGGATCAGATCGTATGCGTCCCGGGCAAATCAGCAAATTGCTTAGCGTAGCATACTGCAGCTGAACTCGGGCGTAGGCGATGATCCGTTGGGAGATCTATCACCAAATACCCTCTTTTTCTTTAAAAAGATTCTTTTAACCCACAGGTCAAACGAGTTATGTTATCAAAACGGCGCATTACAGCGTTAATTGGGTCATCGAGAAAGGATGCTTGTGACCGCCATCTCTACCTACCTACCATTATTTTCAAAAGGATTTCTGTACCATTTAGCTGTTGTGTTGAAAATATAATATTCCGTACACAAAAAGGACCATAACTATTTTCAGTAGAGTGGTATTGTTTTGGTTTCATTAGATTCAACATTGAAAACTACCTCTAAGTTATGTGTCACATGTTAAGATTGCGCTAAGTAATTTTTTCATTTTCCTACACTGCCAGCTCTTCCCCTTTCCCCTCAAAAAAACACCCTTCGTCACGAGATATTTTTATAGACTCTTTTGATTCTTTATTCTTATGGTAAAAGTAACGTTTCGCCAAATTCATGAGGGGACGAATTTTTTCTTTTTATATATGTCCTATTTTACCTGTACTATAAGGGGTATTTCACGTGAAGCGGACAACGAAAAAAGTGGTGGGTCTTTAAATTGGTCCATCTTTGTGTTATTTATACTTCTTTTGGTTCTTAACCAGAATGCGGAAGCAGTTTGAATTTTTAGGTCTGGTGCGGGTGTTATGGCCTTTTTGTTTAGGCTTGCTATGTGCAAGCGTTCTTTACAAAAATAAATTAAATGAAGCAATAGAAAAATAATTTGAATAGTGGAATGTATTGAAAATTAGATGTTCTTTTTATTTATGAAATTTAAACCGGAAATTGATTTTTTTTCTTATAGAAAACCGAAAGTTAACACTTCAAATGAGATTTTAGCCAACTTAGCCACTTTTCATATTTTTTCTGTAGGTCTTATTTTTAAGCTTATACAGTAGGGATACTACATGCAAAGTTTGAGAGTGGGATCTTCATTCGTTTAGAAGATACATAATTTTTTGTGCGTGGCCCTTACAATAATAAAAGATGGCGTCTCTTCGTGAGAAAGCGAGAAGGCTAGACCAAGTGGGACTTTTCGCACGACACGAAGTTCCCACCTCAACACTAAAAAATATGTTACTTCTAAAATAATTAAGATCCCATCTTCAAACTTGGTATTTGGTATCTCTATTATATAAGGAACATTAAGATAAAATAAAAAAAATATAAAAATGGCCTAGACTACTTAAAGTTTTAATTAAATTGCTAACATACGGTTTTCTATACAAAAATCTGTTTTTTGGACTAGAGCCACGCACAAAAAATTATGTATCTTCTAAACGAATGAAGATCCCACTCTCAAACTTTGCATGTAGTATCCCTACTGTATTAGCTTAAAAATAAGACCTACACAAAAAAATATGAAAAGTGGCTAAGTTGGCTAAAATCTGATTTGAAGTGTTAACTGCCGGTTTTCTATAAGAAAAAAAATATTTCCGGTTTAAATTTCATAAATAAAAAGAACATCTCATTTACAATATATTCCACTATTCAAATTATTTTTCTATTGCTTCATTTAATTTCTTTTTGTAAAGAACGCTTGCACATAGCAAGCCTAAACTTTAAAAGCCCATAACACCCGCACCAGACCTCAATATTCAAATTCCTTTCGCATTCAGGTTAAGAACCAAAAGAAGTATAAATAACACAAAGATGAACCAATTTCAGGACCCTCCACTTTTTTCGTTGTCCGCTTCACGTGAAATGCCCCATAAGTTATATTTCTTATATACAATTAGTTCGTCTATTTGTTGTTTGTTGATGGTTGCCGTGATTGTGAAGTTGTCTTCTAATATTTTGATGGTTTCGTTGATGGGTATATTTGTGTACATGTTTGTAACGTCAAAAGAGATCAATTTCATAGTTCGGTTTTTTATCGATGTTTTTTAGTTTATCTATTAAGTGTGTGCTGTTTTGTGTATGCTATTGTTGTTTTTTAGGTTGATATTGTTTTTAATGATTTTTTGTAGAATTGTAGCGACTTTGTATCCTGGTGCAGTTGTGTAATTAATTAAAAGGTCGTATAGGTGTTCCTTGTTTATGGATTTTGGGTAGGCCTGTAAATAATGGAGCTTTTGCCTTTGGTTGTTTAAGTGTGTATTTGTTTAGGTTAGTGAAGATATGATTGCACTTGTTGATTTCTTTGGTGTAAGTTTTGGTGGGGTCGTTTTGAATATTTTGTATGTTAGTGTCGTTGAACAAGGTTTTTGTTTTCGTTATGTATTCTTGTTGGTCGATTATGACCATTGTATTGCCTTTATCGGCTTTCGTGATTATTTTTTTTTAATGTTTTTTAGGTTGATTTTGTCTTCTTTATATTTATTGTGGAGTGTATTATTATTTAATTATTTTAAACTAATTTTTTGAGTTTTTTGTTGATTACTATTCTTGTTTCGTTTTGCATTTATATTGTATTCGACAGGACTTCTATGACAGATTCATAGAACATAAACCCAAACCAAACAACAAATCCACATTCGCACAGCATTTAATCGACACAAACCATACTTACAGACTTCGACACTAACTTAAAA
>OX439483.1:122299527-122485340 GCA_949320155.1 Melangyna quadrimaculata | reverse complement strand
ATTTCTAAGCTTGATCCATCAACTAATGCGCTCGATATTAAAAACTATATCTCCACGAAGATTGAAACCTCCTTATTAATTAAAGTTGAGAAAATGATACATCGGAACTACGCAAAATATGCATCTTTCAAAATAAGAGTACAATATTCAATATATACGATACTTAACTCATCATCATTATGGCCTAATGGAATAGTGGTTCATGAATTTAAAAACAAACACTTCAACGTCAAAACAAACCCTTTTCAAGAGAATCTGACAATGCAAAACTATCAAAAACGCAGCTTCATCAGATACTAATTTAACTCCAAAATGTAAATGGATTACGGACAAAGATCAATACGGTCTATAAAAATATAAATAACCTTCCTCATGGAATTATTGCTCTGACTGAAACATTTTTAAGCACTGAGCTTTTTGATTCTACATATCAAGTTTTCAGACGTGACATACACCATTAAACGATTTAGAGACAGTTGGAGGAGGACTATTAATTGCCGTTAAAAATAACTTTATCTGCACACTTGTTGATGACTTTGTATCTTCAGGAATTGAAATCATAGCAATTAAAATTAAACTAGAAACTGGTTACCTGTTTAAAATCTGCATCTATATCCCACCAAGATCTAATAACGATGTGTATGAAAACTATATTGATTGCATCGAAGTCATTAACAATCTAATGGAACCAAACGACGAACTTCTTATCCTTGGCGACTTTAATCTTCCAAACTTAAATTGGACACAAACTACTGATTGCAACTTTTTATCTCCGGGAATTTTATCGTCTTCAAACGAATTTTCAATCATCGACGGTCTGGCCTCATGTGGGCCAAGTCAATTCAATAGTATTCGAAACAGCTTCAATAAAATACTGGATCTTGTCTTTTTTTCGGATACAGTTAACTCCGACATATCTGTAACTCAGGCAGACTTTATATTATTAGACGAAGATAGACACCATCCTGCTTTAGATATATCGATAAACGTAAATATGGGTAATGCATCTACCAATTTTAATGATAAACTTGAGTTTAATTTCAAAAAATGTAATTTTGATCTTCTTGCTAACTTATTGTGTAATGTAAACTGGAATCAATTGCTTCTTAACTGTACCGTAAATGAAATGTGCCTAAAATTGTATAGCCTACTCTTCGAATGCTTATATAAAATAACTCCCTTACGGAATAATATAAATAAGTCTAGTAACCCTCCATGGTTTGATCTGCACATAAAAAATCTAAAAAATAAAAGAAATAAAGCTTGTCTAATTTTTAGCAAATCCAGAGCTGATGAGGATTATAAAATTTACTCTGAACTGAAAAATATGTTTGCTTTAACGCTTTATATTCTAACTATATATCAAAAATTGAGAGCGAGTTAAAACTCAGCCCAAAAAACTTTTGAAACTTTGTTAGTAGCAAAAAGAATACTGACGGCTACCCCAACTCTATGACATTCAATAATGTAACTAGTCATGAAATATCAAACATGTTTGCAACCTTTTTCAAAGATGCATATATGATCAGCAGCGACGATTAACCCATAGAAAATTCTTGTCCGCAACAAAATTATTCACACCTTAATATGTTAAATTTTAATATTCATGAAGATTCAATAGTCCAAAAAATCTATGAGCTTGAAAACTGTTTTAGCCCTGGTCCTGATGGTGTACCGTCATGTGTTTTAAAAAAATGTGCATCCCAATTATCTTACCCTCTTTGTTTATTATTTAATGAATCTCTTAAATACTCAGTCTTTCCCGCCATGTGGAAAAGTGCTTTTATGACACCGATTTACAAAAAGGGACCAAAAAATGATATTTCCAACTACCGCCCCATTGCTAAACTTTCTGTAATTCCGAAAATGTTTGAGTCACTTATATGTAACGTCTTATCGTTCATTTGTAGATCTATTATTAGTGATAGCCAACATGGTTTCGTGCAAAATAAGTCTACCGTTACAAATATGTTCCATTTTACGTCTTTTTGTATAGATTCATTTGAAGAGCGGAAGCAAGTGGACTGTGTGTTTACTGACTTTAGCAAGGCTTTTGACAAATTAGGTCACAAAACTCTCCTAATTAAACTAAAGGCCTTGGGTTTCCGTGAACGTTTTTTAATGTGGATCGCTTCTTACTTAGCTAATAGAAGTTATGATGGTATTTTCCGTAATGAGCCTTCCGAACAATTTTATGTAAATTCTGGTGTTCCACAAGGAAGCCATTTAGGCCCTTTGTTATTCACTTTATATATAAATCATTAAAAACTCACCTGTTTTAATTTATGCCGACGACATGAAAATTTTCAAAAAAATATCCTCTATTAATTACTGTCTACAGCTGCAAGAAGATCTTCATAATTTTAGGGAATGGTGCAATAAAGCCCGCTTATTTTTAAATATAGACAAATGTAAAACAATGAGTTTTACACGCAAAAAGATAATTATTACGTATGACTACATGTTTGACACAAGTCCTTTAACTAGACCATTTGTTTTTTCTGACTTGGGGATTATCCTCGACCCAAAACTCGTGTTCACTGACCACTATGATTTCATTTAAAAAAGGCCAATAGAACTCTGGGATTCATTAATCGATTCTCCCGTGATTTCCACGATCCATACGTCTTGAAACTTCTATTTATATCGTTTGTTAGGCCTGTCCTTGAATACGGATGTGTTGTATGGTCACCATACTATTCAATTCACATTAATAGAATGGAAGGTATTCAGAGAAGATTTATGCGTTTTTGTCTTCGCTTTCTCCCTTGGTCCCCCAGAGTGTCACTACCCCCCTATGTTCAAAGACTTAGGCGATTGAATCTTCCACTCCTCTCGAAGCATAGAGAATACTTACAGCTGTGTTTTATTATTAAATTAATTAATGGTTCGATTGTATCACCATCAGCTTTGGGTCGCTTAAATTTCAATTTCAGCCAGAAAAGCATAAGAAGGCAAATACCTTTATGTCCAATATGCAGTAGAACGAACTATGGTCTGAATAGTCCGTTAAATCAATTGATTTCAGTGTTTAATAAATATTACTTCATGATTTTTTCAGTAAATGACAATTTTAAAAGTATGAAATTTAAAATTAACTTTTTTTCAATAGTAGTATAACATAATATAAATGTACATATATATCTAAGAAAATATTGTACACTTTAACGTTAGTCTTTAACGCATTAAATAAATAAATATATTGTGGAAATACTACAGCCAAATAATTTTAACTCAGTTATGTGGAATATAAAAATGCCTGCAGTTTGAGTGAAAAACGCATCAAAATTATCAGAAAACTTGCACTAAAAATACGTACAAAGCTTACTCCCCAGCTAAAAATCTAAAGTTCATCAACTTCCAGTTTGAAAAATATCCCTGGGAAATTTGTGAAAATAAAACAAAAACTGACTTTCAAATTATTTTTGAATTTATCAAATAAATCAAATCGAAATTTTTTTTAAAGTTTTGTGTGTCTTTTGTGTTTAATTGTTTAAAACCATGGATAAAATGTATGTACATATGTGAATTCAAACTCCAAAAAGGAAAAACAGCAACTTGAAGAAATAATGCAAGAAACAAAAATTGAGAATTTAGAAGCTTAGAAAACGGGTGATATTCTCCTTAACGGTAACGATCTTCCTTGGATGTCGGTTGAGCGATCTGTACCGTGTCACTGAACTACAGAGGCCAAAGAATCAACTTCTCGAAAAATAAATGCCGCTTGGATTCTTTTCGATGAACATCCCGATGAAACCCAAGCTCAGTATATTTTAGCATCTGTCAGGAAAGCATTTTAAGTTAGAGATACGTTTGAGCTGTACATTATGTACATTTTTGTTCAATAAATAAAAAAAATCATACCTATTATACATTTTTTTTTTTTATTTTCACTGTTTTTCAAATTACTTGATGAATAAGTTTCTTCTTGATGATCTATCATAGGCTGACCAAAAAGTCCTGAAAGATCATTGTTGTCACAGTCTTGCCAATTTTCAATTCCAACGCGCGGCATTTCTTTCGTGTCTTCTCTCAAGATAATGTAGAAAGGCTCGTTAGTTCTATTATCTTCACTTGCAATTCCCGAAAAAGTTAATGGCCAATTCTTACAAAATTGATTAAAACGTTGTAAAAATATTTTTTTTGTGCTAACTGAAGCGCACAACGTTTGAAACTTAAAACAAAAAACAATAATTGTATATAAACTCTCAAGTTTACTCTGTCAACTTCTACTTTTTCCGGGAGTTAAGAAAATCTAAAGTTGATCAACTATAGTTGAAAATCGATATGAAAATGTCAACTTTGAGTGAATAAAAACAAATTCACAATTTGAAAATAAAAATCATCAAGTTATGTTCAACTTTGACTGAAAAAAAAACAGCCTTAGACCTCTCAATTATCCTCATTGGTTCCTTTACTAATGTATTAATAGTATTAATGCATGATGGCGATGGTTCTGGTGCCAACGCGGGTCTGTCAGTCGCGCTTCACGACAATGCCGTAACTCGCCTTAAGTCACCATATTGTTTCCAGCATGCCACATGGATTTCTATGCTACTAACATTTCGTAGCATTTCCTCATGATGTTACAGCCTTTGCGTAATGCTAGCTGATATAAGTGTTTGTATGCCGGTTTTTAACATTATCAATCTTGCCAAATTCTAACGGTTCACAGTGAATGAAAAAAACGAAAAAATGTTTTAACATAAAAATAGGAGATTTTATTCTACGCATTTTATGTTTTATGATTTTTTTTTTGTAGGGTTTATATGAACCGAGATATTCCGTAAAAACCAAAATAAAGTAAAATCCAAGATGGCGGTAAAACTGTAAATGGGGCGAATGCGAAAACTGAGATTTATCATCTTCGATCAACTCTCTATCGAATAGAAAAACAAATTGGGGGTGGTACAAACTTCTGATTCGCCCATATAAAATTTTATAATTGCACTGGACTACGTAACATTCGTATTGACAAAAAAAAAAAACACTTTTATTAATTCGCTATGAATTCAAAATGCAGGTTAGGTAGGTATTCATTTGAAAACAGTGACAAACAAATACTATAGCATTTTAATAATTTAAATGCAAAATAATGCAGACAAAATACAGTCGTTGAAATATCAATATATCCACGATTAAATCGACCAGTTTGTCATAACAAGTTTTTTATTTTGTTTTATAAATATTTAAACCTTTAACCTTGAATTTATATTCCTACATTGGATTTACTAAGACCAAAAACTAGATTTATTTTTCTTTATTTCTGTTGTATCCACTTTTTCAAATTCAGGTTAAACAAAAGTTGCATATAAGACATATATGTACCTTAATTTGACCTTTAAAACAGAAATAAAAACAAGAACGAATGGGCTTACAAAAGATGCCCGTATAGTGATTGCTAAGAGTGTTAACGTGCACTATAAGACTTCGTGCTAGAATATAAATTCAAGTTTTTAATGTCAAACAGTACGTTTACATATTTGGAACATTGATCGCTCCTGTGCGTAACTTGACACGACGAGTTTAGTCGATACAATCGAGTACAGGCATTTCCTAATTAGGTTCATTCTAATCGAAACAATCGACTGAACCAAATGTTAACTAACTTTGCACGATTGTAAATGGTTTTGGTGTACTTTTTAGGATAACATCACAAATAATCAAACAAGGTGATTCACTTAAGGTATTACAAAAAGCTAGAGCGTCTAGGTTGCGCGATACAATTAAAAAGGAGGTAGGCATGACTTAACACAGAAAACAAAATATTCAAAAACGACGGTAAGAGTATCAAAGCACTGTAACCTTTACCTTTTTGTAAAGCCAGAAACTTCTTTTATTTTCTTTTTAAATAAAGTTCTTTTAATAAACAGTTGAGGAAAAATAAATTTTCAAACTCAAAATTTAAAAATAAAAAATTCAAACTCAAAATTAAAAATAAAAAAACATTTAAAAAAAATTTAAACTCAAAATTTAAAAAAATAATGAACTCAGGGTTGTCGTCGCGGAATTTTCAAAAATTTCATTGCTTTGATTTTTTGATTGTTTTGAACGACGACGTGGTCAAAAGAGGGGTTTAATTTGTCAAAAAATAATGGTTATTAAATGAATATTCATAAAATTTTAAGATGAGTGTCAACGTAGAATTTCATACTCTACAGTATATCTGAAGTCCATTTTTATCTATGTATTTGTTTATTTGTATAATCGCTTTCAAAATGAAGGGAGGGGAAGTGGAAGTATACCAAACCACTATATATTTATCTTGGTATATAAGCATATGGCACATGACCTTAGGGTAATTTGTAATGCCCAATCTTATACAATCAAAATAATTTCAATATAATTTCCCTAGAAAAAGGGTATATCCTTTTTATAAAATGATGACTGAATTTTAAGGGAAACGAGCATAATATTACCAAATTTAAATGGTATGGTCATGAAACTTGGCACACGTGTCTCATTTGTCGTAAGAAATAAGAATCAAAAGAGTCCATACAAATATCTGGTGCTAAAAGGTGTTTTTTTTTTTTTGAGTGAAATAGAAAATTGTAAAACTATGCCCCGTAAACTCCCTCCAGAACTTGTACGTTGATAAAAGTTGGTAGTAAAGTTTTGTTTTTTGGTGTTACCAAGAATAAAAAAAGATAAATCAAATATCTATAGTCAAAGGTGGTTTTTGAGGGAAAATGTTTTATATTCTTTTATAACCCATATTTTCTTTCCGCCTGAAAAAACACCCTTGGAACCAATATATTTGCATGGATCCTTTTGAGTCTTGATTGTTACAAGAAATAAAACATTTCTACCAACTTTAATCAACATACCAGTTTTGGGAGGGGTTTAATGGTAATAGTAATTCACTTCCCTTTCACTCAAAAAAAAACACCCTTTCACCCCAGATATTTGTATGGACTCTTTTGATTCTTATTTCTCACGACAAATGAGACATCTGAGCCAAGTTTCATCACCATACCATTCAAATTTGTTAATGTCATGCTCGTTTCACTGAAAATTTATTCATCGTTTTATAAAAGGGTTATAACTTTTTGCAGGGAAATTATATTGAAATTATTTTGATTGCATAAGATTAGGTATTAAGAACTACATACTTAATGTGCCATATGCTTATATTGTTGCAAGACAAATATATAGTAGTTTGATATACTTCCACCTTTCCCTCCCTCCATTTTGAAAGCGATTATACTGTGGTGAATATGCCCATTTGTGCAAACAACGACATCTCTTATTCTTCTATGACAGAATAAATTAGTAATGAGTTCTGCGCCATCTATGAACAAAAAATTAATTAATATTACCCAATACCTAAACCACTCTATCATTATCCAATACCTAAACCACTCGCATCGTTATCGAATGCCCAAACCATGGAACTGCTATAATTTGTAATTGGTCGAAAGCTTTTGAGCTACTTGTGGAGACTTTCCAATGAAGTACATTCCAGCACATTCCAGAAACCCTAGAAGATTCTAGTAGCTTTTTCTCGGATAGAAATACACGGCCACCAATCCGAAGACCTCAGTTTGATTTTGAAAGTGAACGAATAAACGTCGGTGTAAAATAGTGAATTAAGAGTTGTGCTTGTTTATAATAAAAGTATTAGAAGTAAAGTACTTGAAGTGAAATAAAGGTGTTTTATTTTTGTAAAGTAATTTTTGTTCAGTTTGAATAAAAGAAATCAGTTTTATTGGCGAACCCTTGGCAAAAAATTACAATACTAACAACTAATGCATGGATAGAAATGGACTTCGGATATGCTGTTGAGTATGAAATTCTACGTCGACACTCATCTTAAAATTTTTTGATTATTCATTTTATTATCATTATTTTCTAACAAATAAAATAAATAAATAAGGTGTCAAAAAATTCATATATTCCTATGGCTTCAAGTATTCTTAATCCAACGAGAGAATCCACGACATCAATCGATTTCGGGTTCCCGAATTATAGGCTAATTTATGTTAAATCTCGTGTTAAAACATGGTCCGAAGGTAACCCTTAAATCTCCAATCTGCCAGTGTTGCCACCGTGGAAACACTTCTTTAAAGTAAACTTAGGATGTGGACTATTAGTGTACTAAAGCTCATCCCGTCAGAATAAAGTGCAAGGTTTGGCTAAAATATAGCCTTAACGCCCTAACTATATCAATAATAAAAGAATTTATTTATTTTGTTCAAACATTCTATTGGAAAATTTAAAGGCTTATTGAATGTGCAAAATTTTCGCACGGGTCTTCTGGTATTTTATATATGCTTAGTTTCATCACAATTCTCTGGCAATGTTATGTATACGATCATATGACCTACAAGGTTAAATTTGTATATCTAACCTAGATTTTGAGCATATCAATCAATATTGTAACCTAGATACACGTAGATAGGAACACAAGAATGCTCACAGCTTTAATAGTAGGTCCAACTAAGGTCAGATTTTTGGAATATATCACCAATAATAATAATAAAATTTTTAACTATATGCCTGTAAGACCTCAGGTCTTTTAAATGCAATTCACGGCACTAGTTAGAAGGAATGGCAAGATTTTTGTTGGCTCAGTGGATTGAGAATTGGATGTTAATTTTCTCCTGAAATTCCACGGGTGTCATCCAGTTGATACTGGGGTATTTAGAAAAAATGCTATCTAGACTGGGGCTCGATTGTGCTAATGCTATATGCGGATTGTTAATGATTTAAAAACGGCTCTATTAATAAATGTTTGGATTCAAATATTCGAACCCAATCTTCCAGGTTAGCAGTCAAACACAATATCCATTGTGCTAATGCAACCCGCGGATTGTTAATGATTTAAGAACGGCTCTATTTATAATTGTTTGGATTCCAATATTTGCTAAATAAACTTATTGGCTAATTGTTTTTGAAATTGTTCAGTTGGTTAACTTAAGAGAGAAAGAAAATTTTCTTATTTATTAGGTAAGTAATCTTATTTATTAGTCAAATGACACAAATTGTATTAGCTTTTCAAAAGTGCTTTGTAGTTCTTAGGTAGTAGCCCGTAGCGTAATGGTTAGTGCGTTCGACTGTCACGCTGGAGGTCTGGGATCGCTTCCCAGCCTCGTCCACCTAAAAACTAAAGTTTTTTTTTCAGGGCTACTGCCTCTTGCGAGGAATTGACAAATCCTCCAAGAGTATCACTTGTCACGAATAAGTGCTTCTCGTCTAGCCGTTCGGATTCGGCATAAAATTGTAGGTCCCTTCCATTCCTGTCGAAAGGCACACACAGGAATGGTTGCGAGTTGTTAGTCACTAGGCCCTGGTTCTTCATGAGCCGTTGTGCCACCCGATTTATTTTTATTTTTTTTTTTTGTAGTTCTTAGTTGGAAGCTGTATCAAAAAAATAAATGGAATGCATTTAAAAAGTTACTCTTTAAGATAAATAGTTATTTTTATATTTGTATAAAATATATCTATCACAATTAAATTGATTAAAAAAAATATAACACAATGAAATTGCTTGTTTAAAATAAATCACATTGAAATTGGTTATTTGAACTGCGATGACTCTTCCTTTCAAACTTTCCAGTTTTATTGAAGAGATAAATCCGAGATCCGAGGACACACTCACTAACGACTTTTTTTTCTTATGGGAACAGGTCCCCATAAAGATAAAATATAAAGTTTTTTTCGCCTTGAAACTTGAGTAAAAACGGTTCAAAATTAGTGATAGTGTAAAAAAATGCGAGTTTGCAGACTAAAAGCTCATCTTTAAAGAACATTTTTACATTTGTTTCTGAGAAAATTGTACTTTGAATTATTTAAAAAGAAACATTTTTGACGTCATGTTCAAATAATTACAAATAGAATTTGGTTTAAATCAAATTAAAATCTATTGACATTCAAAAAAACTATTATTTGAATAAAATTTGGTTTAAATCAAAAGCATTCATGTTTGATTATTGCATCAATTTTTATTTGTTTGCATATAGTTCACATCTGATCTTTATTGTCATAAAATTAATGTAGGTCAGTTGAAACTTAATAAAAAATACGTTTTGCCAAGGTCCTCACTTGTCAACTGTGGGATCGCCCGTACAAAACGCAATTTTTTTTGCACCAAAGGTCATTAAAATTTATTTTGGCTGGCTTTAAAAAAAAATAATCTTAATTATAAAAACACCTTCATAGATAACTATGTAGGTACATAAGTACCACCATATTTTGGATATAAAAAAAAAATTATTTTAATTTAAATCGAAACGAGTTTGATTTAAACATAATCATCTTTGAATCAAACATGGAAACATATTCAACAAAATTAATATAAATCTATTTAAATCAACATTAAATAAAGTAAATTTAAACAAAATTATGTTCAAATCGGGTCAACAATGTGTTAATTAATAGATTTCTATTAAAATTAAATAGGAATCGGTTCCATGCCAAATCGTATGTGTTTGAGTTTGATTTAAACATGAACATATTCAATATTTTTCTCAGTGTCAAATATTTAACTTCTTTTGAAGCTAAAACATTCAACATTTTTACATTTTGGATTGTTTTTGTTTAAGGCAGCTCGGTATTTTTCATACTGAAGAAATTTTGTAGTTCAGAGAAAATGTTCAATGTTCTATCTATATACTTTTTGTTCTCCAGCCATCGTTTACCGCAATATTTCAATGGAAATGTTTTACATTGCGTTTTTGCTGTGCACAAACTCCTTCTAGCTCGAGTATCGTTGAACACAAAATATAAATGTCTTTAAAATATATGCAGATCCAACAAAACCTTTTCTAAACCGATTTCCATTGCTCCATGACCTACATGCAGACTACAAACTATACATTCTAGTAGCTGCATATCATCAGGATTATTTACTTTTCGATGCACTTTTAACTTTTTTAAGAAAGCGAGGTTTACATTTGTGCCATCCACTGATACTTGAAGCAGTTTCTGTTTTTTTTTTTTTTTCAGTCGGATTCCGTTTTCAAAATGTTTTAAAATATCATCTTACTAAAATGTGGGTGGAGTTCAACGAAAGATTTATTTAATCTGTATAAACTTAAAATTAATCATTTACATTATTAAAATTTGTAAGTTAAACTTACATGAAAAAAACTTTAGTTACATTTAATAATTATTGATAGGCGATGATAATTTTAAAAACTTTGGAATTTTCTAAAATAAAAATGAACTATTTAATTTTATTTGAAAATAAATAAACGAAAAATTAAATAAAAACCTACAGCACACCACTTTTGAAAAACTAAATGAACAAATTTACAGATTTCACTCATATAGTAAGAATGAGGGCATTGAAAATGACTAATTGTTTGCACTTATACTAAATTAAATTAATTAAAATTAAGTTGAAGCAAGATATGTTATATAAGAAAACGATAATGTTAATTGAATAGAAGAACTCTTTATTTTAACATAAATACACAACAAAAGTAAATAATTTTGAAATTCTTGTAAGGAGGTAATGTTGACAACGTAATGTGATTCAATAAGGTTCATTATAATTATTTTAATTTGGTTAACTTTTTCATTTGTGAAAACTATAAAAATAGTTGTAGGTAACTGATGGCTGAAAGAAGACTGTAACTTCAACCAAGAGTGATCAACTTTGTGTCATACCATACATTTCTTGCACAAACTAAAACGTTATATTGTATAGCTCTTCACAATTTTCGTATCTTTCTACTTTGACAATGATGTACACACAAGCTTCATCCACAGCTACCTACACCATTAGACTCAACCATTTCCCAATTTGATTGGATGGTCGAAGATCCAAGTGAGTTAGGTACATCTTCCTATCATTACTAATTTATTGGCAAATATCATCTTGTTATCATCTGTTATTCGACTTTTACTCACTAATGACTTTTTCCGACTTAATTGACTGCACAACCTACCTACCTGTAGCAAAAAGTTTAAGTTTTCTCAATTTTATAGTGCACCGAATTTTGTTTGATAATTAACATCTGCAAAGTAACACAAGAGACAAGAGAAACAGAAGATTGAAATCCTTCAGTAAAATAAAAAGTAAGGAACGATTTTATCTGTCCGATTTTATCTGTCCAACAGCTTGTCTTTAATAACCATAATTGAAAAAGCATTAAATTTAAATTTTGTATTAAATTTCCAACTTTGTAATCTCTAGTTTATGTAAAGAATATGCCAACCAACGAACTTAAATTAATAATTTCTGAATAATTAAGTAAATAAGGTAGGTGAAAAAAAACATTAACTCAAATTGTTTTTAATTTTTCGAAGTTTTCAAGAATTCGTAGATATTTTTTTTTTTTTTGTGTAGAACTTAAGGGCAGTATTTTTAAACCTTAATCTGGAGAATCCGTCTAGAATTTTGTAAGTCAAGAATTTCTTTTATATTAATTCGTTTTGCTCTTGTTAAATTAATCAACAATTTTCGTTTAACATTATCTTATACCTTATCGGTGGAGGTTTAAGTCAAGAAGTCAATAAGTGCATGGGTTTTTTTTTACATATTTGTAAAATTTTGTATCAACTTTTCAATTGTATGCGCCAAATGTCGACACGACTATTAACTCAATCACATTTTTACAATGAATCTGTACAACATTTTCCGATTGAGTTTGCATACAAATTTAAGTCATCCCTGCTTTAATATGTTCACCTCATTTATAAAGATTCGATCTTTTTTGTTTGGGACAAACCATCTTCAGAATAGGGTACAAGCACAGCCACATTTGTTGGCTCTCATCTTTTTGTGACTATAAGCGGCCTCTACTGTACTGTACTTCTTTTTTTCCAGTGGTACGAGCTACGAAATAGATTATTTCATTGAAATCCAAGAAAAAGTAAAGTTAGGAACGATTGTACCTGTCCGATGCGGTGTCTCAAAATGCTCATCTTTTTTAATCAGAATTCAAAAATTACTAAATTTTAAATTTTCTATAATATCTACAACTATTTAATCCTCTACTATATGTAGAGAATATGCTACCAAGAATCTTAAATTAAATTTTTTGTACCACATCAATTTTTCGTATAAAGTTTTGAATAATTGTTTTGAAAAATTGATTTTCATTTTTTTTTTTTTAAGTTTTCATGCAATTATAGATTGTTGTTTTTTTTTAAATTAATCTTTTATGTCTTACTTAATGAAGTATGTTAAAATCTTAATATTGGAGACTTGTTGTTTGCAGGACCACAAAGGCGCCCGTCGAACATATTATGTTAGTCAGGGCTAAGCGCAAATATGTTTAAAATTTAGTTGACAAACTAAAAAAAGCTTTCGGTTTTCACGGGTTCAATTTCAACCAATTTAAAAAAAAAAAATTATTTTTTTTTATACAACAGTTAATTTTTTTTTTGTAGAAAAACTATTTATTTTTTGTAAAAAAGTATTTTTTGTAAGAAAGTATTTTTTTTTAAACAGTTAATTTTGTTTTGTAAAAAAGTTATTTTTTTCTTGTAAAAAAGTTAATTTTTTTTTGTAAATAAGTTATTAATTTTTTTTCGTTAAAAAGTTATTTGTTTTTGAAGAAAAGTTACTTGTTTTTGTTGAACAGTTATTTTAAATTTATTATTATATGTATACTACATAATAATAAATTGGTGCAAAACTTTTGTAAATGCTACTGTGGTTTGTGGTATCATCTGTTCCTTTCCTACCCACGACACTCTTTACACAACTGTGACTGTACACAACATACCTACTAACCGAAAATTCGATACTCTGCTGTAGTTGTGCTCTGCAGTCTGCATCTGCCAATAAAAGACCTACAAACATATAGCTCATTATTCCTGTCATCGTTTATTTTTAATTCTTTCATTCTCTTCTTTCTGTTTTGGTAGCACAAGCAAATTGCACAAGCACCCAACCACCTATTCGATACGCTACGCTGTTCATCGCTTACAAAGATATGTTCATATGTGGTAACACCAACCAAATTTTTCGCAAAATGCCCCTACTACGCTAAAGTTCATTTTCATTTGTATTTATTTGTACTTTATTCATTTTTGTAACACTAACCATAATTTGTGCAAAACGAGCCTATAAACATTTTCAATGTTAATAAAACAATTTAAATTTAATAGGAAATTACACCGCTCTTAATGCAAAAGAATAACTAGCTATTGTATTGTCTATATATTCTTGTGTATTTATTGTTTTTTCTATATTTTGTTGTATACGTTGACTTTCAAGTCTACGCACCAAAAGCGGCGGGCAAGTGGAGGAATCCTCATGGGTTTCAAACAAAGCCTCAAAGGCGCCAAATGCAAATTTAAGCAACTAGGAGACATATTTTGTATTGAAATCGAAATGGATCGATATGAACTTACCCTTATTCCTGTATACTTAAACTGTTCCAGCTGGGAGAATGATTTTACTAGGATTGAAGACAGTTTGTTTGGTAAAGAATTAAATAACATAATGCTCATTGGAGACTTCAATGGACGAACAGGAAACATAGAAAGCGAAAATAAGCTCATGCATAGAAACCGAGAATCAAGAGACAATAAAATCAATAGAGAAGGTAAAAAAGTGATAGATTTATGTAACTCCTTTGGACTAAGCATGTGTAATGGGTCTACTGATGGAGACAAATTAGGAGACTTCACTTTTATGGGACCACTAGGGAACTCAGTAATCGATTATGCGATGGTGTCAGGCGACTGGAGTACTCTGATGGATGATTTCGAAGTCTTAACACAAATTTATTCTGATCATCTACCAATACAAGTAACAATTAGTCTTAATAGCAGGTTGATGCAAGAAGAGACAGACAAAATAGTAAAATACAAGTGGAACAATGCTTTTGCCGACAGCTATGCGAATTTCTTGAATACCGCTATCCTTCTCCACACCTCATCATCTGTACCATTAGGTTTAAACTTATCTCAATTGGACAACATTGTGAAGGATGCTATACCACGACAATAACAACAAAATTTAAATAAAAATATTCGTATTCGATATCGTCAAACATGGTTCGATAAAGACTGTTTGCAAGCACGTGAGAAATCTTTTGCATGGGTAGGGCTCTCCAGAAGTTCCCCAGAGAATTCATATTTCAAAGAGCAATATCTGGCAGTAAACAAGCAATATAAAGAACTACTAAGATGCAAACGCCAGACTTACTCGTAAATCGCTGCTCGTGACCTTGCGGAATGCAGAAACGCATCAGAATTCTGGAAGGCTGTAAGTGTTATAAACAAAAAAACTAGTAAGCAACTCACAACTTCAATTAATGCTGAAGACTTAGCTGACCACTTCAAAGGCTTGACAAAAGATCACTTTTCTTCAACTTTTCAATTTGCAACGCCTCTATATCAGAACGACGAACTGGACGCACCGTTTTCTTGTGCAGAGGTTGAACAAGTATTGAATGAACTGCAAAATAAAGTCTCCGGGATCAAATGGTATACCGCAAGAATTTTATAAATTTAGCACTGATCTGTACATAGAAGTCCTTACAAATGCCTTAAACTATGCATATGATTCAGCTTGTGTTCCAAATTACTTCAAAGAAGCAATTATCTGTCCAATTTTCAAAAAAGGGGACAAAGAGGATCCTGTAAATTATAGAGCGATATCGCTGCTGAACTCCTCATGGAAAATCTTCTCCAAACTGCTTTGCAAACGGCTTTATGGTTGGGTTCAGAAAAATAACTTACTTAGTGATGCACAAGCTGGTTTTCGGAAGAACTATTCTACAATCGACCAAATTTATACGCTAACAAACATAGCCGAAATATTTATAAGTTCCAAAAAGAAGCTCTATGCATTTTTCATCGATTTCAAAGCGGAATTCGACACGATTGACAGGAAAGCACTTATGCTGAAGCTACTAAACAAAGGAGTTTCGACAAAGTTTGCTAACATCTTGGATACTTTTTATAATGGGACAACTTCTGCAGTCACCTTTGGTAGCAAAAGGTCTGAGCAATTCCAAGTTGAAATAGGATTGAGGCAAGGCTGTAATTGAGTCCTCTTCTCTTCGCTCTATTTATAGATGAAATAGAGGAGGTCCTTCAGGGGGGTGCACGAGTCTCATCGGATCTTTTAATCAAAGTCCTTATGTTTGCCGACGATATCGTGGTTCTAGCAGAGTCGCCTGAAAGTTTGCAACTAATGATCAACAGAATACATGAGTACTGCAGTAAATGGAGGCTCCAGGTGAACCTAGAAAAGTCAAAGGTGATGATTTTTCGCAACGGAGGAGGGCGTAACTGTCGCAAAGAAAAATGGAAACTCGGGGATCAAAGTATTGAAGTGGTCAATGAATACAACTACCTGGGTGTTCGGATATGTAGAAACCTCAACTGGAACAATCATTTGGTAGACAAATTAGCCAAATCTAAAAATGCGCTTAATGCAACGTGGAAGACTGTCATGCAGAGCAAAGATGTCGAGTATGAGTCAAAGTATCGCATTTTCCAAGCCACAGCCAAAGCCATAATGTGCTATGCCGCCCAAGTTTGGAGCCATAAGGAGTTCGATGCAGTGGAGCAGCTTCTGAGATACTTCTTGAAAAGAACCTTATGGTTACCGAATAGTACGGCAAACTACATACTCATGTTAGCGACTGGACTTCCACCATTGTATATCTCAACACTGAAAATGCAAGTTGACTATATTATGAATACAATCAAGATGGATAATAGAAGACTGCCTAAAAAAATAACGATGCTGGTGATTCGGAAAAGAGTATCATGATTTGAGTCTTGGAGAGACTTAGCGGAGTACTGTGGACATTCATTCTCACTTCAAAGTGACTCAATGGACACGTGGAAAAGCGAACTCTATAAACTCATAAGCTTACTGGACGAAAAAAAAGAGACCACTACATTTGGAAAGCCAGGACCGCATTCCATAGGAATATATATGCAACGCTAAACTACAATCTAACAATGAACAACTACTTCAGGGCGGAGCATCCAACTGAACTCATGTCACTGGTTTTAAAAGCACGAGGTGAGATGCTTCCTCTGAACTATATTCCACATAGGAATGACTTGGAGGAAATTTGCGGGCTATGTAACCTTAGGGAAAGGGAAGACGTTTTTCATTGTATGGGTAGATGTCCAATTTTTGTGGAAACCAGAAGGAGTACGTTCGGGAATAATTATTTAAATGATGCTGAAGTTATAAATATCCTTAATGGACAGGTGGACTGGATAACTACATACAGTTATATAAAAATAGCACTTTCTTATAAAAAACGAATTTTGGAAGAACTTTTTTTAAAAAATGAAAAAAATAGGAAAAAAAAAAAAAAAACTTAACTTAACTTTTTGTATCAATAAATTACCATTTGCCAACTGACAGACGGCGGCCGCACCCCTGAATTTATCTTTAGAATTGGATCACGAAATCATAACGGAAGAAATGAACAAAACAACAAAGCTCCTGGAAGCAACAGAGTCCCCTCTGAATTTTATGAAAATGCGCCTGCTAACTTCAAAAAAGCTCTCACAGAAGCACTCAACATTATAAACAGCTTTGGTACAGTACCCGATTACTTCAAATGACGTTTTTCAAAAAAGGTGACCCGGAGGACCCGGCCAACTATAGAGGATGGCACCATCTAGCAAGTCAATGTGAAATAGATTTATCTTTGGAATTAACAAACATCGCTACCTGGAAGCCACAACAAGAATTTATAGAACAATCCACAGCAAGAAGTTTGTATGCTTGCCTTAACCACAATCTTAACCATAATAATTATTTCTGCGATGCATGGTCTACAAATAAAATCAGCATATTATTTAAGGCCAGAGGAGAACTGCTAGGGCTCAATTATCTTCCACACAGAGCGAACCTAGAAGAAATATGTTGTATGTGCAATCTGAGGGAAAGAGAAGACTTCAAGAACTAAGAAGAGTTTATTGGAGCAAATCCGTTCTTCGAGAAGACGAAACAAAACAAATTCTCAACGGCCAGTGCTGGCAACTACTTGTAAGGTATTGTAAAGAAGCAATTTTATACAGAAAAAATGTCATAAATGAATCTATTTAGAAAATCTAATATTAAATGTTTTTCATTATTAGTTTCCTAGTCCAAAACCAATTATAAGACATAAAATGTAAAAGATAAAAAAAAATCAAACCTAAACACATTATGTATTTGTTAAATTATTTATTTATATTTATGTAAATGGGTTCTACATAAAATGCCAACAACAAGCGAAAAGGGGCGCTCCGTGCTAAACAAACCCCCATCGTCCTTGAAGGCTTAAATCCCTTTTAGTTTTGTATGGTTCCCAGCAGCATGTGAAATAATAATATTTGCAATGTTTTCAAGTAAACTTAATTGTTAAAACTCAGACAGACGGAAATGTAATTTTTGTTAAACAAATGTTTATATTAAATAAAACAATTTTAACTAACTAACTAACCTCTTTCAGAAAAGAAATGTTAGTTTTGTTTACAAACCAGATGTGCGTCTTTTAATTTCTGTGTTTTTGATAAATGTGTTTTTGTTAAGATGTAAAATTATTATATTCTATAGCATTTAGAACTGATTTTATTTTAATATCGGTATGAAAGAGATTTTTCTGTACTGAGTTATTGTTAGTGTTAGTTTGCTTTATTTCTATGTTTAATATTTGCTTATGGAACTTGTACTCTATTTTTTGCAGTTTTTGGTGTATTTTTGTTGTTGTGAAATTATTTTTGACATTTGAAGTGGTATTGCTGATTTGTTTTGACATTTGAAGTGGTATTGCTGATTTGTTTTGGTAAAATTCCGTATTCTCAACAAGAGAGTAGGAATTTAAGTCTTTCTTTCTGTTTCATAAGTCTTTCCGTTTGTTTGCTGTAGTATTTTAATGTTATGCATGTTTCTATGTCGTATTTAATTTTAATGTGGTTAAAGAATTGTTGCATTGTATTATGATTTAATAGAACTGTTTTTTATCGGCAGGCCCACCGAGAATATAAATTGAATTAGGTAATAATAATTATTTGACCAATTATTAAAAATATAAATTGACGGCACTAATTTATAAATTAAAATTGAACATAAAGACTAAGCACCACTGAAAGGAAGCTGATGATTGGTGTGGCAGCCATGAAATTGCAATAATTCCAGCCAAATACAATGGTGGTAGCCCACTCCAGTGGTTGTTGAAAATTCAAACATTCAATAATATAAATTACGGAGCTAAAGCTATGCAGCCTAACTGCGAGTGTGTTATCACACAAAAAACCCAATTTATATAAATGTTTATGTTTAATCGGGCTTTTTTGGTCACTTCCTTCTATATGCATATAAATGCAATAAAAATGTTTTATTTCATACTCTTTCCCTACGTTTCGTCGTAATTTCTCGACTTCATCAGGGATAGTTTATTAAGTCTGTATAAACTTAAAATTAATCATTTACATTATTAAAATTTTTAAGTTAAACTTACATGAAAAAAAACTTTAGTTACGTTTAATAATTATTGATAGGCGATGATAATTTTAAAAACTTTTGAATTTTCTAAAATAAAAATGAACTATTTAATTTTATTTGAAAATAAATAAACGAAAAATTAAATAAAAACCTGCAGCACAGCACTTTAGAAAGACTAAATTAAAATAAAACAATTTAAATTTAATAGGAAATTACACCGCTCTTAATGCAAGAGAATAACTAGCTATTGCATTGTCTCTATCTTCTTGTGTGTTCCTTGTTTTGTCTATATTTTTTGACTATGAATGCGAAAATGCAAGGAAAAGGGCTATGTCGTGGCTTAAACTGTTTATAAAACACAGCAGCGATACTTTTAGGAGGGAATATCTACAAAAAAAAAATTATGAATACAAAATGCTTTGTAAAAATAAAAAGAAGATATATTATGAACAAATGGCCACAAAACTTGGAGAATGCAGAGTCTCTGCTGAGTTTTGCAAACTAACGAAAAAGATTAATGGTAACCAAAACTCCAACAAAAATAGCCTTTCCCTAGAACAACTGATGTCATTTTGAAAACGATTCAAGGCTCAACGGTATAACATCTCAAATTTCATACGCGGCACCCCTGAATTTATCTTTAGAATTGGATCAGGAAATCTATTTAGAAAATCTAATGTTAAATGTTTTTTATTATTAGTTTCCTAGTCCAAAACCAATTATAAGATATAAAATGTAAAAGATAAAAAAAAATCAAACCTAAAAACATTATGTATTTGTTAAATTATTTATTTATATTTATGTAAATGGGTTCCATATAAAATGCCAACAACAAGCGAAAAGAGGCGCTCCGTGCTAAACAAACCCCCATCGTCCTTGAAGGCTTAAATCCCTTTTAGTTTTGTATGGTTCCCAGCAGCATGTGAAATAATAATATTTGCAATGTTTTCAAGTAAACTTAATTGTTACCACTCAGACAGACGGCCCTCGGCCATGTCTTATTGATTGTTTATTAAGAAATGTATTTTTTGTTAAACAAATGTTTATATTAAATAAAACAATTTTAACTAACTAACATCTTTCGGAAAAGAAATGTTAGTTTTGTTTACAAACCATGTGTCATTGAAAACTACTCCCAATCCGTGTTGCCGTTTTGACCTGTTTCATGTCAAATTTGACAAGATTTCATCGCTGTTGACATGAAATGAAATACAAATCTTGTTAAAAGTGTTTTGACTTGTTTTTTGACTTTATTCAATAATTCAATATGCGACTTAATTTTTGGTTAAAATATTTTAAAATACATTTCAACTTCAGTGTAGGCCGAGTGTAATGTGTTATTCTATGTAAGACGGCTTTCACACAAGGAAACTGAGTTGCCAGAAACTGGCTAGTTTGTAGGCGAGAAAGGTGTGAGGGGAGATTTTTTGTCTTTCTTTTACGCCCTTCTCGCCTACAAACTAAAAATCGCCGGCAACTCAGTTTCCTTGTGTGAAAGGGGTCTAAGGAATTAAATAACGCTTATATATGTTTTTTAAACCAAAATAGTAAACAATATATTTGAAAGTCAGAAAATTGATTTTGTAAAAGTGTTGGGGGATTTGGAGTTTCTTATATTATTTTTTGTAAAAAACTTGTTAAACCTGAATCAGATAATGATTTTGATGCTGATTCGAATTTTAAAGACTCAGGGCCTTACCAATAATCAAATTTAGAGTTCAGTTAAATATTTAAGTGGACTCTAAATAATGAACCATACCAGTAATCAATTTAATAGTCAGCTTAACGCGAAACGTCACTTTAAATTTAAGAGTAAAGAAACGCATGTTTAAACTCGTGATTAGGTGTAAACGCCACGCTTGTGCTGTCATTCTGAAAAGCAAAGGAGAAAAATAATTACCCTTATCCTCTATGTTTGTCGCTTACAATTTAATTAAATTGCTTGTTCGTGAATTTTGTTGCAAAGCTATAAAACTAATAAGGTAATCTAAATAAACAAATAGATTTATTCCTTCTTATTTGTTTATTTGTAAATTTCAATTTGAGAGTGAATGGCGAAAAACTAACACTAAAAATCGCACGCAGACTAAAATTTGTTTGATGACTTTTTTATGACAACTAAGATGTCATTGGCCGCGATCAAAAACCTATTTAGAGCTATCCAGATAAGTTTTTGTTGATGTAATTCCATGTAAAAAAAACTGCTGATTACAAAACAGCTTTTGCTGTTGGATAGCTATCCATGCCATCCAAAAAATGTTTCTCAAGCGAGATTGTTAAAAAAGCCGACTACAAAATGCAAAGCCGAAATTTGTTTGCCATCATCGAGTTGTATTTTGCTAAAAACACTTTCAATTAACATATCCGGTTTTGGTTGATCAGAAACCTATATGGATAGTAAACTATCTTAGATAAGCAATCGCATCGATTCTTGAACGCGGCCATTTCCATTCACAGAAGCTGTCTGTTTGGCAACAAATGTAGTAGATAATGTAATAGAGCACTGATTAGTTAAAGACGTGTTTAATTTGGTTATTGGTAAACACACAAATTAAGCCGTCTCTAAAGTTTAACGTGGCGTTTATCTAAACGCTTGTTTAGTCATTAATTATTGGTAAGGCCCTAAGATTAACAAACTAATCCTTACCTGGGAGCAGAGTGCGAGGAAAAACTTAACGAATTGCAAATCAAATCGGAAGTGAGCAAAGAAGAAATTCATGTTTTAGAAAAAAACTGCAAAAATTTTATTATTTAACTAATAAAAGAATTACAGCAGAGAGTGCCAACAAATCTTAAAATTCTCAAACAGATCAGCATGCTTTCTGTCGACAACTGCCTTTCCCAAAACAAAAGCAAAAAAAAGAGAGAGAGAGCCTGATTCAAAAGAAAAGATTTTAAGCCAGTGGAGCAATCTTTGTTTCATAAAATGGAAAAACATAAAAGAGACAGCCTTTCTGGTGCGAAGTTTATTCGTATAAGGATGCCAGTGGAGAAAATCCATTTAAAGAGTTGGCGAAATTTTCTATATCAATATTGGTTTTGCCAATTTCCAATGCAGAAGTAGAAAGAATTTTTAGTCAATTACATTTGATCAAAACGAAACAAAGAAACAGAATGCAGCTGTTGTTAACTAATTATCTTTTGACGATAAGAAATCATTTGCGCATTAAAAACTGTTGCAATATCTTTGGAATTCCTGCAGAGGTAAAAAAAAGTTGGAAGATATGCTATATACAAAAATATAGATATAGATATATATAGATATAGAGACAAATAAAGTCAACAAGTCAGAATTGACGTTATTTGTAATTTCGACTTGGCAACACTACTCCCAACTTGTCTAGCTGTGTGTCTTTTACTTTCTGTATTTTTGATAAATGTATTTGTCTGATACCTTGACTGATTTGGTTGTAACTATTTTTTTGTTTAGATGTAAAATTATTATATTCTATAGCATAAAGAACTGATTTTATTTTAATATCGGTATGAAAGAGATTTTTCTGTACTGAGTTAATGTTAGTTTGCTTTATTTCTAGGTTTAATATTTGCTTATGGAACTTGTACTCTATTTTTTGCAGTTTTTTGTGTATTTTTGTTGTTGTGAAATTATTTTTGATATTTGAAGTGGTATTGCCGATATGTTTTGGTAAAATTCCGTATTCTCTACAAGAGAGTAGGAATTTAAGTCTTTCCGTTTGTTTGCTGTAGTATTTTAATGTAATGCATGTTTCTATGTCGTATTTAAATTTAATGTGGTTAAAGAATTGTTTCATTGTATTGTGATTTAATAGAACTGTGTTTAGTCGGCAGGCCCTCCGAGAACATAAATTGAATTAGGTAATAATAATTATTTGACCAATTAATTAAAATATAAATGTTTATGTTTAATCGGGCTTTTTTGGTCACTTCCTTCTATATGCAAATAAAAATGTTTTACTTCATACTCTTTCCCTACGTTTTGTCGTAATTTCTCGACTTCATCAGGGATAGTTTATTAAATCTGTATAAACTTAAATTAAAATTAAAATTTTTAAGTTAAACTTACATGAAAAAAACTTTAGTTACGTTTAATAATTATTGATAGGCGATGATAATTTTAAAAACTTTGGAATTTTCTAAAATAAAAATGAACTATTTAATTTTATTTGAAAACAAATAAACGAAAAATGAAATAAAAAAATTAAATAAAAACCTGCAGCACAGCACTTTAGAAAGACTTAATTAAAATAAAACAATTTAAATTTAATAGGAAAATACACCGCTCTTAATGCAAGAGAATAACTAGCTATTGAATTGTCTCTATCTTCTTGTGTATTCATTGTTTTGTCTTTTTGTTGTATACGTAGACTTTCAAGTGTGTATCTATTATAACTTCTCTTTTCCTTGTCCATTATTATTGTATTATCAAAGTCTGCAGAGTGTCGAGTTTCTAGTATGTGCTGTGATAAACCAGTTCATTCCCTTTTGTTTCGAATATCTGCTTTGTGTTCGATTAATCTCGTCTCCAGTGATCTCTTAGTCTTTAGGGTCTGGAAGTACCATTTAAAAACATTTCCGGGACGTAAAAATATTTGTGTGGGTATCCTCTACAAGATCCACGATACCCATTTTGAATATCTGACAAAAAAAATATTAAACACCCTAACGTGTGACTGACTATTGGAAAATTGGCCCTTAATGTTCAAAAATTAAGTGTTGAACAAAATTTTCTCTGACTGCTTTCGAAATTCCCTAACTTTCCTTGACCAAATTTTCGTTCCCTAACTTTCCAGTCGAGTGGCAACCATGACATAAGACAAAAAAGTTCTTAGGTTCTATATCTATATTAACAGACAGATGAAAATTCGTTAGGTGTAGGGCTACTGATATACTTACCCCATAAATAGGTAGTAATAGCTTTGTTCAGCGATACTGTTGAGAAAACTTTGGAACAGAAAAGTACAACTTTTTGCCCTTAAAGCCTAGTACGCTGCTGATGTGAAACGTTCTGTGGTTCGTTCAACCAATTTGATGATTATACCAGATCGCTTTGACAAGTCTCCACTCTATTTTCGAACAGAATTAGTTGCCCGGACAACTTTGTGCGGAAAAATGGCATTTGGATTTGTTCATGTTTTTATTTGTTGTTATTTTCATTACAGCATGGCTGTTAATTGATTGTTTCATTAAATTTTGTATTATTTATTTGCAATTTATGAAACTTTCCATGAATTTTTTTCCGCTGTGTTTTCGTAGTCTTTTTGGAGACCTAAGGAAAATTTCGTTTCGCATAAGCAGCGTACTAGGCTTTAATGACAGTTTTCTGTTCCAAACTGTTCTGATTTGCTGTTCAATGAGTCTGTTCCGAGCAGTTTAGAACAGGATTTTTTCATTTTGTTTTCATTTTTATTAAATATATAAGTGGGGAGTACATTAAGAATTTGACTCTTTTAATTTGTACATGTACATTAAAAAATAAAGAATTAAATTCTATTTTGTAACAATTACAACATATCTACACAATGTTAGACTATTATAAGAGAGTATGATATTTCAATTAAATAAGTTATTCATTTGATTACTTTAAACATTATGATAACAATAGTTTTTTGAACTTTATGCTTGAAATAACTAAACGAATTGACAAAGGTAGGGAATTCCACAATCTTATAGTGTGAACAAAGAACAGTCGTTGGCTATTTAAGTAATTAAATCGAGGAAGAATTTATTACAGTTTGTGTTCGATTAGAGTTTGCAAATATTATTTTCTCAAACAAGAAAGCGGGTTGGTGAACTTGAATAATTTTGTGAAAGAATATGCAGTTACGTATGTTTAAATATTGACTGAGACTACTTCCAGTTACATTACAAGAAAAACGCGAAATGTCGTCGAATTTACGAAGTCCATATATAAATCGTATTGTAGAGATAAATGCCAGTTCTAACTTACGGAATGAAGCTGTATCAGGATTACAATAAACGACAGATAAGTAATTAATAAGTGGCACAAAAAGAGCTCTCACCAGTTGTAATTTAGTAGTGACCGGAATAACGCTAGAGGAGATGTAAGGCTGACGCAATCCACCAAAGATTCGTTTGGCAACCAAGTTAATATGATTTTCGCAGGAAAGTTTACGGCTAATAATAGTTCCAAGGTTATTTAATTCCTCTACATATGGTACAGTATTATTATTTAAATAAAGAACTGGTGTGCTAGATGCATCGATTAGATTCTTGGAGATAATTATCCCCTTGGGCTAGAGTGGATTCATTTTAACTTATTAACAGTCGCCCAGTGAAATATTTACTCTAAGTCTTCATTTATTTTTGCCACCCAGCCTACGATAAAATCAATAGGTCTTGAGAATTAAATCTGGGCATCATCAGCGTAAAGATACATTGTGACGTCTTGGCAGACACCAGGTAAATCATTGATGAATAAAGAAAAAAGTAGTGGACCTAATATGGAGCCTTGAGGTACACCACACATAAGTTTCAAGAATGAGGAGGGCCCAGAGTCAGCACACACCTGTTGAAACCTTTCATCTAGGTAGCTAGCAATTAGAAGTAGGGAGGTTTTTCTAAAGATGAAGTTGTGTTTGAATTTATATCCCCTTACTGCATGATTTTTTTTCTTCATGAAATTATGTATGTGGTAGTTAATGCTAAATTTAAGGACATGTGTTTCAGGAATTTTCAGTTTATTCGATAAAATATGGGAAAATCGAATTTTTCCCGTTTGGATAATTATATATGGCACATTGAGCAGAAAAGGACAAAAATTATCTTCACAAAATAAATCAATTATTTATTGCAAATTTTGTGTAGTGTGGAGTTACATGAAACAATTTCTTTTTTCGTTGAGGCATAAGTTTACTTGGCATTTTCGGCACTCCACAAAAGATCTTCCACCGCATTCTTGGACATAGAACCGCTGTCTAGTAAGTAAGTTTCTGGTAAGTGATCTAATTGATCCAAGCGTACTAGCAACGGGTCCTTTCAACTTCTTCGATTAAATAATATTTTCTATGACATTATACCGTCTTCCTCGTCTGTTGACGGTACTTGGCTTGCTGGCATAGCATACATCTACAGCTACCGCGCATTTGAAGTCTGCCAAAGGCATCCACGGCTCGTATATGTCGAGCCTTCGTCTATTACAGCACCCATGCGTTCACTGTTACCATATCGATCATGTGAAAGAAGATTTGGTGGTAATTTGTATCCTGTAGTATCCAAGAAGCGCATCCAATAGATCGGCTCCACCCACATGCCGATTGTACGTCATCACTGCCTTTGGACATGGTACATCTTGGTAGGCCCTTTCTTTTTTATTTTATCGTCGAACTTCAGAAGATGGTTTGCTGCCGACGCATGTCGAAGCCAAGTTCACGACCCTGTTATACCAGGTTACTACAGAGATGTCAATTTTCTCTACAGTCGCTAGTTTTTCAATGGTTGCACCTCTTCCCTTTTTCTGTTGGAGCCTTATACCCCGGAATGCGATTAGCTTTTATTGTGCCTAACGGTAAGAGCGCCTTTTTAGCCAGGTAAGTCAACAGTGGATATGATGTGTACCAGTTATCAAAGAACAATTTATAGTTGACGCCTTCAGGAATGGTTCTTGCAAGTCGAACAACATCGTCACTAGAAGTACTAATTTTTGGCAAATTTCTCACTGACTGTACAGGTCCTTGGTCTCCAGTATAAATTTCAAAGTCATAGCTGAACCCAGAGCTACCACTTAGCACAAAATTCTTATATCCCCATTTATGTAATTAGGGGCTGTTTTTAGCACTTTGTTTTTGTATGATACGAAAATATATAATAGATACGCGGGTAAGTAAAAAAAAAATCCAAATTTTGTGCCCTTGTTGCATGGTGTGCCATATATGATGCATTCCGTTTTTTCATCACAGAAGTACTATTACTTGAACAAACTAAAAAAAAAAATACTGTATCAATAATGCTTCATTATTTTCTTTACGAGTGTATTTTTTTGCGAGCACAAACTTTAAGTTTTGTATTTTTTATAGAATTTTGAATTTGTCAGACACGCTCAGTGTCTCCACCCTACTACAAATGTAGCGTTTTTGCTACATTGGTATTCCAAAAAAACACACTCGTACATTCGTAAAAAAATCGCAAAACACTACAATTTCATATCAGAAAATACAAAAATAATATTAAAATAATTGATATCGAACACTGTGTTTCACACTTAAATTCTCAATAAGCACTTTTTGTGTAAACGCAGAGCCTTCAAATTGAAATCCAGGTTCCACGATCCACTCTTCAAACTGAATTTTAGAGGAATTCATGAATATATTGTGCAATTTTGAATTAATTTAAAGAAAGCTACAAATTTTGAGGGAAAGGCAGCATTTGCAAATGTATGCACTTACATGCTAACACTATGTAGTTTGCCTCATAGCAGTGCAACTGCAGAAAGGTGCTTTTCGAGCCTGAACATTATGATGATTTGAGAAATAATCTTAATATCTCCACTGTAGATGCAATAATGCAATCGAAAGTATTATTAAAAGGTTGTCGAAGGCGTTTCTAACCCACCTGCTTCATAAGTTACATAAGCCTAGTACGATGCTGATGCCAAACGAAAAAACCAATACAAAAATGTCATGACGAAATCATAAGCGAAAAATTTCGTTGTGCTTTTTGTTCGACCAGCGAGAAGATTGTTTTGACAAGTCTCTACTCTATTTTCGAACAAAATTAATTGCCCGGACAATTGTGTGCGGAACAATGGCATTTGGGTTTGTTCATGTTTTTATTTGTTGTTACTTTCATTACAGCATGGCTGTTAATTGATTTTGTCATTAAATTTTGTATTATTTTTTTGCAATTTATGAAACTCTCCATAAATTTTTTTCCGCTGTTTTTGTGATTTTGGAGACCACAGAAAAATTGCGTTTCGCATCAGCAGCGTACTAGGCTTTAATGACAATTTTCTGTTCCAAACTGTTCTGATTTGCTGTTCAATGAGTCTGTTTCGAACAGTTTAGAACAGGATTTTTTTAATTTAATTTTGTTTTCATATTTAATAAATATAAGTGGGGAGTACATTAAGAATAAGACTCTTTTAATTTGTACATATTTATTAAAAAATAAAGAAACAAATTCTATTTTTAAACAATTACAACATATTTACACAATGTAAGACTATTACAAGAGAGTATGATATTTCAATTAAATAAGTTATTCATTTGATTACTTTTAGCATTACGATGACAATAGTTTTTTGAACTTTATGCTTGAAATAACTAAACGAATTGACAAATGTAGGGAATTCCACAATCTTATAGTGTGAACAAAGAACAGTCGTTGGCTATTTAAGTATTAAATCGAGAAAGAATTATAGTTTGTGTTCGAATAGAGTTTGCAAATATTATTTTCTCAAACAGGAAAGCGGGTTATTGACTTTGAATAATTTTGTGAAAGAATATGCAGTTACGTATGTTTATATATTGACTGAGACTACTTCCAGTTACATTACAAGAAAAACGCGAAATGTCGTCGAATTTACGAAGTCCATATATATAACGTATTGTAGTGTTCCAGTTCTAACTTACGGAATGAAGCTGTATCAGGATTACAATAAACGACAGATAAGTAATTAATAAGTGGCACAAAAAGAGCTCTCACCAGTTGTAATTTAGTAGTGACCGGAATAACGCTAGAGGAGATGTAAGGCTGACGCAATCCACCAAAGATTCGTTTGACAACCAAGTTAATATGATTTTCGCAGGAAAGTTTACGGTTAATAATAATTCCAAGGTTATTTAATTCCTCTACATATGGTACAGTATTATTATTTAAATAAAGAACTGGTGTGCTAGATGCATCGATAAGATTCTTGGAGATGACTATCCCCTTGGACTTGAGTGGATTCAAGTTTAACTTATTAACAGTCGCCCAGTGATATATTCACTCTAAGTCTTCATTTATTCGTGCCACGCAGTCTTCGATAAGACCAATAGGTCTTGAGAATTAAATCTGGGCATCATCAGCGTAAAGATACATTGTGACGTCCTGGCAGTCACCAGGTAAATCATTGATGAATAAAGAAAAAAGTAGTGGACCTAATATGGAGCCTTGAGGTACACCACACATAAGTTTCAAGAATGAGGAGGCCCCAAAGTCAGCACACACCTGTTGAAACCTTTCATCTAGGTAGCTAGCAATTAGAAGTAGGGAGGTTTTTCTAAAGATGCAGTTGTGTTTGAATTTTGTATCCCCTTACTGCATGATTTTTTTTCTTCATAAAATAATATATGTGGTAGTTAGCACGTGTTTCATGAATTTTCAGTTTATTTGATAAAAAATGGGAAAATCGATTTTTTCCGGTTTGGATAATATATGGCACATTGAGCAGGAAAGGAACAAAAATTATCTTTACAAAATAAATCAATTATTTATTGCAAATTTTATATAGTGTGGAATAACATGAAACAAGTTCTTTTTGCGTTGAGGCATAAGTTTACTTTGCATTTTCGGCACTTAACATAAGATCTTCTACCGCATTCTGGGACATAGGACCGCTGTCTAGTAGTCCAAACTGGTAAGTGATCTAACTGATCCAAGCGTACACAATACAATATTTTGTATGACATTATACCGTCTTCCTCGTTTGTTGACGGTACTTGGCTTGCTGGCATAGCATAAATCTTCAGCTACCTAAAGGCATCCACGGCTCGGATATGTCGAGTCTTCGTCTATTACAGCAGCCACGCGTTCAATGTTAAACTGTCGATCATGTGAAAGAAAATTCGGTGGTAGAATTTTTTTTTTTTTATATTTAGCGCGCGCTAAAGTGGTTATGAATACCCTTAAAGTGATAAACACAGCACGAGCGATTAGGTAGGTTGGAGGGGATTTGAAAGGAGAAACCGATGAACATTGGTTTTGAATGTCTGTAGATCATAATGGAAGGGGAAGATAGAGCTGGGTAGAGAATTCCACATTCGTGTAGTGCGACTAAAGAAAGAATCTCTGTACTTAACAGTACGTCCGAAGTTGGGCTCAAGGGTAAACTGATGGGCATTCCTAGAAGCGCGAGTATTACGGTTGAATTGTTTAAGGGGAGGAATGCAACTGGCTATTTCGCTAGAGCAATGTTTGTTAAAATAACGGTAAAATAACGAAAGGCATGAAACATTTCGACGGTGCTCCAGAGATGTAAACGTTTCCGTTATAGTTCTTTCACCTATCATTTTAAGAGCTCTCTTTTGAATTCTATCCAATAGACTCAAGTGGGTTATTGGAGCACCTGTCCAAACATGGGAGTTGTACTCAAGTTTTGGACGAATAAAGGCTTTGTAGATCACAGCCAGATCGGAGGGGGAGACAAATTTCTTGCATCGACGGAGAAAACCTAAACACCTAGCAGCATTTTTGGCGATGTCAAATATGTGGTCGTTCCACAAAAGGTGGTCTGTGACACACATACCGAGGACTGAAAGCTGTTCAGTTTCCTCTATGCAAGTGCCGCTCATGGATAGCAGCATTGGGGATGGCTTCCGCTTTAACGACAGGAGACAGCATTGAGTTTTAGAAGCATTACATTCTACATGGCTTTTTATTCCCCAGTGGACAATACTGTCAAGATCAGAATTTAATTAGCTTATCATACGCTGCCGTTCAAGTTCCACATCCGAAGGACATGGATGTGAATCAAGAAACGAATATGAAAAGCTGAGGGTACTGTCGTCAGCAAAACAGTTTAATGGATTAGAAGTTTCAGATAAGAGATCGTTTATGAATATTAGGAAGAGGTCGGAGACAAAACGAAGCCCTGGGGCACACCAGCATTTATTTTGTGGATTTCAGACTTGAAATCGTCCAATTCAACTTGTATTGAGTGGTCCGAAAGGTAGTTTCTAATCCAACGAAGAAGAGATTCATCGATACCAAATGCACGCATTTTCGATAAGAGAGCTTGATGCCAAACTCTATCAAATGCTTTTGAAATATCAAGCGCAATAATCTTACTTTCTCCAAAACGATGTAAAGATTTGTGCCACTGTTCGCTGAGATATATCATCAGATCACCAGTGGACCTATTGCTACGAAAGCTGTACTGCCGGTCATTAAGAAGCTTTCGTTCTTCGAGATATTTCCTTAGCTTAAAATTAATCAGTGTTTCCATGACCTTGGAAAGAAGGGACGTAGGCGCAATTGGTCGATAGTTGGAGGGGGAAGAAGACACCCCTTTTTTAGGGACAGGCTGGACAAATGCTGTTTTCCATCCACTCGGAAAGAGACCAGTAGAGTAGGACAGATGTAAAAGCTTTCGCAGTGGTTTTGCCAGCGTTGGAGAACACCTCTTCAGAACAATGGGAGAGATACTATCCGGGCCAGCGAATTTGTGAACGTCGAGATCTTTTAGTACTCTAGCAACTGCACGAGTGCGAAAGAAGATTTGTCCCATAAAACCATTTACGCTCTCGAGTACAGGAGGAGTCATAACACTTTCTGGCAGCGTTGAATTAACAGCAAACTGTGCTGCAAGCAAATTGGCTTTATCTAGTGAGCTGACAAAAGGAGTATCATTGAAGACGAGCGTTGGAACCGAGGACGAGGTGCTGTTTCGTATGTTTTTTTACATATGACCAAAAATGTTTACTACCTTTGGGACATTGTAGTATTTTTTGCCGTAACTTTAATCATGTAAAAATTTGGTTCGTCGAATATGAACGTTACAGGTCTTTCTAGCTTGTTGAAACTTTTTCCGGTTTTCATCAGTAGGGTTGGCTTTATAACAACGGAAGCTTACTTCTCTGATCCTGATAACCTCTTTACAGCTCGAATCAAACGATGAGTTTTCTTTGGGTTTGGTCGATTTTACCCTATTCGGGATAAAATTTCTCATTCCACAATTAATTAAATTTGTGATCATATCTGTACTGGCATCTACGTCACTATCAAGGAAGCATAGTGACCAGTTAAAGCTCCTGAAAAAATCATTGAGACCGTCCCAGTTGGCTTTCTCATATTGCCAAACGGTTCTCTTGGGAGTTTTTTCTCTAACTGGATTTTGTTGGCATGAGAAATTTGCAGATATGACACAATGGTCTGATGTGCCTAGAGGCGATAATATACTAATAGTGTATTTATCAGGGTCAGAGGTAAGGAACAAGTCTAGAGTGTTAGCGGATTGACCTACAACGTCAGGAATCCGAGTAGGCTCGTCAACAAGCTGAGTTAATTTGTTTAACTCAGCAAAAATCTCGGCGTACCTTCCTTCGGGTGTTGTCTGACCCGAATAGCGTAGCCACGAAGAATTATGTACATTGAAATCGCCCGTAACAACGATTTCACTGTGCGGAAAATGGGAAATAATTCTCTGGATGGAGTCGGATAGTGCATCGAGTTCATTGGAAGTCGAATTACCATCCAAACTAGGACTACGATAAACAAAACAAGTATGGATGATGCGCTTATGGATGGTGAATTTAGACCACATGAAATTAAAGTTTGTATTCAAACAAAAACCATATTGTGGTTGAAGCTGATAAGCAACATCATTTCGAATATACACGGCGAGATCATGATGAGAAAAAAATAAAGGCACTAAGCTATAACCATGTAGGCTGAATTCCGAGTGATCGGCATTTTCCCCTACCTGGGTTTCACTAAATGCCAAAACAGCTGGCCTGTTTTTCACAGTATGGACATATGCAGTACAAAAATTCTGCCTAAGTCCCCGAATGTTGCTGTTGTCAACCCTAAATTCACCCCCCCATTACGAAAAAACAGACACAAGAAACCAAATCAGACAGTTAACTATCCTGTTATCAATTTTGGGCCCCAAAATAACTTCACAGTACAAATACTACTAGTGTTATGCCTAAATAGCAAATGCACTGATCCGCCCCTGGATACCCAAAATCAATAACAACAATTTATCTGATATGCTTTGGCTCAATCAATTATAAGCATTGTATGGTATGATACATACACACACTGCATATAATGACTAAACCAAAGCACTGTGAGTGATGTGGGAAGGAGAGATAGGAATTTACCGCTGTGTTATGGATAGTTGTAGTTGAGCATCATCATCTTTGATGCATGGGTGCACTTTTTGTTGTCTTTTATGCACTGGCACTGGCACTGGCACTGGCACTTGAACTTTGATTTGAGTATTTTAGAGAATATGGGCTATTGATTATTGTTTTGTTTCACGCGGCGCTACTTGTAAGGTGCACTTTGTTTTGCACTAGTACTGTGGCACTTGCACTTTTTTTTTTTGTTACTTATATGGGACTATTGTAATGATTAGTGTAGTCAATTATCAAAAACTGGGGATATTTAATTATGTAATTTACCACTCCCGCACACGTCCACTCACAGTGGATTGCAGATCGGAACTTCTAGAATAATTGAACGCGTTCGGATACGTAACCAAAGGTATCTGGATTTGTTCGTGTTGTTGTAATGCCTAAGGAAAAACCAGCTGACGAACCAAACAGCTGATGTCAAAAAGAAATCTAAAGCCTTCCCAAAGAATTTTCGGATTTGTTTGGATTATACTAACAGCTGACATCTCATCTGTTCACCTTCTTGGTTTTGTTTGGTTTGGTTACGTATCCGGTTTTGGTCGTTCGGAAACATATCAGATTCTAGCGTATCTCAGATACGTATCTGCTTACCACCCGAACGTGGCCATTTATAGTTGACGACTTCAGGAATGGTTCTTGCAAGTCGTACAACAGCGTCACTAGAAGTACTAATTTTTGGCAAATTTCCGACTGACTGTACAGGTCCTTTGGCTCCAGTATAAATTTCAAAGTCATAGGAAACAATAGAATGAAACACTAGAGCTAAGTCGTGTTTAGTTTCTTGCCAGTTTTTAAATTCGTTTTTCTACGTCAAAAAGTCCCCTACGTGGTTAAAAATACGGGATTAATTAAGAAAAAGTGCACGAATTTTATTGCATTAAATTTGTTCTTCGAATTATAGCTTATTTTGTTCATAATTTGGCTTACAAAATTATTATTCTGTAACAAATTTACATATATAATTCACCGCCATGTCAGGAAAAAAATCGAACGCCGAAGTGGAACAGCAACAAGTTGCCGGAATCAAGCTGCAAGGAACTCCTACAACAACTTCAAGTTCCCCCGTACACAAGCTCCGCATACAAACTTCGAATCCTTATAACACAACTGCATTCAAGGACATGCAACTTCAATTAAAAAAACTTAATGATAATCTCACAAATATGGCAACAAAAATATCTAATATCGATTCAAACATATCCAATATCGATCAACAAATAGGTGAGATCCAAGCTGATGTCAAAACTTTCAGCTCTCGGTTAACAAAAATTGAAGAGGAGCACAAAATTTAAATGGAACAAAACAACAAAATGCAAAATGAAATCGAAACCCTAAATCAAAACATCGTAAATGTCACCTCTGATGTTGACATTCTTAAATCCAAATAAATTACCACTGAAAGTACAAATTCAACGTATGATCTTACGACCGAGGTGGCATTTCTGAGGGAAGCACTAGAAGCACAAGAAAATAACAATATTTCAACGGATGCTGTTTTCTATAATATACCTGCCGACAAGCCAAATCTTGTCAATATTTGTAACCACTTATTCCTTTCACTTGACATCAAGGTGCCAACGCTGAAAACTATATTTCGCACTCGTCACAATGGAAGGACTAACACTTCCCCCGTAATCATAAAATTCTTTTCAACCTATGAAAGGAACCATTTACTCATAAAAATTGCCGAATACCGTAGAATACATAAACGACAACTCATACTTCGCGACGAGGGAATTGAATCCGAATATCCCATTTATATCCGCGAATGTTTGACGAAGAAAAACCAACAAATTCTTCATGCTGCACTGAACTTGAAAAAACAAAAGCTAATCACAACAGTATTTACATCTCGTGGCATTGTGTACATGAAACATCAAGTGAATGGAGAAGCTGTCATAATTAATAACATTGAGGGAGTTTAAAGACGTCATGCAGAGTTGCCTATAAAATAATTCCGATATTGCAGAGTTGCCGATAAAGTAGGAAAACTTATTTATGAATTTGTAAGAACTTTTAACTAATGCCTTGTTTTTTCTTTAAATTTTTTTATTGCAATTCTTTTTATTCATATTTTTGTTACTACTAATTAGTTATTTAAAATAATTATTAACTTATAAAGATTTTTCCAATATCATTAACTTTTTTTTTGTATAAATTTCCATTTTATTACTTTTTTAATTACCTGTCAATTATTTTTATAACTTTATATTTAATGTTTCTAGGTTTTTTAACTTCTATCTTAATTTTTTTGACAGCACAACAATTTACCTTAAGCTTTTTTTCAACGATGTCATGTTGTACCTATTCATACCAATCCTATAGTTTCTCCGTTCTTCTTGGTTCACGGTTTATTATTTCGTTTTTTAAATACGATGATGGCGGGTAAACGCTATCCTAATATTACGATTTCCAATGATGGGGGTGCTAATGCAACTAAAGTCATGGTAAAGGTCTTAACCTCACAAAATCAGGGTTTTAAAGTTTGCCACTTGAACGCGCAGAGTCTGTGTGATAAAATAGATGAATTTAGAAATTTGTTTCAAGGTTCTGAGGTTGATGCCATTGCTGTTTCAGAAACATGGTTCAGAAATGGTGTTAACGATAGGTTTTATTCCATGGCGGGTTATAGAATGCATCGAGTAGATAGATTTGAACGTATTGGTGGAGGTGTATCATTGTTAAAGAAAATGTAAATGTTAAAGAAACGCTGAAAACTAAGGTGCCAGTTATAGCTATCATTGAAAACCATCATTGAAAAAGTTAGCTGTCGATTTTGAGACCCTTCGAAAGCTTCATCATTAAATATTTTAATGCAGAAAGATAGCTTACGACTTCAAAATTATATCTTCAAAAAAAAATTCATTTTGACCCATATCTTCCTCATAACGTAACTTTTAATTTTTCAATGATCATTGGTAAGGTAGTTCATCATTGAAAAATTAAAAGTTACGTTATGGGGAAGATATGGGTCAAAATGATTTTTTTTAGAGGAGAAATAATTTAAAAGTCGTAAGCTATATTTCTGCATTAAAATAATCAATGATTAAACTTTCGAAGGGTCTCAAAATCAACAGCTAACTTTTTCAATGATGGTTTTCAATGATAGCTATAACTGGCCCCTAAGGTAAAATTCTCAACCCCAACCAATTGTTCCTTTCAATGTCTTTTTATTGAAATTATGAGTAACCATGATAAGCTTCTGTTAGGAGTTGTGTATAGACCCTATTTAAACGTTGATATATCCCCTTTTTATTCCTATTTAGAAGAAAATTGTATACTATTCCCAAACATCGTCATTTGTGGTGATTTTAATTGCAACATAATTGTAGACAATAGCTTGGCTGATAGCATGAAAACATTCAACCTACATCCAGTTAACGTAAGCAATCCAACCCACTTCACGCAAAGTTCTAGCACTCTTCTTGATGTTCATAAATGTAAATAAAGTAATCCTATATGATCAGTTATCAGCACCAGGTTTTTCACGTCTCGACCTAATACACCTATCGTTTGACTTTTCTCCTGCCAGACCAACAATTACCTTCGAGTATCGAGATTTTAAGAACCTTAATATAGCATCCCTTGAGTCGGACATCAGATCAGTCAATTGGCAGAATGTGTATTGTATGAGATCTCCAGATGAACAAGTAGAATTTATCCAAAACAATGTGAATAGGTTATTTGACGCTACCACTAAGCACAAAATTCTTATATCCCCATTTGTGTAATTAGGGGGTGTTTCCAGCACTTTGTTTTTGTATGACATGAAAATATATAATAGATACGAGGGTAAGTAAAAAAAAAAAAAAAAATGTTGTGCCCTTTTTGCACGGTGTGCCATATGATCCATTCCGTTTTTTCATCACAAAAGTACTATTACTTCACCAAACTAAAAAAAATACTTTATCAATAAAACTTCACTATTTTCTTTACGGGTATATTTTTTTGTGAGCACAAACTTTAAGTTTTGTATTTTTTATAGAATTTTGAATTTCTCAGACACGATCAGACCAGTGTTGCGTTTTTGCTACATTGTTTTTCCAAAAAAAACAGACTACGTACATTCGTAAAAAAATCGCATTAACACTACAATTTCATATCAGAAACACAAAAATAATAATTATAATAATTGATGTCGAACACTGTGTTTGACACTTAAATTCTCAATTAGCACTTTTTTGTGTAAAGGCAGAGCCTTCACATTAAAATCCGGGTTCCACGATCCACACTTCAAACTGAATTTTAGAGGAATTGTATCATGAAGATATTGTGCAATTTTGAATTAACTTAAAGAAAGCTACAAATTTTGATGGAAAGGCAGCATTTGCAAATTTATGCACTTACATGCTAACACTATGTAGTTTGCCTCATAGCAGTGCAAATGCATAAAGGTGCTTTTCGAGCCTGAACATTATGAAGGATGATTTGACAAATAATCTTAATATCTCCACTGTAGATGCAATAATGCAATCAAAAGTATGATTAAAAGGATGTCGAAGGCGTTTCTAACCCACGTGCTTCATTAGTTACATAAGCCTAGTGCGCTGCTGATGCCAAACGAAAAATCCAATACAAAAATGTTATGACGAAATCATAAACGAAAAATTTCGTTGTGCTTTTTGTTCGACCAGCGAGAAGATTGTTTTGACAAGTCTCCAATCTCTTTTCGCTTCATGCTTTTATTTGTTGTTACTTTCATACCACAATGACTGTTGTTTCATTTTTTCGTTAAATTTTGTTTTAATTTTGTTGTGTAGTTTTCCTAAACACGCGAGCTAAAATAACTATTTTTTTCTTTATGAATAAGGGTGTTACTGTTTTGAAGTTACTGATTTCTAATCTTATGTTCTTTATTTGTTACTTTTGATGAATATTTTTTATTAAAAGATTGAATTATCGTTGAGGTCAACCCGGCGAACCCCACAAGTGGGACCTTAGGTGAAGCAGTTGAGTGGGAGAGTTGTGGTCCCCTCGAGATCATGACAATCGCCGGTTAAATGAAGAAGAAGAATAAAAGATTGAACTATCGTTAAAATGTTGTTTTTATTTAAACAATTATACTGCACTTACACAAATAATTTTTAGGTGCCGTACACACGAATGAACATTGTCAATATTATGCTGCATTTTCACGAATGGCAGATTGCCAATTTTCTGCCAGTACACTGTCAATAGAATGAGCAAATTTAGTCTTTAGCAGTATAATGGCAGAAATACTGACAATTTTACAATAGTGTAAATGGGCATTAAGGCTAGCCTACCTCCGCCTACTTTTTCTAAAAACTGAGAAATAAACATGCTTGATGAAGAAAGCAATAAAACAAACGAAAATTGTTCTGACAGCTAATTTTAGTCGCTATATAAAATTTTAAACTGTTTTTTAGCAGGCAGATGTTCTTACCATAGATATTTATTTCTCACTTTTGTAGAAATTAGCCCTCATTTTAACTTTTCTTTTTCGGCTTTTCGTACCGTACAATACATCGATTGAAAGGTTGCAATTTCTGTATCACGAATATGCCACTTTTTAGTAGTTTAGCCGCAAATAGCGTTTAATGATAAAAGTCAGTTTTTCATATCATGCGCTACATCGGTTGAAAGGTTTTACTTCCTAGATCACGAATAAGTCATTAGGACACTCAGTTTTACCCAGTGGTATTTGTGCAGAAAGTTGGGAAGCTTTATTGAACGGCTTTCATATAGGTAAATGGTCGAATTTCGACCACTGGGCGATACTAGTTTCGATTAATATGCTCGTTAATTTGATCTCGCATAACAATTTTAAAAACTTTCGGCAGACATTGCAGAATACTTATAGGTCTTAAGTCCTCAGGTGTACTTCTGTTGGAGTAGTTTTTCGGTATGAATCACTTTAGCATATTTCCAAATCGCTGGGAATTCTGATCTCATTATGAAACAGTTTATAATGTGGGTAAAAGTATAATAAATGTTAGACAAAATAATTTTGATAAATTTTAAAGATACCGCATCACAACCTACTGCATTGAATTTCACATGTTTAATTGCGATTAATGCTTCAAACTCGGAGATGCAACGAAATTCAAATGAGTTGTGTTGAAATTCGTCATAATCTACAAGGGCGGATCCAGGATTATTTTTTTGGGGGGGGCACAAGGGGCGGATTGGCAAAAAAATCAGCAATAACAGTTAGAAATAAAGTGAAGTATCTATGAAGTATTTGTGTGGTATAACAAAGATAAAAGCGGTCCATACACACCACATTCCACACATAAAAAGAATTGTGGAAACAAGAGCTTGACGTGTAGCAGAAACAAGCTGTTTGCCTGCTAGAGACAAGAAGAAAAATGAGGACACATTTTTGTGTGGGTACGAGACGTCTGTACAGTTACTTATCTCTGCTTGTAGGTAAGTATGTAAAGCTGCACTTAGAATGGACATTCGCAATTCGAAGTTATACAAAATGTTGAAATACACCCACCTATATCAAGTTCCTGCAACATGTAGCTAGTAGAGCCTGATGCTCCTGATGGGTTTGTTGGCATTCATGTAGTTGCCGCATGCGTGGATGTACATGGGCCACCACCAAATTCAATCACTTTCCCTGTATCTGCAACTGCATCGTCGGTTTTTTTGGTAATGAAAAACGCACTTATGCTCTTTTCCTTTTTTTTATTATCACTCATTATCATTATATTAAATACAGTAATATTTCTTATGTTACTCGCTAAAACTACAGTTTTATGATACAGATATTAATAACGACTAACTAATAACGACTGACTGACAAGCAGCGAATTTTAACGACGTTTTATTAAAGCTTTCATTTTTCAATAAGATTCCTAGCAGACAAAAATCTTTATGTCTGCTACATCCTACATGTTTAGCTCTTTTTTCCCACAATTGTTTTCTGTGTGGAATGTGGAGTGTGGGACGGATTTTTTATACCACAAACAAAAAACATCATACATATTTCACTGGGTGCCGGCTAGGGTGCTCGGATTTTGTTTTCCAGATTTAATTGGTGATTACCAATTGTTTTCTTTTTTCTTTCTCTTTATCATAATTTTACTTATTGCAAGATCGTTTATTTATTTGTGAGGTGGTGATTTTTATGGGAAAGGGATGCAACAATCCATAAAATTCGCATTTCCAGCCAGAAATAGACAAGAGTTTCACTCAAGTTCTTTCTGTTATTTTATTCATATATTTTAACAACTCTTATAATTTGATTTCTGTTTCTTTCTGTTATTTTATTCATATATTTTAACAACTCTTATAATTTGATTTGCTTTTAAGTATGTACCAGTTCCGCCCTTGATAATCTACATTCCACATTGGTACAATAGTAGTAGCCCGTAGCGTAATGGTAAGTGCGTTCGATTGTCACGCTGGAGGTTTGGGTTCGCTTCCCAGCCTCGTACACCTAAAAACTAAAAAGCTTTTTTCATAGTCCAGTCGAATCGTCATTTGACCTTGCGTTGATCCGCCAGTCTGTTTTTGTTTCATGAATCGATAGGGGCTTATAAGAAAAGCTTAACCCTATATTTGCACCACCTGACAACTTTTTTTTTTAGACAGTTTTTCATTATTATTACGAAAAAAGCTTATTATTTGGTTAGTTTTTGTTTTTTGTTTTGTCCAGCTGTTGCTATTCGCTACAATTTAAAGAGAAAATTGAGCTCTTAACTCAAAACGGGAGCCGAGAAATCTATGAATGAACACAGACAAGTCGGAGCCCCCCAAAAAAGACATTTTCTGTTTTTTACGAACATCTTGGCTCCAGTATATCGCAAAGTAAAAAATGAGAAAAAATATTACTAATTAGAATATTAGCTATTGTTTAAATAAATAAATATTTTTTTTTAACAAATAAATAAATATTAACAGCTAGTTTTAGTCAGTTTTATTAATTTTTTTTGTTGAACAAATACTTTTGAGTTATAATTTTGATAAAGGCTTGTGAATCGGCTTAGTTAATAACTAATTTATAGTCCTTTTAATTTTTTAAAATTAAAAAAAAAATATCTCCCTACCACATACTAGAGCTGGGCAATGAATTAATGAATAAGGACAAGTCATACCAAAAAAAAACCTTTTCTGTATGATAAATAAATAGTACAGTATCTATTATGTACATTCACGTATGCGTCAAATCTGGTATTTTTTTGCTGAGTTTTCAGGATATTGGCCCATTTTTTCAGTTATTGGTGATTTTAGTCCTAAATAATTATTTTGAAATAAAAAAATTGTTCTAGGATTTCAAAGTATCTTAATTTGCTTCATTTTGAGACCAAAACCAACTCTGTAGACCCAATGGTTTTCAAAATACAACAATTCAAAATTTAGCGATACAAAAATGCATATAAAGGGTAGTGTTATCAAACAGTATAATAGCAAATAAAGAATGGTTGACAAAAATACATCAAAGCACTGGAGCGTGTAGACTGGGCCAAAATAATGGGTCAACCATACCGGAAGGGGGGTCTATATACCCCCGTTAAGATGGGAGGGGCAATTATGTACAAAAATGACTTGAGGAAGAAACAACACTATTGAAAAATAATGGTAACACCCACAATATTCTTCTATAGCTTATCTTGAACCCAGAAACCCATTCTTGAATTTTCTGTTTAAATAAAGTTATTTTAATCGATAGTTTTTGAGAAATTAATTTCCAAACCCAAAATATTGAAAAAGAAATTTGCTCCAAGGATCCTGTTTCTACTTAGTAAATAGTTGAGAATAGAAGAATATTGTGGGTGTTACCATTATTGTTCGATAGTGTTGTTTCTTCCTTAAGTCATTTTTGTATACAATTGCCCCTCCCATCTTAACGGGGGTATATAAACCCCCCTTCCGGTATGGTTGACCCATTATTTTGCCCCAGTATACACGCTCTAGTGCTTTGATGTATTTATGTCAACCATTCTTTATTTGCTATTATACTGTTTGATAACACTACTTTTTATATGCACTTTTGTATCGCTAAATTTTGAATTGTTGTATTTTGGAAACCATTGGGTCTACAGAGTTGGTTTTGGTCTCAAAATTAAGCAAATTAAGATGCTTTGAAATCCTAGACCAATGCTTTTATTTAAAATTAATTATTTAGGACTAAAATCACCAATAACTGAAAAAAGCGCGAAAAATCGTGGTTTTTCTGATTTTTGACCATGAAGCGCTCACCGCGCCGCTCGAGGTCGAAAACTTAGGTTATTTACTAGGCCAATATCCTGAAAACTCAACAAAAAATCAGAAATACCAGATTTGAGGCATACGTGAATGTACATAATAGTTACTGTACTATTTATTTATCATACAGAAAAGGTTTTTCTGGTATGACTTGCCCTTATTCATTCATTGCTCAGCTCTAGTATGTCGTAGGGAGCTATTTGTTTTTTTAATTTTAAGAAATTAAAAGGACTTTAAATTAGTTATTAACTAAGCCGATTCACAAGCCTTTATCAAAATTATAACTCAAAAGTATTTGTTCAACAAAAAAAATTATTAAAACTGACTAAAACTAGCTGATAGTTTTTATTTATTTGTTAAAAAAAATATTTATTTATCTAAACAATAGCTAATATTCTAATTAGTAATATTTTTTCTCATTTTTTACTTTGCGATATACTGGAGCCAAGATATTCGTAAAAAACAGAAAATGTCTTTTTTGGGGGGCTCCGACTTGCCTGTGTTCATTCATAGATTTCTCGGCTCCCGTTTTGAGTTAAGAGCTCAACTTTTTTAAATTGTAGGGAATAGCAACAGCTAGACAAAACACAAAAGAAAAACTAACCAAAACATAAGCTTTTTTCGAAATAATAATGAAACCAAAAACGTATAAAATTTTATCGTATAATATAGCTGGTTTGAAAAATAAGATTTTATATCCTGATTTTTATAAATTTGTTAATGATTTCGATATTGTATTTTTGTATGAAACTTATGTTACGGAAGATGCTGCTGAATCTTTTGAAAATAAATTTTTGAATTTCGAATTCAGTTGGATTCCTGCAATAAAATTACACACAATGGGCAGGGCAAGTGGAGGGTGCTATTTTGGCTTCAAAACATCTATAAAAATGCTAAATTGCGATTTAAAAATACAGGGGGGAACTACTTTCGTCACTCTGGTCCTGAATGATGAAACGTTTTGGATACTACCAACGTATCTGAACTGCAACGATTGGGAAAACGATTTTAAAAAACTTAAGGAATGTATGATTGGAAACCATACCATGAATTTGATGATTTTGGGTGATTTGAATGCCAGAATTGGACAGGAAGGAGTGGAAAACAAGTTATTCTGAATACGAAGAAAATCAAAAGACAGTGTTTTGAACTCAAAAGGAAATCAGTTGTTGGATTTCTGCAATTCATATGGTCTGAGGGTTCAAAATGGTACGAGCGAAAGCAATTCAGATGGAGAATTCACTTTTGTTGACCGACAAGGCACATCAGTCATCGACTATAGTCTTTTGGGTAGCAACTGGAATGAATATGTGAACGATTTCGAAGTTAAGCATGTCCCTTATTCTGACCAATAACAATAGTAACAATAGTGGTGACATTCCAGTTCAACAAATCTGACGATGAGGAGGTTCGAAGCATGAAACTTCTACCGAAGCTGGTATGGAAAGCGGAAAAAGCTGATGCATACAGAATTTTTTTAGATATAAACATGCAGTTGCATCATGACTTAGACTTCCAAAAGTTGGAACAAATAATAAAAGCTTTCTGTCCTACAAGCACTAAGCGAAAAAAACAAGAGCAATTTAAAGACCCGTGGTTCGATGAAGAGTGTAGAAGAGCGAGACAAGTTTCTTTTTCGTGGCTCCCGCTGTTTCGAAAATCAAGTGAAGATTTTCACAAAAATAGTTACATAGCAGCGAATTGTGCTTACAAAGCACTCTGCGAAACAAAGAGTCAATATTATGAAGAAGAAGCTAAGAAAATGTCTAAGTGTAGCAATGCAGCAGACTTTTGGAAGCTGGCTTGGAAAATTAATGGCAGAAAATATACTATAAGTATGAATATGACTCCCAGCTATCTTGGTGAATATTTTGAGAATTTGCTTAACCCAGCCGTTATATTAGTGACCCATTTATATGCCGCGCCAGGATTCACAAATAGAACATTAGATGCTCTTTTAATGCTCTCAAGAGTCTGAAGGATGGGAAGGCTGCAGGGTCTGATAGAATCCCGGTAGAGTTTTACAAAGGTGGAACTACCGATGTAATTAAGAATCTATCAAGTTTATTTAATGCGATTATGGAAAGCGGAGTAATTCCAGACAAATTTAGCGAGGGCTTAATTTTCCCCATTCATAAAAAGGGTGCCAGGACTGATCCTGATAACTACCGAGGCATATCATTTCTCAACAGCTCGTATACAATATTCACAGCAGTCCTGCAAGAGCGAATCATCTCATGTGTAAATGAGAATAAATTGCTCAAGGAGTTTCAAGCAGGTTTTCGAAGAGGCTATTCAACAGTCGACCACATCTTTGTGTTGAGAAGCGTGGTAGAAACTTTTCAGATGCAAGGAACGAAACTGTATTCCCTGTTCGTCGATTTTAAGGGTGCATTTGATACCGTGGACCGAAACGCGTTATTCTACAAATTATATGGACTAGGTATGTCGATAAAGTTTGGCCGAATCATCGAAAACCTTTATAGGGATACAAAGGCAGCATTATGGAATGGTGAAGAGCAGTCATATTGGTTTTGTACCAACTCTGGAGTGCGACAAGGATGCACCCTTAGCCCAGTACTTTTTGCACTTTTCATAGAAGACATTGTGGTGGTGGTATTGACTTTGCAGGAGTGCGTATCAAGGCTCTTCTCTTTGTGGACGATATAGTGATGCTAGCTGGCTCCCCCGAGTCTCTTCAACTCATGATAAATAAATTAAACAAGTATTGTAAACTGTGGAACCTAAAAGTAAATCTGGACAAAACAAAAGTACTTATATCCAAAAGAGGAGACGGACGGTGTGCAGCCAACGAAAAGTGGAAATTAGGTGGGGAAAATATCGAGACTGTTAAACAGTATAAGTACCTTGGTGTGTATTTTACCAGCAATCTGAACATGGAAACGCATCTGAAGGAAAAACTCACCAAAGCTAAAGCTGCGATAAATTCCACGTAGAGGACTTGTTTTATGAACAAACATGTGGCACATAGTTCTAAATTTAAAGTATTCGAAGCAGTTGCTGAATCCATTTTATTTTACGCGGCTCAAACATGGGGACACAGAAGCTATGATACAGTCGAAAAACTACTCCGATTTTTCATTAAACAACTCCTAACTACTTTATTATGTTAGAAACAGGATTATCACCTCTGTTCATCAAGACGTTCAAAATGCAAGTAGATTATATTGTGCGAGTGTTGAGTTTACCTAATGAGCGTCTATCGAAAAAAGCTGCTCTTAAAGCAATCAACTGTCGGAATAGCTGGTACAGTGAGTGGTTGGGTCTTGCAGATAGCTGTGGATTGCACATTAATATAGATCAGCTTGATGTAATTGAGGTAAAAAGTAGCTTATACCAACTACTAGAAAAATTAGATGAAAAGTGCATGAGTAATTTTCAAGCAGAAGCGGCCAATTCTCTGTACAGGGCAATATACAGTCGACTGGATCATAACTTAGGCCCCAAAAATTATTTTCGAGATGAAAACAAGATTGAAGAAATATCCATGGTAGCGAAACTTCGCGGTGAACTGCTAAGTTTGATCTTTATCCCACACAGAGATGATCTACCCATACTTTGCGATATATGTAATACGAAAGAAAGAGAAGACACATTTCATTTTGTGGGTAAGTGCCCATCACTAAGAGAAATAAGGAGACATGTTTTAGGAAGTGACTTCCTGTCGGAAGAGAATGTCCTTGGCCTATTAAATGATGCTAACATCTCAACCTTGTTCCGGTATTGCCAGATATCCTTAGCCTACAGAGAAAAAATAAAAAACGAAAATTTTTAAGTAACACAACAAATTAAGAGAATTCCATCTTGATAAAAAAAAAAAATGTATGTATTCGATAATAACGCCAATATTGTAATATAATTTAAATAAGATGCTTAAGGTGTTAAACAATTATTTTCAAACAAGCAGACGGCACAGCCATGATTTCATTATTTTTTTTATTTGTGTGTTAATGGAGAAACACTTTGTATTTTATCTTTGGTGTACACAATAAAAATCAAATCTATGTATCTAATGAAACCAAAAGAAAATTACTAAAACTAACGGTAACTTTTTACTTATTTGTTCAAACAAAAAAAGCTTAACACTACATGCTAGATAATTTAATTACAAACAAAACGTATTTAAATTTTTTACTGTGCAATGTACTGGAGCCGAGATACTTGCAAAAATCCAAAAAAAAAGTCAAAAAGTACGTTTTTACGAATAACTTTGGTAAAAAAAGTTGTCAGGTGGTGCAAATCTAAGGGTTAAGCTTTTCTTGTAATCCCCTATCGATTCATGATAAGAAACAGACCGTGTGGATCAACGCAAGGTGAAGCCCTTTTTTACGACGGTTCGACTGGACTATTCAGGGCTACTGCCTCTTGCGAGGAATTGACAAATCCTCCAAGAGTATCACTTGCCACGAATAAGTGCTTCTCGTCTAGCCGTTCGAATTCGGCATTAAGTTGTAGGTCCCTTCCATTCCTGTCGATAGGCGCACACAGGAATGGTTGCGAGTTGTTAGTCAATAGGCCCTGGTTCTTCACGAGCCGTTGCGCCACCCAATTTATTTATTTATTTTTACATTGGTTCAATATTTCGTTCAATATTACTAATATTATTATTAAGAAAGTAATTATTAAGGTGATCTGAGCCCAGATCACGTTTGAATGATTCTGAACTACTTTGGTTGGGCTTAAGTGAAATAGATGGCGTTCGATCTTTTAACCTCAGCAGTTACTTTGTTTCTCAAGTTTGTATATATTTGCCAGTTGACTCTACTATGACTTCTGCGCCATCTAATGTACAGTTTGTCTTTAATTTTAATAAGATCCTCTATGTTTTTGGAGAACCACGGCACTATGGAATCTTTAATTGTTTTGGTTCCTAAAGGAACATGCCGATCAAACAAACCCTGAATCATGAATTGGAATATTTCTATTTTATCGTTCACTACAGCCACGTTCCAGCAAAGATACCATGGAGTACTTGCAGCATCTTGAGATAGTTCGTTCTGGTTAATTCGATTAAATCCCGGTAAATAAATTCAGAAGGGCAAGGTTGCGAATCAAAAGACATATCAAAAGAAACAAATAACAAATCATGGTAGGATGGGATACCAAACTGATTGAAAAATTTAACTAGGTTCGAGTCTGATGTAAGCACAAGATCAAGAAGGCTTGCAACCAGGACGAAAGTGGGTTGGGAAGTAACATTTACAATATAAAGTCCTACCATAGAGCAGTAGTTTTTGAATGATTGAGAAATGCAATTATCAATTAAAAGGTTGGAATTAATGTCACGGCAAATTATTATATTAGTGCAGATAGGAGAATAAACACTAGGATTCAAAAAAGGACTGAAAACATGTTTCTTTATGTGGATTGTATACGCAACCAGCTAAACAGCTTCATTAAACACTTCAGTTAAAATATGTTCTACTTCAGAGTCATTCGAACGTTCAATTACTTTTCTTTTTAAATAAGATTTGCAATAGACAGCAACTCCACCAGCACGTTTGGGAACTCTATCATTACGTTAGATATAATAATCTGGCAAATCAACACAGAAATCAGAAATATCTGCTTTCAACCCGTTTTCAGATATACAGATTATATCAACTAAGCCATTTGATAGAATAATTCGCAATTCATCTATGTGAGCTGATATACTTTGCGCATTAAGATGGCATACCTTAAAACCATTAACTTTCTTTGAAAAAATATCAAGCATAACACGACCAGCGCTTATATTGTTCACACCACAATTATTCATTTGGGAACAATAAAATAATAGGTGAAAAATAAATTAAAAGAATAAATTTCAAGAAAAAAAATTAAAATAAAAGAAAATAAATATTTCACCCATATTCCGCAAGTCGTATTTTGTCTCGTACTCGTATTCGAACTTGAACTCGTATCGTATGAAAATCGTTATTCTTCAAGTCGTATACGTTGTATACGAGAAGCTTAGAAAAACAACGTATATCGTTGCCTGTATAATATTTGAAGCGCTTAGAAGACGAAGGTGTTAAGTGACATTTTTTGAAATTTGGCTTTTTACCTACAGATGAAAGTGTTATATGAAAACTTAAATTTCTGACTTTTCTGTACTCTTCTATCGTCTCTAGATTCATATTTAGCCAAAGATGAAGGTTTATATGCAATCACTTTAATAATAAACTTTGTGGATGAATGTGTTAAATGCGCTTGAGTCCTTTATATTAAGTCCTTTATACAAAAATAATTTTATCTGAACTTTTCATTTCCCGCATAAAGGTGTTAAGTGGGACTTTAAGATAAGACATTATAGGCGAACACCACAAAAATCAGTGCATGTGCAGGCAAGAGGCACCTGCCAACACACACTACTTCAAATTTGAATATTCCGACGCAGGTGGCTTAACATGATGGCTAAATTTTGACATTAAAAGTCAAGTCATTTGCGTAATGTTGTAACCCATACCAAAACATAGCCGATACCCTTGACGAATGGGTGTCAGTTCAAAAACGCAGACCGAAATTCCGTGAAAAACACCCCAGCAGAAAACTTTTATAGTCAAATGGTATACTGATGGATCGAGAACGTCTGACTGGGGCGGGTATATATTTGGGCCAAGAACCAAACTATCTGTACCGATGGGACAGTTCACAAACATTTTCCAGGCGGAAGTAAACGCCATAGGTAAATGTGCAGAACGTAACCTTGAAAGGAACTGCCGAAATTGTAACATCGCCATCATGTCAGATAGCCAAGCCGTGCTTAAAGCGTTAAGCTCCTATGCTCAATTAGCTCAAAACTGGTATGGGAATGCTTGGAGGTTAAATGAACTGGGCAAAAATAACAATGTTTAACTCTATTGGGTACCGGGTCACGCGAGTATCGATGGAAAAGAGGAGGCAGACTCCCTAGCCAAAATAGGAGCAACAACCCCCCTAAAAGCGCCTCAGCCCTATTGCGGATTAGGTGAAAATGCGATCAAAAACAAGATCAAATTAGAAGAGGAGGCAAAAAGATCAAAAATTTGGAATGAACTCCCAAAACTGCGGCAGGCCGAACTTCTACTTGGGAATTACTAGATAAAGGTGTTAAATGCACAAAAGTGTAAATGTCTCAACAACTATTTGCGTTGAATAAAAAAGATTCCTAAAATTAAATTCACCTGAGTTTTATTGACTTTAAATTAGCCATACAGTATTTTTATTATTTTCATAAAAAAAGTTATAGGCAATAAACTTTAAATGCTTATAACTCAAATGTTTAAAAGTGTCGCTCCTTCATCTTCTAAGCGCTTCATTTGTCAAAATCATTCAAATGTCATGAAACAAATTATTTTAGTACGAGATTTGTTTAACGATTTTCTAAAAGTGTTTTATACCGCTTTATATTTGATGGATATACTATTTGTATCAATGCAAATAGGATCGCATAAGCCTGGCAGCGGTAACGCGGACCTAAGACCACCAAAATGCATTTTCGAAATGCAAAAAAAAGGAGGAAAGAAATAAGTGTTTTATACAGCTCCAAATTTAAGCAATACCATGTCGTATAAGACCACTAAAATACACTGTCAAAATGCAATACAAAAATTGGTGTATGTTATTGTATTGTACGTATTTGTTTTATTTTTATTGTATTTATTAGATATAACACATACTTGAATAAACAAATGCTATTAATCTGATAGTGACAACGTGGAACTAACCCACTAAAATGCAATACAAAAATGATAGATGTAAAAGATCCTTATACCGCTCCAAAGCTCCTGTAAACGAAATTTGGAGCGGTATAAAGCTGTTTTGCATCTATCAGTTTTGTGTTGCATTTTAATATCGCGCTATCACTGCCAGGTTGATTGCATATAGTTTCCACAGAGAAGAGAGCTGTTTTGTATCTATCAGTTTTGTGTTGCATTTTAATATCGCGCTATCACTGCCAGGTTGATTGCATATAGTTTCCACAGAGAAGAGATCTTTTACATCATTAATTTTGTATGTGCATTTTAAAAGTGCATTTCGATGGTCTTAGAGCTGGGGTGACCCTCGCAGGTTAATAAAACAAATAGCAGGAATATTGAAAAAAATATCTTCATTATATGCATATTGCATGCACTATGTTTTTGTCCTTTTTTATCCGAAAAAATATATAACTCGTTTAAAAGATTGCAAACGACGAATAAACAACACAAAAACGACTTTAATTCGAATTAATACTAGACTCGGAATAATGATAAAATATGAACAGTCGTATGCGATGTTGTCCGTTTCTCAATATTTGTAGAAGTAAAGTCGGATATACAACTTTTGGAATACTAACATGACTGTAGTCGAATACAAGTCATAAATACGAGTTACAGAATATGGGTGATTATCTTGTATAATTTGTAAAGAAAACTAATCAATAATCTAAGAGTACTACGTACTGCATGCTCAAAAAAATTAAATTAAATGTTAAAAGAAATTAAAAAAAAAAAGTAATAAGAAATGGAAGGGAAAAAGTAAATAAAAGAAAAAAAAATATATTCACCCATATTCTGAAACTAGTATTTATTACTCGTGTTCGACTACAGTCGTATGTTGGTATTCCAAAAGTCGTATATCCGACTTCACTTCTACAAATATTGAGAAACGGACATCGCGTACGACTGTTCATAGCCCAGTCAACGAAGACTCAAAATTATAAAATAAATGCAAAAAGAAGGCCCTCTGGATTATTTTTTTATATGGTAGGGGTAACCCACAGGTATAACATACCCAAAGTCCCCAGCCCAGGGCCGCGAGCTAATCTGAGGATAAATAATAATCATGTAACAGTTGCCTTAAGAATCAAAAATGTATATTTAGCTTTAAGCCTTAAGCTGTATAAAAGACACACAAATGTAAATGAATTCATACGGAGTGTCCCTGTCACTTGTTTGAGGCCACTATTTTCACAAAAGTGTTTTATCGATAAATACCTGTAGGAAATATTTTTCCTGAAAATTTTTGATACGTGTGAGTAGGTTATTATATTTCGCAAAAAAAAGTATAAATTTAAAGGAGTAACTTAGAAATTTCACAGGAATTTCACAAATTATAAGAATGGACTGCAAAAATGGGTATAAAAAAATGCTTCACTTGATTGAGGCCACTTGAAAAAGCTTATAAAAAAGGAACAAAACTATAAAAATGTTTACTTTTTTTTTGTTTTTAAACATAAATGTATTATGTTTTTGTCAATTGGTAATGAGTATGCCCGCCATTTTTTTAAATGGCGGCTTGGAATTAAACCATACAGTTTTTTGTAATAATCCAGCGAAATCTGGCTCCAGGCAACGCAGTAAGCTTCGACCAAGACGTACTTATCTCCAAACTGTCTACCAGTATCAGAAACTTTTCGATATAGCCAGGCCCAAACGTTTTCGATGATGTTTGAGTCCAGTGAATAGGGTTGCAATGGTAGAAGTCCACCGTTTTCCGACTGAATCCAGCTTCTAGCTTCCCCAGAAGTATGGAAAGGGCCGTTGTCTTGTTGGAATATCCAAGGCAGAGGTTCAAGAATATTCTTTAGCTTTGGAAATATCCGTTACAGCAGGCATTTGTAACTTTTTCCGTTCATTTTTGTAGTTTTAAACTCCTATTCAAGTGTTCCATAATAGGTGAAAGCTCCCACACCATAACACCTGATGTATGACGGTGATGTCTTGACAAAATAAATTTTTCTTTTCTTAAATCGTGAAAATAAAAGTTGTAACCATCGGGTCCGTCAAGATTAAACTTTTTTTCATCTGAAAAGACAACCTTTTCCATGCGTTGGTACAGGTAACATGCTTCCTGGCGAAACTCATCCGTACTTCCTTGTGTAGCTGCCGTAGAACCGGTTTCTTTTTGATTTGTATACTCTTAAAGTTACCACTGGTTTTAATAATCCTTAAAACCGTAGAAATACTGGCTGATACCCCACTTTGTGACCTTATTATAGGCTCTGATAGTGTGGAATTTGAAGCAAGCCGCTGAATGAGTCACTTTTATCCGATTGTTGTTGCTTGAGCTGTGCGTCCTTTTTGTTTTTTCCATAGTTTATAGTGACTGCTAGATAGTTGTTGACAATGGTCTTACTTCTGTTCGGTCTTCTAGCTTTTTCTCGGCCTGGGAATCCCAGTTCCTTTAAAGCATCTATTGATCCTCTTTCTGCTATTGTCGACGTGTTTCCGGAGCCCATTTTATCTTGAAATTTAATATAAAATATAGTTTTATCCTTTCTTAAATATTTTAAATTTTTGTTTGAAAAAAATCTGCGATGTTTGCAATTGCCAAGAAATTTTTGGAAATTTTTGCAGTCCATTCACATAATTTGGGAAATTTCTATGAATTTTCCGAGTTAACTCTTTAACTTTATCCTTCTTCATTGCAAAATATATATACCTACTCACACGTATCAAAAATTTCCAGGAAAAATATTGCTTACAGGTTTTTATCGAGAAAAAACTTTTATGAAAATAGTGGCCACAAACAAGTGACAGGGAGTGTATATATATAAGTACAATTCTATCGATAGGAATTGTTTTTTAAACTCTCAGAACGGATTGTCCACAAAAATGATAAAGGTATCGGAAAATATGTACAAAAATACACGGCAGAAGGTTTGGGATGGTTCTGCTCTATCAGAATGGTTTGGAACAGTAAGCGGAGTAAGGCAGGGCTGTGTCCTTAGCACTATTCTATTTGCAATTTTTTTAGATGATTTAGTCACTCACTTGCTCGCAGGAATACAGCTTGCAGGTCTAAACATCAAAGTACTCCTTTTTGCAGATGGCATTGTTTTGTTCTCTGAATCCCCACAAAGCTTGCAGTTAATGATCATCAAACTAAACAAATATTGTAAAAAGTGGAACTTGACAGTGAATTTAGAAAAATCTAAAATAATGATCATCCGAAAGAAACAAACAAAACTAAGCGTTAGTGAAAAATGGTTTTACGATGGGAAGGTGATAGAAATAGTTTCGGAATACAAATACCTTGGGGTCCTTTTAAAGCCGAATATGCAGATGGGATGTCACTTAGAAAAAAAACTAGCTTCCGAAAAAAGCTTAAAAGTGTTTCATGGCAAAACATATTAAGAAACTCGGATATACCATCGTCAGCCAAGTACAGAGTTTACGAATCTTTTTTTTTTTTTTAGTACGCGCACTCAACGGGTTTTTGGTACCCTTAAATTGTTAAATTAAACACAGTGCGAGCGTTAGGAAAACAGGGAAGGATTAAAGAGGAGATGCCGATGCACATTGGTTTTGAACCTTTGAATATCGAAATGGAAGGGAAAAATAGAGCCGGGTAAAGCATTCCACATTCGGGTAGTTCGGCTTAAAAAAGAATCTCTATACTTGACCGTACGTCCGAAGTTGGGCTCAAGGGTAAACTGATGTGCATTCCTGAAAGTACGAGTATTACGGTTAAATTCTTTTAGGGGCGGAATGCAACTGGCTATTTCAGTAGAGCACTGCTTATAAAAATAACGGTAAAACAACGAAAGACATGAAGCATTGCGGCGGTGTTCGAGAGTTGCAAATGCTTCCGTTATATTTCTGTCACCTATCATTTTCATAGCTCTTCTTTGTATCCTATCCAAAAGACACAAGTGGGTTGAAGGAGCACCTGCCCAAACATGGGAATTGTACTAGAATTTTGGACGGATAAAGGCTTTATATATAACAGCCAGACCAGATGGGGTGAAAAATTTCTTGCATCGCCGTAGAAAACCCAAACACTTAGCGGCATTTTTGGCGACATCAAAAATGTGATCATTCCACACAAGGTGGTCTGTGATACACATACCGAGTACTGAAAGCTTTTCGGTTTCCACAATGCAAGTGCCACTCATGGATAGTGGCATGGGGGGTGGGTTTCGGTTGGACGACAGAAGACAGCATTGAGTTTTAGAAGCATTAAATTCCACGCGGTTTTTGATTCCCCATTGGACAATGCTGTTAAGATCAGAATTTAATGAGCTTATCATACGCTGCCGTTCGAGTTCCACATCCGAAGGACATGGATGTGAATCTAAAATCGAATATGAAAAGCTGAGGGTACTGTCGTCAGCGACACAGTTTAATGGATTAGAAGTTTCAGATAAAAGATCATTTATGAAAATAAGGAAGATAGTCGGGGACAAAACGGAGCCCTGGGGTACACCAGCATTTATTTTGTGGATTTCATGCGATCGGTGATGTGCTATAGCTGTCAAGTTTGGGGTAACAGATCTTATGAAGAAGTTGAGAAGCTCCAACGTAAATTTATAAAAAAACTTTTTAGATTACCATCTAATACGCCCAACTATATAATTCAGCTTGAAACTGGCTTACCTACACTGTTTATATACACCTTGAAATTACACTTCGATTATTTTTAAAAGTTCTATGTTACAGTCCAAGCCGAATTCCTTTTGTTCTAACTAAATATATTTTTGAAAAAAATTTGGACTGGGTTGCAGATTGGAAAATCGCGGCGCGAAAATGTGGATAAGACTTGAACATACAATGGACTGATGTTTCCGCTCTAATAACCCAAATCTGTAACTTAGTGGAATCCTTTGAAATTTACCAGCGTAACGATTGCACGCAGCACCCATTAACAGGGTTATATACCCGGAACTAATCTATAATCTTGACCAAAATAATTATTTCAGGGACGATTCTTCTGATGAAAGCAGTATCTTTGATGTGCAGAGCGAGGTGTGACCTACTAAATTTAAATAGTACGCCTTACAACAAAACCACCACTCCTCTTTGTACGTTGTGCAATCTTAATGCAAAAGAAGATTGTTTTCATTTTTTGGCTATCTGCCCTGTTCTTAAAGAGCTTAGACTATGTTTTTTTGGAATTTTAACACTCACCATGGAACAATCGAAGTGTATCTTAAATGGAGATAATTTGGAAAACCTATTTAAATATTTAAAATCGGCAAAAAACTACAGGTTTGTTATATTGAATGAGTACGTTTAAAAAAATTTAAAAAATAAAAACAAAAATATCATGTTCCTATTAATGTTTTAAGGTTTATAGTAAATTTTATAGAAATGAATCTCAAATATTCAAATATTATTCCGCTTTAACTAAACTAAAAAATCTAAAAAAAAAAAAAAAATTGTTTAATTTGATTTAAAGCCCGTATGATACTACCTTTTTTTTCTCATTTTTAAGGCATTACAAATGAAAATAGAGTAGTTTAAACAATTTATAATTGAAATACCGATATGAGTGAGCGCGTACACAATAACTACATTAATGTAAAAAAGTCACAAAAAATGTTTTGAAAATGAACATATTTCAGATTCTGGCAGCTTTTCTTGACTTTTCAGAAATTGAAAATTAAAAATTATTTTAAAATACACTGTGACTACAGAAAAAGTATACACTGATGAGAACACTAGTTTTTGGTGTATACTTACTTTTGTGGACATTGTAATTGTCAAAACATAATGTCGTTCTTTTCATAAAAATACTATTTTCTCTTTTCCCCTTTGCTGACAATAAGTCATGACTTAATGAATTCAAAATGAGAAAAAAATGAAGTATCATACGGGCTTAACTAATCTAAAAGTCCAAACATATTTAATTTGATTTAACTAATCTAAAAGTCCAAACATATTTAATTTGATTTAACTAATCTAAAAGTCCAAAAATATTTAATTTGATTTAACTAATCTAAAAGTCCAGAAAATGTAACTAAAAGTTATTGGAAATTCTGTTGCAACTAGACCTAGTCATTAAACTAAATACTCTTGCAATTCTGTTTTAACTAAACTAAAAGTCTTAAAAAAGTTGTTTAATTTTTAAAAAATTGATTTAACTAATCTAAAACTAATTTTTGAAAAATATTTTTGAAAATTAAATTAATATTATATTTGTATGGAAATGTTTAGCAAATAAATTAATACTATATTTGTATGGAAATATTTAGTAAGAATGCCCCTAAGGCAGACGACTTTTTATGTCATGCCTTATTATTTATTCATAAATTGTATATAAAATGTAACTGCATTTTTGAAAATGTGAATAAAAATATCTATCTATCTATCTATGTAAGTACAATAAATTAGTTCTTCTGAAATTAAAACACCAAACGAAGCGGTTCGACTTTTCCTTTTCCTTTTCCGACTGGCAACGAGAATAAAAAGTTAATCTTTCTTGTAAAATAAGTCAAAGTGTAAAAAAAAAGAAATATTAAATACAAATTATTAAATAAATGGCTAATACGGAAAACGTGGTGGCGGCTACGGCACATTTCACCTTCGAAGCATTCGACAGAAGAAAATGCAAATGGAACAGGTTTATAGAACGGCTAGAGACTGCATTCTCTATGTAGAAAGTCCCTGCCGATATGCATAGCATATATCTGTTGCATCACATGGGTGCTGAAACATACGACACGTTGTGTGACAAAATCACACCCGACAAAGCGACGTCAAAATCATTCAATCAGGTGGTGGAGATTTTGGAGAAACATTTTAATCCTGTCCCACTCGAAATTGTTATAATAAATTAATAATTATAAATTCCACATAAGAAGACAAGAGGAAGGCGAGTCAGTGGATGATTTTGTGGTGGCGCTGAAGAGGTTGTCGGCAAGTTGTGGCTTTGGGGACTATCTGAAGACGGCACTTAGGAACCAATTAGTTTTCGGACTATACAACAAAAATATCCAGAACAGGTGTCTGGAAAAGAAAAACCTGACGCTTGATACAGCATTAGATTTGGCTCGTGGCATGGAGTTTTCAGAAAGAGGTGGTGCGATAATGGGCGGCAAGCAGAAATAGGTGCTGGTGAACAAGATGGTGGCGAGTGGCAGTGAGGTGAATATTTATAAAGGTAAAAACAAAAAATAAAATAGTACGATACAAAATAAACCTAGTAGTAGTAGTACCAGCACGTTCAGTTGCTTTAGGTGCGGAAATAGAAATCATTTAGGAAATGATTGCTTTCACACAAATTCAGTTTGCTCACTCTGTAAAAAAGGTGGACATATCCGACGCGCATGTAGGAAATACTATCAAGCGAACTTCGTTGAAGACGAAACAGATGATGAGGAAACTGAAACAGTTGAGAGTATTTGCAATGTTACATTAGAAAATATTGAAAGTAATAAAATGGAATTTTCGGGAACGGATAAATTTACTGTTGCACTGAACGTTCTGGATACTGATGTAAAATTTGAATTAGATACTGGTTCTCTAGTAAACATGAGTAAACAAAATTTTATTAAATATTTTGGATAAAAAAACTAAAAATAAATTTGAATCAATATTTGTTAAATATAAACACAATTTGTAATATAAATATAACTGAAGAGTTAAAAAAAAAGTATCCCAGGGTGTTTGATGGTTCAGCAGGTAAAATTTTAAATTTTCAAGCAAAATTGAATATTCGCGGAAAAGCTAGGCCTGTTTTCCGGAAGTTCCGACCCGTACCTTTTGCGATTCGAGAAGTCGTTGAAAACGGAATCTTGGTCAAAGTTAATTATAGCGAATGGTCCGGTTATGAAGTCAAATAATAAGGTACGTTTGTGTGGGGATTTTAAAGTCACGGTGAATCCAGAGCTTTGGGTAGATGAGCATCCACTTCCAACAACAGAGGAGTTGTTTGAGTCTATGAGTGGGGGAAACAACACTTAATAAGTTTACATGAAGTCTTCAAACGTTTGGATGAACTCAACATGAAAGTCAATCTCGAAAAATGTGCTTTCTTTGAGGACAAAATAGAATATTGCGGTTTTGTCATTGATAAGCATGGCATACACAAGTCGCAATCAAAGATAGATGCTATTCAAAATTTGAGGCGCCCGTGTAACAAAGATGAGGTTAGAGCATTTGTAGGACTAGTAAACTATTACGGTAGACTCTTCAAAAACTTGAGCTCAATATTATACCCAATTAAAAACTTATTGAAAAACGATGCCAAGTTCAAGTGGGACGGGAAATGTGAAGAATCTTTTAAAAAACTAAAAGAAGGAATGCAGTCACCCGAGTTTATAGTTCATTTCGATCTGACATTAGATCTTTCGCTAGGCCCAGATGCTTCGCAATATGGAGTAGGGGCGGTGTTGAGCCACATATATCGTTTCGGAACCGAAAGACCGGTAATGTATGCATCGCAAACATTAAACAAAACGCAACAAAAATACTCACAAGTCGAAAAAGAAGCATATGCTATAATTTATGGAATAAACAAATTTTACCAATACCTTTTCGGTCGGAAATTTACCATGATCACTGATAATAAACCGATAGCACAAATTTTCTCACCACAAAAGGGCCTCCCTGCGTTATCAACATCGAGGATGCAACATTATGCAGTATACTTGCAATCTTTTAACTATGATAGTGTATTTCCGAAAACCGGTGACCATGGTAACGCAGACGCAATGTCTCGTTTGCAAGTGTCGGATGAATCCAGCTATGCCATGGATGAGGCAGACATCATGTGCATTGAGCAAATAAATACCCTACCATTAACCGTAGAAGATCTAGGTAAGGCAACTATGAACGCAAAGGAAACTACTATTTTATTACAAGGACTTCGGACGGCAAGACGGTGCATAGTATTTATCGGTTTAGAATTGACCAATCGTAGTTTGGACTCAAGGATAATTGTATTATGCGAGGTATGCGCGTTTATATTCCGAAGCCTTTAAGAAATAGAGTTTTGGAAGAGCTGCATTCTACACATTTTGGGGTTACACGCATGAAAGCATTAGCCAGGCGTTTTTGCTGGTGGGAAGGAATAGACCGAGACATAGAAACGATGTCATTGAATTGCCGATCATGTTCAGAGGTTAGACCAAATCCAAAAAAGGAACAGAGACACTTCTGGCAGACAGTGGACCATTGGAAAATGTCCACACTGACTATGCAGGCCCATTCATGGAAAGGATCTTTTTCATTTTGGTTGATGCATATTTAAAATGGCCTGAAGTGTTCGTGGTTCGCTACATAACAACAGAAACGACAATTAAAAAGTGTCGAGAAGTATTCAGCCGGTTCGGAATTCCAACAACCATAGTAAGTGACCATGGCGTTCAGTTTACCAGTCATGAGTTCAAAAACTTCCTGAAACAAAACGGAGTAGTACATAAAATAGGAGCACCATATCACCCTTCAACAAATGGACAAGCGGAGAGGTACGTTCAAATCATAAAACAAAAACTTAGGTCGATGGAATGTCCACCTGATGAAATCGAAAAAGTACTATGTAATATCCTACTGGATTATCGAAAAATGACTCACCCGACAACAGGAAAATCCCCATCGATGATTGTCTGTAGACAAATCCGATAACGACTCGACTTGGTGATACCTAATGATAACATGGAAAACACAAACTACCCGAGAAATGGAATCCGATACTTTGAAGTCGGTGACCACGTCCAAGCTAGAGAATACTTGGATTCAAAAACCAAATGGTTATTCGGAACTATTTTATCAAAAAGTGGTCTCCTACATTATGATGTAGTACTAGAAGACGGTTGAATCTGGAGACGACATGTGGACCAAATTAAAAAAGCTGGACATAATGACGAAAGCTACAAAACCAACTTGCCAGCGAACTTTTCAGAACCAGAATTACCTAATGATATACCTGAAGCTGAACCGGGGCACAATACGGTTGGGGGCTCCTGAAAACACTACAACGGTTCCCAACGAAAATAATCCTTGTATTAATTCTGATGAACCTGTCAAACGCAAAAAAAAAAACATCAAAAAAATTGTCGCAACTTTCAATTTTCTCAAAAACTAGGAGACATAAAACCCTTTAGTTTTCAGTTTTCAATTAAAATTTTTTAGGGGTAGTAAATAATAAAGCCTATTCAGCATCTTATTTCCCAATTTAAAAAGAAAATTTTTTTTTTAATAATTTTGAGTTTGAAAGTTATTTTTACAAAAACTATGGACATCAATAACTTGATTTGAAAATAAAATAACGGAGTTCTGGCTTTCAAAAAATGTATTTTTTTTTTGTTGTAAGTGTTGCCGTTGTTTTTTAATATTATTTTTTAAAAAATGCCCCTCCTCTCTAAAGGAGGGGAGAAAGAACCCCCCTCTATGGCCAACAAATTTTGTATTGTGTTCCTTTAAAAAAAACTTTATCATTTTTGGGCGCCATATGAAAACAACTCTTGCTAATTAAATTTTGCCTAATTTAGTACACATCTACTTTTTCGTAAAGTTTCGGATATATAGAAAAAAAAGGAAATTAAAACCCCTTTGTGTATTTAATTTTTTTGTTTTTTCCAGGTAAATTGGTCAGAAAACATTCAATAGCTAAGACAATAACAGGTTTTTCAGATTTGTTGACTTTTCTACCCCCCGCATCTCCTTTATTATTGACACTACACAAAATCTGAATATATCATTTTATAAACAATTTAATTGTAGTATAGACTTTTCATCTAACATGTTAGGTTGTGCCAATATTCACGAAAAACTAAAGAGGGGTACCTTTAACCCCCCCCCCCCCCTCCACAGATTAGCTCGCGGCCCTGGGCTGGGACTTTGGGTATGTTATACCTGTTGGTTACCCCTACCATATAAAAAAATAATCCAGAGGGCCTTATTTTTTGCAAGCAAAATTCCTTCGTTGACTTTACTATTCATATTTTACCATTACTCTGAGCCTAGTATTAATTCGAATTAAAGTCGGTTTTGTGTTGTTTATTCATCGTGTGAAATCTTTTAAACGAGTTATATATTTTTTTCGGATAAAAAAGGACAAAAACATAGTCCATGCAATATGCATATAATGAGATATTTTTTGAATATTCCTGCTGTTTGTTTTATCAACCTGCGAGGATCACCGCAGCTCTAAGACCATCGAAATGCACTTTTAAAATGCAAATACAAAATTAAAGATTTAAAACATCTCTTCTCTGTGGAAACTATATGCAATCAACCTGGCAGTGATAGCGCGACTCTAAGAACACGAAAATGCAAAATTAAAATGCAACACAAAACTGATAGATGCAAAACAGCTATCCGTGTTTACTACAGGAGCTTTGGAGCGGTGTAAGGCTCTTTTACATCTATCATTTTTGTATTGCATTTTAGTGGTCTTATGTCCACGCTGTCGCTCTACGATGAATAGCATGGGTTTTGTTCAGTTATGTGTTATATCTCATAAACACAATAAAAATAAAATAAATACATACAATACAATAACATACATCAATTTTGTATTGCATTTTGACAGTGTATTTTAGTGGTCTTATACGACATGGTATTGCTTAAATTTGGAGCTGTATAAAACACTTATGTATTTCTTTCCTCCTTTTTTTGCATTTCGAAAATGCATTTTGGTGGTCTAAGGTCGGCTGTAAGGCTGCCAGGTTTGCGCAATCCTGTTTGCATTGATACAAATAGCATATCCACCAAATATGAAGCGGTATAAAACACTTTTAGAAAATCGTTGAACAAATCTCGTACTAAAATAATTTGTTTTATGACATTTCAATGATTTTGAAAAATATTATACAGGCAACGATATACGTTGTTTTTAAAGCTTCTCGTATACAACGTATACGAATTAAAGAATACCGATTTTCATACGATACGAGTTTAAGTGATATGGGCGATTATTATAAAGTAGAAACACTGCTTCAATTAAAATATATCTGCGTAATTCTGTCAAAGTGGGAATACTCGTACGATGCTACTTCAAGAAAGGTCTAATAGTTTTGTTATTCGTTGCTCTTTGTCGTTTTCTGCTCTTTTCACATGAAGAAATCCATTCCTTGTTCTCACTGCGTAAAGCTTACCACCTCTTCGTAACTTTAATGCTTCACGCAGAATTGCATTGTTCTCGGCTGATAGGTTTTCGTTGACATATACTGCTCTTCGGCACTATACTGCATATACTGCATTTTCGGCACTGAAACCATCAACTTGGGAAAGCTTTACGATTTGTTGTTGTCGAAAGGCAGACGAGAAGGCTCGCTGTTCTGCTTGGCAAGACAATCGCACCATGATTGGAGTAGTTTTAGACTGTGATCCAGGTTTAGGTTTGGTCTGAATGATTCAATGTGAGGTGTAAGTTGGTGTTCAATTATAGCAGCAATATTTTTAACAATTGAGTTTGTGTTCTCATTTTGCGTGAATGGTATTCCTCTTATTACAACATCATTTAACCTCTGTGTACGCTGGTGGTGATTTAATTGTTCTCTAATGTCATCATTACTTTCTTTGAGTGCAGCTATTTCATTTTCTACTAATTTTAATCTATTTGAAAGACTTTTAAACAAATCGACGATCTTCAGAGTTAATCTTTCTTCTGTTTCTCTTAGAAGTGCTTTAATTTGTTCGGGTATGATCGTCTCCATTGGTGTCGATACGGCAAGTATATGGGCACCTTGGCGCGTAGTAATTGGGGCATCGCAATTGCTAAGCCCACTTACATTAATTTGTCCCCCTCTGCCTCTGGTGTTATTTTGAGCGGGGAGATTTTTTTTTTTTTGAGGTATACTAGGGAATTAGAAATGAAAGCACAAGAAAAAAAAACAAAGAAGCAAAACCGCAACCAAGAAGACAAAAAAACTTGCACTCACGAACAAAAAATTCAAGTTTAATTAAATTGATACTTATTTGTTTAATAAACTGTTTTACACAAAGTGTTTTCAATTAAAAACATAATTCGATGAGTTTAATTTCAAATAATTTTCTTTTATTATGTTGTTAAAATTGATTTAATTTTCGGAAACTTCTGAGAGCAGCAAAAAGCAAGGTATATATAAAGGGTCCGCCATCTAACGTTCTTTTTTTCAACTAGTGCTTATTTCGCGAATGGTAACACTTAGCTCATGTCTGATTTGACAGATAATTAGTTTTATCCCTTCGCTAAACGAATATGTTTGTGTATACGCTTGAACAACGCTGGGAAATATTGACATTACTTTGCCGATTTTGCCAAAAAAATTATCTTTTCAGATGAAAATCATTTTGATCTTGACGGGTATGTAAACAAGCAAAATTGTCGCATTTGGGGCACAGAAAACCCGCACGCATACATTGAAACACCCAAAACGAGTCACTGTTTGGTGCGGATTTTGGTCCATAGGCATAATTGGGCCATTTTTCTTCAACTGAGCAAGGAGTGGCCGTTACAGTCAATGGCGATCGTTGTCGGGCCATGTTGAACGAAATTTTTTCACAAAAATTGAAGAGGACGATATTGGCAACATTTGGTTTCAACAGGACGGCGCTACGTGCCACACAGCCGAAGCTACACTCGATGTTGATGATGCATTTTCAAAAAAAAAAGTTATTTGGCGGACCCTTTATTATAGGTAATATCATTAGCGTTTTCATTTTTATTCAGTTCTGCGCATTTGTCATAATGGAAGAAAAATGGCTGATTTCAGTTCGGTTTTGTGTTCTGTCATTCTGTCTCGTGTGTGTTCATTAATTTAAATTTCTTTTCAATTGTGCAAAAGTTTGGTTTAACTAATTTGTCCATAAAAATAACAAAAAAAGTATTTAAAAAAGTGTATCCGGGTCAATTAATCAGTGCTAAGCACCTATGTAAGTTAAAATAAAAATATAATTAAAAAAAAAAGAAAAACTAAATAAAGTGTATTACTAACAACAATTGCGATGGATACAATATCCATAATTAATCGTTAATAGGCTCGTTTTAAAGCTTGAACTTTAAATTAAGTGTAAAATAATAAAAAACCGTTGGACAGTTTTCGCGCAATCGTTTTAAAAAACAACACAAAACTTAACTTTTTTACAATTTTCACGAATTTGTTATTTTTTTATTTGATTGTGTTTTATAAGGCTCTTTTGGTCTTTTTGATTTTGGAATGCAAATAAAAACACTTATTCCATTCGTATACCCAACGTTTCGTAAGTATTCCTTACTTTTTCAGGGGTTGAAAAAAATACCATATTTATTCCAGCTGTTAAATTTACAACGATAAAAACTTTGTTTCAAAAATTAAACTTAAACATTTGTCTTACTTTTGTATTAAATCATACTATATATCTTAAATAATCCCATTATTGCATCAACCCGACGGCACTGACACAAAAATTGAAAATAAATTAACAAATATAGGTACGAAATACACAGAAAAACTATTCAATTAAACGAGAAATGACATAATGCTGCAGCACAGTTGTGCTTGATGTTATCGGTGTCTTCTTTTGTATTCATTGTCCCCTCTATTTTTTGTTGTATTCGTAGGCTTTCTAGTGTCAGTCTTGTGTTCAATTTCCTCTCCCTGTCTAGTATTTTCACCTCCTCGAAGCTCACTGAGTGCCCACTTTTTGCTATGTGCTGCGCAAGTCCTGTTGTCTCTTTCTTTTTCCTTATGTCTGCTTCGTGTTCAGTTAGTCTTGTTCCCAAGTTTCTCTTAGTTTGTCCTATATATACCAGATCACATTGTTCATTTTCTTTCCCCTTGCATTTAATTTCATAAACTACGTTGTGCTGTTGTTGGTTTTGTACTTTAGATTTGGTGTTAGAAAACACTGATTTAAGAGTGAAGTTTGATTTATGTGCGTACGATGCATTCTCTTTCTTTATGATTCTATGTAGATTTTTGTTGTCCGTAAGCTTTGGAACATATGGTATAGAAAAATACTTTCTTTCTTTTTCTTCTTCTTTTTTATTGTTATTATCAGAATTTCTATGTGTTTCTTTCGATCTGTTTTCTGTTCTTTTTTTGAAAAGTTTGTTTATAATGTAATGTAATATTGTTTTGATTTTTCTTGTATTTTCTGTTTCATATTTTCTATCACTAATATCTAACACTTTATTTATTAAGTTGAGTGCGGTGTTTAGTTTATGTTTAATTGGTTGAGTTGAGTAGAAATTGATTATTCGTCCAGATGAAGTTGGTTTAGAATACCAATTGTATATGATTGTGTTATTTTCTATGTGTAATAGTAAATCTAAGTATGGAAGACTATTATTGTGTGCGTTCTCTATTGTAAACTGGATTTTGTTGTGGTACAAATTAAGATTATCAAGAATTAAGTCTTTTTCTTTTTCATTAATTATGGCGAAGATATCATCGACATATTTTGCAATAAATTTAATTTGAATACCCATTTTTTTCAGTTTTTCTATAGTGTCATCTAGAAGATTGTCTTAAATTACATCTGCAACTGTGGGGGAGAGGGGATTGCCCATTGGCATACCAAACGTTTGCGAGTAAAACTTATCGCCAAATTGAAAGTAGTTGTTGTCTCGTAGACAAAATTCTAGGCTTTTCAGAAACTTTTGTTTTGGTATCTTCGTATGATTCTTTAATGTGTCCCAATCTTTTAAGATGTTTTTTATTGCCAAATATGTTGGTATGTTAGTAAATAACAAAACAACATCAAAGGAAACCATAACGTCACCATCCTCTAAAATTACATTCTCTAATCTTTCTTTGAGTTGAAAAGAGTTTTTAATGTTGTATTTGTCCGATATGATATTTTTTATAATTGTTCCGATGTGTTTGGACATATTATAACATGGAACATTCATTGATGATGATATTGGACGTAATGGCATATCTGGCTTATGTATTTTTGGAGGTCGGTATAACCTTGGAGCTATGGCTGCTGAACAATGTAATTTGTTCTTAAGCCATTGATCTATGTGTTCATTTTTGAAAAGTTCATTCACAAGCGTATTATTTGTTGTTTTTAGTTTTGTTGTTGGATCATCCCTAATTGTCTTGTAAGTATTTTTATCCTCAAGTAGATCTTTCATTTTTTGCTTATAATCGTCCTTGTAAATTATTACCGTCTTATTACCCTTGTCTGCTTTCGTTATTATGATATTGTCTTTATGAGAAGATAGAAATTTCTTTGTAATTTTGTATGTTTTTAGAATGAATTTTTCATTTGGTGTATTTTTTAGTTTTCGTTTATGTTCTGATATCTTCTTTGCAATCCTGGATGTGGTAATTTCTTTTTCGGTCTCATCTTCTATTGTGTGTATGGTTTGTTCTATGTCTGCTATATTATTTTTTTTGTTTACCTTTCAGTTGTCATTAATGTCATTTTTCATTTTGACACAAAAACCTACTCTGAAAGCAGCCATCTTGAAATTTGACAAGCTGCGCGTGATAATATCTTAGATATTTGTATTGAGAGCAAAAAGTACGTCTATTACTACAAGCATGACTCTCTTTTCTGTACTTGGTTTTTAGGTAGAACTAGGAACAGGTTTTCTCTTCTAACTTGCCTTACGTTTTTTACGAATCTGTGCTGTTCTGTTGTTTCTTGATCTTACTTTTTCCCCTCTGAATAATCCTAATTAAAAGCACAGAAAAATAGAAATTGTTTGTCTATTATTCATATGTTTTGCAGTGTGGTTACTGGACCCTAATATAGTTTACGTTTGGTAATAACGAAAAAATTGCAACACTTTTTTTGAATTTCCATATTTGTTTTGTTGAATTTGAGAAACGTGAAATGGAGATTCAAAGCCCTTAAATAAATTTTAAAGGGTCTGAACTTATTTGTGATGAAAATGGTGAGATTACATGCGTGGATAATACAATAATGCTTTAAAATAGTTATACATTGTAAGTAAATAAAATTAAATACCTAGGCCTTAAATTCCATAATTTACATACTTATTTACAAATATGTACAACAAATTTCAGAATAAGGCCACTTGGAAATTCTATATTAGCTTTGTTCAGCGAAGTTGTTCGAACAGTTTGGAACAAAAAAGTACAAGTTTTGGGGAAACTATCCATTATGGTAGCACACCTAGATTTTTTTTTTATACAGTGAGCTAAGTGTCTATAGAATCACAGTACACATTGGGGCATATCAAAGTCGCTGGTAGACCCAGGTTAAACTAAACTACATTTTAAGCCAATTTTAGCTCAATGAATACAGAACGATTTTAATTACAAATTGTTCGTTTTGTATTTTTATAAGATAATTAGCTTGGTATACTACCAAAATAGCTTCAAATATTTTGAAGTGATAAACTTAGAAAAATAGAATCAACGTCCGAAAATTCAACTAAACCTATGTTTAACTTAGACCCAGTTCTAAAATGGCTATGAACACGCCCCATTATCTAAGGTATTATCAGGCGCATCTTGTCAAATTAAAAGAAGGCTGCCCTTTGTGTAAGTACACAATAAACAAAAACAAATTCGATTTTGACAACATGCGCAGAACTGAACAAAAATTAACACGCTAGAGATATTACCTGGAATATAGTGTATCTTGCTATAGAATAGCTTTAAAATTTTACGGTGAGGTAACACCCCTAAATATGATTAAAAAATATTTTAATTTTTCAATTTTGTCATAATTTTTTTCGAACTACTCAAGTTTCCCTTAAGATAGCACACATTTTCTCGCACGAATACTTTTTTTTGGATAGATTAAATAATTCAATTTATCAATTTTAATATGAGCATTTTTTAATAAACATATTTACATAAACAATTTTGTAATAAACATTTAAAGTTAGAAAATTGCATTCAAAATGCATGAAATCTGCGGCCACTAAATAAAACATACAATAGATTTCCCCGAGTTAAAAAATGCAGCAATTCAGTAAAACTGCAATATTGACTTTCCATTTCTGCAGACAAATACTGTCTGTTAGAAAATATTTCTACTGTCTAATATCGATTTGCATTCAACAAAAATATTTCTATTTTTTTGATCTTTTTCACATTTCACGTTCTTTACTACAAAAAAAAAATCGAATTTTCTGGTGGTCTGATTTGATTTAGATCAATTTTGAAAATCTAGATTTCAGGCAAATTTCTACACAGATTTTCACACGCACTTGCACACACACCAAATTAAAGTGACATTTTTATCCAAATCAATAGAAAATAACACTCAAACAATTGGAAGTATAGATCAAATCACGTTTTGAGTTCTTTTGACCTCGATTGATCTAAAGTTTGACCACCAAATCTAAAATTGTTGAATCGAAATCGACATTACAAGAATTAATGTTTCCTCTCAACAATGACATCAAATTTTACTAAAAACTTGCATAAATGGTACCATTTTTTTACAATTGTATTTTGCAGTCATGCAGCATTCCTGCATTTGGGCAGAAATTGCTGGCCTGTCAAATTTTGAAATGTGGGGATCAAATTCTCTCAGAGAGAAAAAATGCCGAAAAAGCTTGGAACGGTTTCTTGGCAAAAATTCTGCCACAAAAATATTCTTTTAAATGTTTTTATCTTTTTTTATTCCAACCCAAAGCAAACTGAACCGATGCCTCATACTGCAATTTCAACAAACAACGCAAGCGACTTTAGTGTCTGTAGGAGGGGAAATTGTTTTACTCTCTCGTGAGCGCTCTCATCTGACCAAAACTACTAAATTTGTGAATTGTGGAGCAGAATTTGGGCAACAATTGTTGACAATTGGCAGTTTTGGTCAAGGTTGGGAACAGACCTAATTATTTGATAGTACTACTCAACAACTTCGCTATAGTAAGTGTTGTGTGCTGTGTGGACTTGATTTGGGATTTTTTGTTGGGACTTTTATGGCGAATTAGTAAGCTTTTTTTTCGATTAAAAGTACTTTGAGCGGCCTGCTTCGCGGGTTCAAGGATTTTAACTCCCTTTTGGGGTCCTTCGTCCCGCTCACCCTACTCCGTCTCTCCCCTTAGGATATGCTCAATCGTCGGGCAGGCCCCTATGTTGTCAGTCGGTCTGTTATCAAAGTTGTTTGTACTAAACAGTACTTTGCGTGGCCCGCTTCGCGAGTTCAAGGATTTTAACTCCCTTTTGCGGTCCTTTGTCCCGCTCATGCGACTCCGTCGCTCCGCTTAGGGTTTTTGCTCAGTCGTCTGGCAATCGCCTATGTTGTCAGTTGGTGTGCTTTCAGTTTATTTGTAATAAACATCTCAATTATGAACACTAGAAGAATAACAACTTTCAAAAAAATATCTTTCAGAAATCAAAATATTGCACAAAAAAATCCAAAAATAAATGTACATATCACAACACTTACCATCTTTTGGTGTGTATCTTTATGCTAAAGAACTGTCAAAACAAACAAACACCGTTCTGAATCGTCGTCAATTGCATACATATTGTATCATAAATTAAAAAATTAATTTAAAATATATGTAAATAAAAGTTTCCTCACATTTAAATTGATATATTTATTACATTGAGTGATAAATCTAATAATTCGTGCTACCATAGAGGAAAGTTCAGCTCAAGTTTTTGATGGTCAATGACAATTTTCCAAACTGTTCTGATTTGCTGTTCAGTGAGTCTGTTCCGAACAGTTTAGAACAGGATTTTCTGTACTTGGTTTTTAGGTAGAACAGTGGTTTTTTCTGTTCTATGTTGTCTGACGTTTCTCACAAACCAGTGCTGTTCTGATCTGAAAAAAACCTCACTGAACAATCCTATTTTCAGAGAAATTGTGATACCTATACACCTATTAAACTTACCCTACTCAAGGTGTTTTGATTTATTGGAAAAAAAGATAACAAATTAACACACATTTTTTTTTTTTGTTTGCATTGAATGGGATCTTATAAGGTTTCCCTACGAAATGGGCGCACATATTAAAAGGTAGTCTTTTTATAAATCGCCCTAATTCAAGCTATCTTTAAAAAATTACCTTCTTTAAAACAAATCACAGCTGCTATGTTTTTGGCAATGTTTGTCTTCCTCCGTTGGATTAAATCCTTTTTCCACTGGGGTATATCAAAAGCAACGTTAGGCGGTGATGGTGTAGTTGCTTCTAATTGATGACTGTAAGGGGATGCTAGGCTTCGAAAATCTGAAGTTTCCTTTACACCGTTTGAATTTGAATTGTCTTTTTGCGTTTGGTTTTTAGTTGGAGTTTCAAACCCTGGAATAGTTGGATCCATATTTGTCAACGACGACGATGAGTTTGTACCAGGTGACGCCATGTTGCAAATATTGTCGAGTTTTCTATTGCAAACCGAACAGTATTGCAATAAAATAATCACTTCTTCAATGCGCGCGTCGAACTACTAGTTATAAACAAAAAAGTTGCTCTAAGCAAAAAATTAATGGTTCTTGAGGTTCAGACTTGATGGAATGGAATTGATTGCACACAATTTAGTAATTGGATTCGTATCTTTCTCTATAATCTAGATAATTTTTAATTAGAATTTAGAACATACTATTTAAGCACTAAGAATTCAGAAATGTCCATTTAATGCTTCCTCCGACAACGCTTTAAATTGAAAATAGTAAACCGATAGACCTTACTTTTAATTAAATACACTGCACAAACAAAAAATAATCATTTTTCGTAGCCGATAAACTTACGCCATTGTTTACTGCTTATTGTTCACTCATTGATGACAAATTGTGCTTTTTTTGTGTATGCAACGAAAACGAAACAAGAGTTCGATATTTTTAAATTTATAACATGGGTACCACAGATAAGCAATATCTAGATGGGAATCTACGGCTGTCAATTCGGTTTGCCTACAAGCTCAAACGTCAAATGGCCGTGGTGAACATCGGATTTTTGCACTAGTGTACGTGCAGACGACCGTGGTGAAAATCGGATTTTTGCACTAGTGTACGTGAAAAAAAAATCCGAGTTTCACCTCGGTTCGTGAACAAAATGGCGGATAATTTAAGAATCCAAGGGTTTGTTTAAATGTGCTAGGTTCTTGTATGCCGATTTCCTTTCGACGATTGCAGATTAATTTTTTTTGATGTAAGGAAGTCGCAAAAAAAATCGTGTAGCCGGTGTTAATTTTCTATATGAAAGATTTGATTTTTGATCTTTCTTTCTAAACAAATCAAATTTTGCTATCACAGATTTGATTTTTTTGTTGAAATGAAAGTTACATTTAGGTTTAACTACATATACCTACCTATTTTTGCAAAAAAGTACAAAAGTGAGAATTTAAAATGTTCGCTAAAGAAACCTTCTTGCAAGAAAACATACGAAACTTGTTTTGACAGAAAACGTAGTATAACTTCTTATTGGCTGTAGAGCTACTAGCGATGTTGTATTTGTAATGCCTGTAAAATCGTACTGTACTATGGATGGCTTTTGTGATAAAACACGCCTATTGTGTTTTTTCCTCAATCAGAATTGACTTTATTGCAGTTTTTGCAATTAAGAACAGATGAGATTCACACCATTGTGGGTGCTTTCTTATATCCCCATACAAATTAATTCTGGCAGATGAAGGTTTTGTTGGTATTCCAAATGTTTCGCATCGGCTTAGGAGACCATTTTTGTTGCAACACAATTTAAATTGTGTAAAGGATCTTTCAAATCAACGTTAAAGGCTCTTCCAAACCAATGTGAAACATTCGTTGCGGCGAAGAAACATTCGCGTGTCAAAATTTATTTACATGGTGATAAATGAGAGTGCCCACACCAACGCGGCGGAGAAACATATGAATTAATTTTGACTGACGAATGTTTCTTCGCCGCAACGAATGTTTCTCATTGGTTTGGGTGAGCCTTAAATCGGAGCGAAACACTCACGACAACAAAACAATCACTTTTTAAAGTTAAGTTACATGAAAATAATTGAGAGTAGGTACCCGCAATGAAAGCGGTGCGATTTTCCATATGAACCCGACGACTGACAAAAATGTTGTCCACGCATCGGTTTGGGGGACCTTAAATTAATTTCTAAAAATTTACGTCGGAATTTGACCATGATGCAATCCAACCCCTTACGTATAAATTAAAATAATTTCATATATTAAGTGTGTCTGTACCCTAAAACCAAGAATATAGTAGCTGTCAAATTTGCCATGGTGAATTTAATTTTTGTTGATTTCTCGAACCTTATTATTGGTTGGCGAGATTTTTTTTATAATTATTGTGCTGTAGAGCTGAACAAAATTGAAATTATGTTTTTAAATTTCATAAACATAATTAGGTCTTTTGCCCTTTGCTATACTCTGCTCAAACAGGGCCCCTTCGGAGGCGACAGAGTTCTACAAAAAGTTCTCATCGCGCATCGTCTGCCCAAGTAGCTTTTTGGCGAATTGGAAGAAAGAAACATGAAAGCACCAAAAGATTTTTCATTGAAATTCAAGTCGTTCAAGTTCCGCTCATGCGGGCATTGTGCTTGGTGAAACAATTATTTTTTTGTTAATTTATTTTTTAATGAATATCACAAACACCGGAATAAAAATCTTCGCACAGCACATTTATGAAAAAAAAAAAAATGAAATGTCAAACAAATCAAATTCACCGCGTTACATTGTTGTTGCAGTTCACATCTATTCATCGACACGAAATGAAATAACAAAAACAACAATGTAAACAAATGGGTTTTGGGGGGTGATACGAACGAAAGATTCCTATCTAGGTATTGCTTATCTGTGATGGGTACAACAAAATCTAAAATACATACAAAAAATCAAGCAACCGAGAAACAACGATGAACGATGAAAGAAAGTCCCGATCTACATTGTCCGATTTTTCCACGATGATTTTTCCAGAAATCGTGTGAAAAGTACACACAGAACGAGTTTTTCCATTTCTTCTTTGTCCTTGTCTTCTTCATTTTTTTATTGCTGTGCTCTTCATGTTTTATTGAGATTCACTCACACCATCAAACGAACGGCATACTGACACTGAACACATACACAAAAATGGAAAGAAGGTGAAAGAGAACATAAACAAACTGGAAAAATCGTTCGAGTCTTGTGGTACAAACGATTTGATCCCTACCCCTCACGGGTCATGAACGATGGCGATGGCCGGACTATGAGCATGTCTTAAAAAAATCCCATGGAGTCCAAAAAATCAATGTCCATGTAGCATCATGTCGAAAAAAAATGGAGGGCTGTTCAAAGCTTGGCCATGAGATGACGTTTCATGTGCGTGTGAGTTTTTTTCTGGTTTTTCTTGAATCTGTAATTGAATTTTGTTGCAAAAAGATAGAAGTAGTTGTGAAAGGCTAATGAACGACATGACATGATTTGCCCAGTGAGTAAAAATACACTGATTGTTGATTGGATTGTGGTTGTGATGTTGGACATCTATATGGCCTGTGGAGTCGGGGTGTCACTTTTCACTCCCTTCACTAACGAACAAAAGATCGGCACTGGAAAAATCGTTCAATATAGACCGGGACAAAGACCCGATCTACATTGCCCGATTTTTCCACGAAGATTTTTCCAGAAATAGTGTGAAAATCCCGGTCTACATTGAACGATTTTTCCAGTGCCGATCTTTTGTTCGTTGGTGAAGGGAGTGAAAAGTAAGGGGTAGGGATCAAATCGTTTGTACCACAGTCTGTTTATGTCCCGATCTACATTGCCCGATATTTCCACGAAGATTTTTCCAGAAATCGTGTGAAATGTACACACAGAACGATTTTTTCCATGAGATTTTTTCCTTGTCTTCTTCATTTTTTATTTCTGTGCTCTTCATTTTGCATTGATATTCACTCACACCATCAACCCAATGGCACACTGAAACCGAACACACACAAAAAACTGGAAAGAGGGCGAAAGAGAACATAAACAGACTGGAAAAATCGTCTGAGTTTTGTGGTACAAACGATTTGATCCCTACCCCTCACTTTTCACTCCCTTCACCGTCGAACAAAAGATCGGCACTGGAAAAATCGTTCAATGTAGACCGGGACTATGATCTCTCTCGTCTTCTTTCCATTTTTTTGTGTGTGTTCGCTGTCAGTGTGCCGTTCGTTTGATGGTGTGAGTGCATCTCAATGAAACATGAAGAGCACAGCAATAACAAAATGAAGAAGACAAGGAAACAAATTATGGAAAAAATCGATCTGTGTGTACATTTCACACGATTTCTGGAAAAATCTTCGTGGAAAAATCGGGCAAAGTAGATCGGGACAAATGTACACACAGAACGATTTTTTCCATAAAACCTGGGGCCTATTTCGGCGCTACTACATCAGTTACATCAACTACATCATACAACTACTTTCTACAACTACACCAGCTACATTTTTCTGTTTCACATATCCCACTGGAAGTGTTGTATGATGTAGCTGGATGATGTAGACCTAGACCCCGACTACACCATTCTTTTTTTCGGTTGTTTTGTCTTTCGTCTTTAATGGTGGATTTACATGTATCTGCATTTGGTTTCTGCACAAAAAAAGGGATGCCAAATACAAAATGTATATTTGTTAGATAGAGAGCAAAGTTAAACATGCAGAAGAACTTTGTTTCTGCATTATAGGAAAGTGCCATAATGCTGAAATGAAGAAGAACATGTTCATGTTCTTAATGGTTCTCTTTCACTCGCTCGGATTTTGTATGCATCTGTCCTGCTCTACTTTTCTGCATTATACAGACGCAAATACATGTTAATCCACCATAAGTTAGCAAAATACGATTTGGATACAAATGATTGAATTGGATAATAGTTTTTCGTAATTGAGTATAATTTATATACGAGTATATTTGACCCTGTTTAGATTGGGAAGATTGAGTACGGACTGGTGAGTACCACCGTGTTTACATTACAAACTGTGAGGTGCCTCAAAATGCATTGAAACAACAACAACTTCCATATTGAAAGAACAACAAAGCATACTCGTGAGTCCGGTGTTTATATTTTCTACATGCTTCACGAGACCTCTTACTCCGCACGTCTCTTTCCTACAAACTGGCCTAAGTCCGTGCACAAACTTCCCAATCTAAACAGGGTCTTTGAGAATGAAGTGATTAAAAAACTTTTTGTTTTATCACAAAATAACCCCAAAATCCATGAACGTCAAAATAACGAAAGAAAGTTAATAATTAAAAATAAAGGCTTAACTACATAGGCCTACTTTTGTACAAAAGAACAAAAGTGAGAAATAAATATCTATTCTGAAGATACGTGAAGTGTAGTTCCGCTGAAGTTGAGTGCGGTCTTGCCTTAAGAGTTCAAAGAAGGCAAAATATATATTTAGAACGTCTAAAGAGAAATGTCAACAACAGCCGACTTCAAATTTACATTTTACGTTGAATTGTTCGATATAACATATCTCAGTGCAAAGTGAACGAGGCCATTTATATTGTTTTTTTTTTAGAAGTGAGATATTAGAACTTTGAAGAGACACAAATAAAAAAAAATTAAATCAAAAATGGATTTCGATATAAATATTTTCGACGAAGATTTTGAATTCATCATAAGAATTGAAAGAAGACCGAAAGTGTATTTACAACGAGTCAATTTTCACCGACTATTCAAAAAATCAAAAGATAAATCATACATGTTTTGAATTTCTTATGTTTAAATACAAAAAAAAAAAATACTTACATTCGTATATTTTCTTTTAAATGCAGCAATTTTATTCTGTTACAGCAATCACAGCAAATATTTTTATTGTGAAAATGTAACAAAAAATTACAGTAAGTTGTACTACAACAATGTAGTATCAAAAGCTGTGAAACAGAATCATACTTTTTTCCAATATTTCCAGTCGATTCTCCAATGCTACATTGATGTACTACACCTGAAAAACCAATGTATGTTTGAAACAGAAATGATGTAATACAACTGTTATACTACTACATTGTAGCTGATGTAGTAGCGGAGAAATAGGCCCCTGATCCACATCTGTGTCGTGTGTTGTGTTGTGGAGTCATGTGTCGCTATTGCTACAATGTATTTCATATGCGTATAACCATATTTGTTGCAGTGTGGCGCATAAAATATATGGAATGACAGCGACACACGACTCCACAACACAACACACGACACAGATGTGGATCAGGCTTAAGATTTTTTCCTTAGCTTCTTCATTTTTTTATTGCTGTGCTCTTCATGTTTCATTGAGATTTACTCACACCATCAAACGAACGGCAAACTGACACCGACACACACAAAAACTTTTCACTCCCTTCACCTATGAACAAAAGATCGGCACTGGAAAAATCGTTCAATCTTGACCGGGGGCCAATTTCTCAGATAATACATCACATACATTTCATACAACATACAACTTTTTCATACATCATACACTTCATACAATTTTCTGTTTCTCAGATTTCATTGGAAGTGTTGTATGATGTTTTGTTTGTTGTATGATGTGTATGATTTTGACATTTCATTACTAGTGACTGTGAGGATAAAAGAAATCTTAATTTTCAATTTTGGTTTTCTTATGCTTTTAAAAAGTTAGTTGGTACATAAAATACTGCAAGTTTAGTAATTTAAATTAAATAAAAGTGATCATATATTTATAATCCACAAAATGGATTTATTATATGATGATGAAAACGTGTTGGAACTTCTTGAAGTTAATATACGTGTCAGAAGACGCCCTAGAGTTATAAAAGAACGCATGCATTTTAATCTTGAAGATCCTCATTTTGTCGAAAAATTTAGATTTCCTAAAATATGCGTAGAATTTTTAATTGAGAAATTGGGTAGATCAATTGTGCGTTTGACTAATTGCAACGAAGCCTTGTCACCTTTACAACAAATATTATTAACGCTTCATTGACTTGGAAACGGAAGCCAGTACCATGGAATCGGCGCAATGCATGGCGTTTCAAAAGCGTCTATATGTCGTTGTCTAAATAAAATTTGTCCACTTATTTCACAACAATTATTGTGCAAGGTCTGTGCTTTTCTACATTACATGTTTCGTATTAAATTTTTGTTATCTACATATTTTTATAGACGAAGACGTAAAATGGCCGGAAAATGGAAATAATGTGGCCGAGTCATTTTTTCGTAGAGCTGGAATGCCATGTATTGCTTAAGCTGTTGATGGGAGTTTAATACCAATTGATGCGCCAACAATTAACGAACAAGCGTATGTGGATCGCAAAGGTCTTCACTCCTTAAATATTATGCTAATTGCTGGAGCTGATTATTGCTTCTATGCTGTTAACAGTAACTACCCAGGATCTGTTCATGACAGCCGTGTACTGCAATGCAGTAAATTCTACAATAAATGGAATAACGAGGGATGGCGTCCTTTTCCAAGAGCTATTATTATAGGTGACTGCCTACCCATTAAGAACGTGGCTATTTACATGTAACGCTCCAAACCAAATTCCAGATAGTCCAGCTAAAAATCGATTCCTTTCTAAGCTAAAGAAAACCCGACAGATCATTGAGTGTAGTATTAAACAGCTGAAGGAAATTTTCCCTTGCTTATACAGATTGCGTTTAAAGACACCAACAAGATGTGCAAACGTTGTGAATGCGTGTGTCACATTATATAACATTCGAAAAAGAATGACGGAAGAAAATGATATATTTTTTTTCGGATTATGACGGTATAGAAGATGAAGATGGTGAAAACATAGAAGAACAAAATGATAATGAAAATAATAGAGAAGCATTGGAAGCTTTAAGGAATTATGTTAACCATTTTAATTGATAAATAAGTGTAGTTGCCTAAAAGTAAAAGTATCATAGTACGATTCAAATTTTAAAAATATATGTATGTATGTTTTTATCAATTTTCAAATAAAAATGCGTTGAAACATTTCTTATATGAATTTTTTTTATAAATCTTCTGTTGTATTGAAAATAATTTGTAAAAACCACCAAGGTGACACAAATTTAAACTCAGTATCTAAATAAAGTACGTAGATAGTTTTGAAATGTTGGCGGTTTGTATGTTTCAATCACAAGAATTTTGAGAGAAAATCATACACAATTCTTGAAGCAAACCACCGTCATTCGAGAAATACTTACTTCATTGGGATTATTGAAACTGCTCTGAGTTCTGATTTATGTCTCCTAAGTCTTCCTTACAACTATTTTCAATTTTTGGGATGATATCAAAAAAATCCCATGTAAAAGTATTTTCTTCATTTTTTAATTTTGAAAAAAAATGTTGAAACGTTTTTTATATGGAAATTTTTTGAGATAATTTTTTGAATTAAAAATGCTTTCCGGAACTACTTAGGAGACATAAATTAGAACTCAGAGCAGTTTCAATCATCCCAATGAAGCACGTAGTTTTAAATGACAGTGGTTTGTATGTAACACTTACAATAATTTCGAGAGAAAATCATACGAATAATTTCGAAAAATTTCCATATAAAAACGTTTCAACATTTTTTTTCAAAATTAAAAAATTAAGAAAATACTTTTACATGGGATTTTTTTTGATATCATCCCAAAAATTGAAAATGGTTATAAGGAAGACTTAGGAGACATAAATTAGAACTCAGAGCAATTTCAATCATCCAAATGAAGTTAGTATTTTTCGAATGACGGTAGTTTGCATGAATCACTTGCAAGAATTTCGTATGTTTTCTCTCTTGTGTGTTACATACAAACCGCCACCATTTAAAAACTTCGCACTTCATTAGGCTCGAATTTCTTATTTAAGCCCCAATAAATTAATCAAGTAATTTTTACCGGCAGAATTTGTCTTTCCAACTTCCATTTAAAAACAAAAACACTTTTAATTAGTTTTTAACTATTTTATTTTTTTTTTGAACGAACAATAAACATGCACTAATAAATACTTAATATAAGTAAACAATTAATATTTTTTTCACTTTATTTTAAAACTTTCATCATTATTCCCTTCAGTTAGGTAAAGGGATGAGGTTAGTACTGAAAGCGGCAGTCCCAAATTGATTTCCCTTTCCCTGGCTCTTCTAACTGCCTTCAATAATAATTTGCTTTTATAAGCTTCATTTTTTCGATATGCTCCTCAACCTCCATATCATGCTTTTTTTGGGCATTTTTATTGTTTTTGGATTGCGGTTTCGGCATACTTCCAGAAGGACAGATTGAATGAGTGGTCGCGGACTGGTCCTCAACTGGGGCTGGAGGAGGAACAATAATATTTGCCCCATCACTCTCAGGAATGTCCAGCCCATATGCTATCTAAAAAGGTGATAAAATAAATTGCATTTAGTTATTTTTGTTTTTAATTTTTTTTTTTTACCTCCTCTCCAACAATCGCTAGTATAAGCTTATCGCCTTCGTCCAATATATCTGTTGGGCTAGCACCACCAACTCCCGTTTTCTTCATTCTGTCAACCTTAGCCTAAAACAACCTAATGTAAAAAAAAGAGTTGACATTTTAAATTTCTGAGCGTACCATGGTCTTTCGTCGCCAATTTTGCCAGGTGAGCCTTCTGAAATGATCATTTGGATCAGTGATGAGCCCATAGGACAACGCCAAAGAAACAATTTGTGTCCACGCTTTGTCTATATCAATTTTTATTACTGAAGATCTAGAAAATTTCACAAATAATAAATCTTGTTTCTCCAGCATTGATTGGAGAACTAGTATTTGCTGCTCTTTATCTGACTTTTAAAAAAGAAAACAATACAAATTAATCACAATTCCAAATTTTTAAAATTTATAAATTCAAAAAATGCTTACTTTTGTGTAAGTGTTTTTGCACATGTGCACACAATTCACAATTCCAATTTTTTAAAATTTATAAATTCAAAAAATACTTACTTTTGTGTACTTCCTTTTCATTTTCTTTTATTCTACAAGTCTACAACAGTATTTTATGATGTATGAATTTTATGAAAATGTTGTGCTTAGTTTTCTGTATGATGTGTAAAAATTTCTGAGAAACAGAATCATACAACATTCCAATATTTACAGAGTAATTTCCGGTCATACATTGTTGTATGATAGCGGATCATACAACAAATTTGAGAAACAGAAATCATACAGCAGAACTGTCAAAATCATACATTGTATGATGTGTATGATCTGAGAAATAGGCCCCGGGACAAAGATGAACCGCATTTTGCATTGTACCGATCTACATTGCCCGATTTTTCCACACAAATTTTTCAAGAAATCGTGTGAAATGTACACACAGAACGATTTCTTCCATAAAATTTTTTTCCTTGTGTTGATCTTTCGTTCGTTTGTGAAGGGAGTGAAAAGTGAGGGCTAGGGATCAAATCGTTTGTACCACAAAACTCGAACGAGTTTTCCAGTCTGTTTATGTACCCCATTTATATGTGGTGTCGAGCGAGCTTCAAGCTCGCTTGGCCCCTTTGTATACCTGCGTTGACTTGAAATAAGCTTCAACCGACTCGATTCCACTTAAGGAGCGGAGTCGAGTCGAAATTGTGGATAAAAAACCTGGGTCGAACAGTCGGTCTTGAGGATGTGATGACCACAGTGTTTTTGCACATGTGCACACAATTCACAATTCCAATTTTTTAAAATTTATAAATACAAAAAATACTTACTTTTGTGTACTTCCTTTTCATTTTCTTTTATTCTACAAGTCTACAACAGTATTTTATGATGTATGAATTGTATGAAAATGTTGTGCTTAGTTTTCTGTATGATGTGTATGAAAAATTTCTGAGAAACAGAATCATACAACATTCCAATATTTCCAGAGTAATTTCCGGTCATACATTGTTGTATGATAGCGGATCATACAACAAATTTGAGAAACAGAAATCATACAGCAGAACTGTCAAAATCATACATTGTATGATGTGTATGATCTGAGAAATAGGCCCCGGGACAAAGATGAACCGCATTTTGCATTGTACCGATCTACATTTCCCGATTTTTCCACGAAGATTTTTCAAGAAATCGTGTGAAATGTACACACAGAACGATTTCTTCCATAAAATTTTTTTCCTTGTGTTGATCTTTCGTTCGTTTGTGAAGGGAGTGAAAAGTGAGGGCTAGGGATCAAATCGTTTGTACCACAGAACTCGAACGAGTTTTCCAGTCTGTTTATGTACCCCATTTATATGTGGTATTCGAGCGAGCTTCAAGCTCGCTTGGCCCCTTTGTATACCTGCGTTGACTTGAAATAAGCTTCAACCGACTCGATTCCACTTAAGGAGCGGAGTCGAGTCGAAATTGTGGATAAAAAACCTGGGTCGAACAGTCGGTCTTGAGGATGTGTTGGCCACAGTGTTTTTGCACATGTGCGAGTAAAATTATTTATTAGTTTTGATAGCTATGTGAAGTATGTACTTAAATTCATTAAATTTGAACTGTTTTTGTGTAAAATAAATATATTGTTATCGCACACAACTGCAGCGGAACTACACTTCACGACGCGGCAAAACATTATCTGTATGAAACTGTATGAGCTATATCGCACTAAGCGGCAACTGAACTTCATTAAATTTCATACAAATTATTTTGAATCGCAGTTCCGCTGCAGTGCAGTTCCGCCTAGTGCGGTCTAACCTTAAATGTAATCTCAACACCATATCAACTCAACTTCAAATGGGGCTCTCTACTCACGTGACGAAACACGTGGGTCGAAAATCCGACCCTAATCCAACTCGAGCTCTCGATTCTGTTTGTAAACGGGGTAATATTCTCTTTCACCTTCTTTCCAAATTCTTGTGTGTGTTCGGTTTCAGTGTGCCGTTCGTTTGATGGTGTGATTGAATATCAATGAGAAATGAACAGCGCAACAATACATAAATGAAGAAGACAAGGACAAAATCTAATGGTAAAAATCGTTCTGTGTGTACATTTCTGGAAAAATCGGGCTATGTAGATCGGGGCCTTCACCAACGAACAAAAGATCGGCAATGGAAAAATCGTTCAATGTAGACCGGGGGCCTATTTTTCAGATCATACACATCGTACAATGTATGAAATTGACAGTTCTGCTGTTTGATTTCTGTTTCTCAAATTTGTTGTATGATCCGCTATCATACAACATTGTATGACCAGGGGCCAATTTCTCAGATAATACATCGCATACATTTCATACAACATACAACGTTTTCATACTTCACACAATTTTCTGTTTCTCAGATTTCATTGGAAGTGTTGTATAATATTTTGTTTGTCGTATGATTTTGACATTTCATTATTAGTGACTGTGAGGATAAAAGAAATCTTAATTTTCAATTTTGGTTTTCTTAGACTTTTAAAAAGTTAGTTGGTACATAAAACACTGCAATTTTAGTAATTTAAATTAAATAAAAGTGATCATATATTTATAATCCACAAAATGGATCCAGAAAATTTCCCAAATAATAAATCTTGTTTCTCCAGCATTGATTCGAGAACTAGTATTTGCTGTCAATATAGACTGTCAGATAAGACTATTAAAAAAGAAAACAATACAAATTAATCACAATTCCAAATTTTTAAAATTTATAAATTCAAAAAATACTTACTTTTGTGTACTTCCTTTTCATTTTCTTTTATTCTACAAGTCTACAACAGTATTTTATGATATATGAATTGTATGAAAATGTTGTGGTTAGTTTGCTGTATGATGTGTAATCAAAAATTTCTGAGAAACAGAACCATACAACATTCCAATATTTCCAGTGTAATCTCCGGTCATACATTGTTGTATGATAGCGGATCATACAACAAATTTGAGAAACAGAAATCATACATCAGAACTGTCAAAATCATTCATTGTATGATGTGTATGATCTGAGAAATAGGCCCCAGAGATTACACTGGAAATATTGGAATATTGTATGATTCTGTTTCCCAAAAATGTATCATACTGTAGTGTTTTACTAAGGGTTCGCAAATAAAACTAATTTCCTTTATTCAAACTGAAACTGCAATTAATTCACACGGAAAGTTGTACTAATGTGTGGTTGTATACATAACTGGGCATATTCACCACAATACACATCAAATAGCAGCTTAACCTGAAATGTATCATACATTTCAAACAGCAAATAAATTTGCTGTTTTGGCTTTACTGCATTGATAAAAACCCATACATTTTCAATTTTTTTCTGTTTATACTTTTTTATTACGATAGATCTAGCTTATCACTGTTATTTAATACATGTTAAGATTAAAAAATACGTTTCTGTTTCTTTTTTAGAAATTTTTTTTTGTGTGTTAAGGCTCTCCCAAACCAATGCGAAACATTCGGTGCGTTGAAGAAACATTCGCAAGTCAAAATTAATTAACATGGTGATATATGCGGGTGCCCACACCAACGCGGCAGCGAAACATTCGTCTTTCAAAATGTATTTATAGTCCCGATCTACATTACCCGATTTTTCCACGAAGATTTTTCCAGAAATCGTGTGAAATGGACATACAAAACGATTTTTTCCTTGTCTTCTTCATTTTTGTATTTCTGTGCTCTTCATTTTTCACTGATATTCACTCACCCCATCAAACCAACGGCACACTGACACCAAACACACACAAACACCTGGAAAGAGGGTGAAAGAGAACATAACCCAACTAACATTTCAGCTTCGGTTCGGCTTAATAGAATAGGCTTTAGAAGTTCCATAAGACATTTGTGAAGTTTACTTAAGCATAAAAAGGAGAATGTTATACAAGCTAATATAGCTTGTATACGTGATTTCGGAAAATCTTCTTATAATCTTATTCGCAGATCTTTTAAAAGTAGCAGACTGTATAAAAGCCTAAAGAAGCCGATACGAAGTTTTAACGAGCGATATTGAAAATTTGAATGACACTTCAACTTGACAGATAGCTTCGGACATGGTTGTATAAAAGTGAAATACAAGACTTATAGAAGGTGAACAAAAATAAATTAAAAAAAAAGAAAGATACATTTTTATTTTTATTTTTATTTTTTAATGTGATTTTTACTGCATTTTATCCGAAATCAAGTATCAAATTTAATTATTTATTAATTACAGTATTGGAAACAATTACAAAACGTAAATTATATTTTCACCTCACTAGGGATCGAACTCCGGAACTCCTACGTGACAGTCCATCACTCTAACCACTCAACCATCTTAGATATAATTTGGAAGATGCAAAAACTTAATCAGCCTTTTCCTTTTTTAAAACTTTAAATTTTCCTTAAATAAATCCGAGCTTCTATAAAAAAAAATTCACACATGAACAAGATTTCCTTAACTCTCTTATACATTTCGCGTGAGAAAACAAATGTACCTTAATGATTTGTTTAGCAGTCCCCTTGATCCATTTTCATTTCAATAGTCATAAATTAAGTAATAATGCATATTTTTGATAATTTCAATACAAAAAAACACACGGCCACTTAAGCACGAGGAACAGAAACAAGGTATGCTCATAAGGGGTGTGACGTTACAATCATCTGCTTATGTTCGGAGAAAAGAAAAATAATTAACTTTATTTGATTGTTATTATAAATTTTTCTATTTTTTAACTGCTCATTAAGAATTTAAAAACAATTTATTTAAATACTTAAATTAATTATGGTCTTCACTTCACGGCATAAAAGCCGACCGTGACGTCACATAAATACCCAGATATACGAAAATTCCGAATGCTATGTTTATCTGATGAGCATAAATCTCATTTCTGTTTATCGTGCATTGAAGCTTATGTCTTAAACCAACGAATAGTAGCTTTCCGAATGCTCAAAAAGACAAATCAAGTAAAATGAATTATCTTTCTCTCCACGTGTTCAATTTATTCAATATATACATATATAATTATAAATGTGAATAGAGTTTTTTTAAAAAGCTTCTTTAAAATGACTTTTACAAATTCGAGCTTCTTTATTATAGATTGACATATTGGCCGCGTTCGGGTACGTCGCCAATGGTATCTAGATTTGTTCGTGTTGTTGTAATGCCTAAAGAAAAAAACAGCCGACGAACCAAACAGCTGATATCAATAACAAGTCTAAGGCTATCCCAAAAATGTTCGGATCTGTTTGGATTAAGGCTCTCCCAAACCAACGCGGAACATTCGCTATGTAGGGCGAATCATTCACAGTCATAAAAAATAAATGAAAAATAAATAATGCTGAACAACAAAAAAAAACTGCTGTCGGCGAATGTTCCGCGCCGCTTTCGCCTCACCTGTTAATTTTCTTGGTTTTCGTTTGGTTTAGTAACATACACGGTTTTGGTCGTTCGAAAACGTATCAGATGCTAAAGTAGATACCATTATGTCTGCCTACCACCCGAACGTGGCCATTCTTTTATGATTATTTAGTAAGACTTAACAAGCCGTATCGAAGTATCCAATAAAGCTTATTGAAAATGATTACAGAAAACTTTTAAAGGCAGCAACTTATATAAAAATTTTATGCAGCCTTTTTAAAGTGACATCTTCAATCATCTTCTGTAATATCAATTTTAGAAGCCTATTCGAGTGACAGCTCGCAAACTTGGTAAGTCTTCTTTTTCTTATTTCTATTCGGCCTTAAAGAAGCAGTTATCTAGCTCGTTACATGTATAAGAAATTTAATTCCGCCGAAGGCCGTACCGAAGTGAAACCTGCGGCACATCAATATTTTTAAGCTAAAAGAAGCTGAATTTTTAGTTGGGAAACAGACTGGAAAAATCGTTCGAGTTTTGTTGTACAAACGATTTGATCCCTACCCCTCACTTTTCACTCCCTTCACCCACGAACAAAAGATAGGCACCGGAAAAATCGTTCAATGTAGACCGGGACAAATATCAAAATCATACACATAAACAAATTTGAGAAACAGAAAATTGTATGATGTGAGAAATTGGCCCCGGGACATTCCTTGGCCGTGCGCATAGTCCCGGTCTACATTGAACGATTTTTCCCGTGCTGAATGGAAAAATCGGCCGAAACTGGAAGGAACTTGTCGGCTGTACCCACTGATCTCTATAATACACTGGATAGTGGATTCATATAAAAATCTTGAAGCTAATTGAAGGAAAATTATAACAGTGCAAGGATACAACTGTTGACAGTTGTCAATTTTTTTTTTTGTTTATAACAGTTTAAATTGTATTAAAATGGTGGTTTTTGTTTACATTTTTTTATTAGCTGATGTTTTTCGCGAGTGAGTAAGTAAGTTATTTATAATAGATCATAAAAAAAAAGATTTTAATTGATTTTTTCATAGTACGGAGTAAATTATTTCGAGATCCGCAACAAAAAAGGAACTGACTTGTGGTTGGGTGTGGATGCTCTTGGTTTGAGCATCTACGAACAGGAAGACAAGCTAACTCCAAAAATTGGATTCCCATGGTCTAAGATCAGGAATATTTCATTCTCAGAATAGCGCTTCATCATTAAACCAATTGACAAAAAAGCGCCCGACTTTGTGTTCTTTGCCCCACGCGTCAGGATCAATAACAGAATTTTGGCCCTATGCATGGGTAACAATGAATTGTATATGCGTCGTCACAAACCAGACACAATTGATGCCCAACAAATGAAAGCACAAGCCAGGGAGGAGAAGAATGCCAAGCAACAGGAACGAGAAAAGCTGCAATTGGCTCTGGCAGCCCGCGAACGCGCCGAAAAGAAACAACAGGAATACGATGACCGTCTCAAGCAGATGCAAGAGGAAATGGAACGTTCACAAAAGGACCTCATGGAGGCACAAGAGATGATTCGTCGTCTTGAAGAGCAATTAAAACAATTGCAAGCGGCAAAGGACGAACTCGACTGGAAATGGAGCTACAATCAATGTTGCAACGTCTCGAAGAGGCTAAACACATGGAACAAACCGAGAAAATCAAACTCGAAGAAGAAATCCAAGCCAAACAGGCTGATATACTTTTAATTTAATTAACAATTTTAATTTTATAACATTTTATAAGACGCGTACTACAGAAAACGAGCGCTTTGTATATATTTTATCTGTTAAATACGCAGAAACAATTCTTAAACTGAATTTCTTCAACATGTATTTAAGTTTGAGAGAAATATTACAATTTTTAATGAACACTTATTAAAATTAATGGAAAACAATAGCAACTTAAACAATTTTATTTATGTTTTGTTTTCGTTTGCGTTTGTACTATAAAACAAACTAAACCAGTGATGTCAAACGAACAGCTGATATCAATGCACGATTTTTTGTGATGATAAAAAACTATCTTTTTCTTTCCTTCGGTAAAAAAAAAGAGACAAAAGTGTGCAAGGATACAATTGTCAGATTCAATTTGCTTCAAAAAAAACTGTTATACGTATAGGGAATCCACTATCCAGTGTATTATAGAGATCAGTGGCTGTACCTCTCAATCGCACACGATTACAACAACAATTTTTTGTCGGCACTGGAAAAATCGTTCAATGTAGACCGGGACATAGATAAACAATACCAAACACCATGGCTGTCAATTCGGCTTTTCGTGAATTTATCTCTGTCTTTTCTCTTTATAATTTTGACAGTTAATTACAAAAAAAAATCTAAAGTCGAATCCACATCTGTGTCGTGTGTTGTGTTGTGGAGTCATGTGTCGCTGTCATTCCATACATTTTATGGGTCTAGGCATATAAAATACATTGTAACGATATAGCGGCACATGACTCCACAGCACATCACACGACACAGATATGGTTCTGGCTTAAATCAAGGGATCAGCATTACCACAATGTTACAAATGTAACAAAAGTGTAAAGCCTGATCCATATCTGTGTCGTGTGTTGTAGAGTCGTGTGTCGCTGTCATTCCATATATTTTATGCACCACACTGCAACACAACACACGAGACAAATATGGTTCTACGCATATGAAATACATTGCAGCGATAGCGACACACGACTCCACAACACAACACAACACACGACACAGATGTGGATCAGGCTTAACACTATTTTTAAATTTTATTTCGTTGTTAAGCCTAGTATGCTGCTGATGCGAAACGAAATATCCCATACAAAATTGACAAGATGAAATCATAAACGAAAAATTTCGTTGTGCTTTTCGTTTTGCAGTACGCTGTTCGACCAGCGAAATTGATGATTATACCAGATTGTTTTGACAACTCTCTACTCTCTTTTCGCACCGAATTAATTGACCGGACCATTAATTGTGTGTGGAAAAATGACATTTGGGTTCGTTCGTGTTTTTATTTATTGTTTCTTTCATTTCAGCATGGCTTTGTTTGATATTCTTTGTTAAATTTTGTATTATTTAATTGCAACTTTTGAAACTCCATGAATATTTTTCCACTACGTCTTCGTAAGCATTTCGTTGTCTTGTTGGACACCAGAGGAACTTTTCGTTTCACATCAGCAGCATACGAGGCTTTACAATGTTACTCTTCTATGGTGGATTTACATGTATCTGCATTTGGTTTCTGCACAAAAAAAGGGATGCCAAATATAAGATGTATATTTGTTAGATAGAAAAAAAAGATCAAAATGCAGAAGAACTTCGTTTGTGCATAATAGGAAAGTCCTATAATACGGAAATGAAGACGAACATATTTATCTTCTTGATGGTTCTCTTTCACTCGCTTGGATTTTTTGTATATATCTGTCTTGCTCTACTTTTCTGCATTTTGCAGATGCATTTTGTTTCTGCAAAAAAAAAGGGATGCCGAATAGAAAATGTATATTTGTTAGATAGAAAAAAGAATAAAATGCAGAAGAACTTCGTTTCTGCATTATAGGAAAGCGCCATAATGCAGAACTTTTTATAATTATTGTTTAATTACTTTAATTAAAAAAACTCGTGCAGTAGTTCCACAACGTAATTTTTTACTTGTCTACAATATACTTTTAAACTTTATTTTTTAACAGAAAAAAGTTGACAATAATATTTTTTGGCAAAAAGTGTAACAAAAATGAAAAAAAAAGTTACATTAATTGTATTCATGCAACGAGACAATTTTCCGATTTGCAGACAACTAAGTCGTGCATGGTGGTCTAATTTACATTTCAGAACAATTTTCGTATGTTTTTGTGCAAGCACATTTCTTTAGCGAACATTTTAATTTCTCACTTTTGTACAAAAGGAGGTCTATGCAGTTACGGCTTCACAATTCGAACTTTCCGCAAGATGTTTACATGTATGTTTTTCAAAATAATTACTCAAAGGTGTTTTCTCGTGATAACACTTGCAGTTAGGCTGCATAGCTTTCGCTCCGTCATATTTGCATTGAAAGTTTTGAATGAACAACAACCACTTGTGTTGGCTACCACCGAATATTATATAGGCTGGAATTATTGCAATTTCATGGCTGCCACACCAATCATCAGATTCCTTTAGTGGTGCTTAGTCTATAGTTCCAATTTTAGTTTATAAATTATTTTGCCGTCAACTGGATTTGAACCTAGACCAAGCTACCTCAGAGGCCGCTGCACTACTCATTACACCAACGAAGTCACCTGATCGTGCCCATCCAAATGAAGGTTTTTTCTAATTTTACAATTGCATTTGGACAACTAGCAATTTTACAAGCCATTTTCCCGCGCTCTCCAAAAAGACAACGAAATGCTTACGAAAACACAGCGAGAACACGAAAACACACGGAGAGTTTAAAGAAATTGCAAATAAATAAATATAAATTTAACGAAAAAATCAAACAAAAACAGTGATGTAATAAAAGAAACAACAAATAAAAACACGAACAAACCCAAATGTCATTTTTCCGCACACAATTAATGGTCCGAACAAAAAAATTATGAACATTTTCAAGCTTACTCGCTAATAACCTTTCCACACTAGCCCACTGTGTATTAATACATGTCAAATTGAAAGTGGGAAAGAATTCCACGCGACTGCCAAATTTGTGGGAAAGAAATGACTATTCATATTTTGCTTCCACACTTGCTTGTATTAATACATTACCTTAACCTAAGAAAATAGAAAGAATGTGGGATATAATGTCAAATCGCGTGGGATAGAATATCGGGTTGTTTAGAGTTGAAAATCAAAAGTTGAAAACGTCAACTTCGAGTGAATAAAAACTACTTCTCAAGTTGACTGTAAAAATCGCAAAGTTATGTTCAACTTTGAGTGAATAAATTCGTTTTCAAATTGCCGCTTGTGTATCGATTTTTTTTAATAAAGGGAACCATCGTGATGTTGTCTCCTATCAGTCCAGTAATAATAGATCGATGGTGTAAGTAATGTGCAAAAAGCTTAATACAAACATCAAAATTTATCCACTCATGGACCTAGTAGATATCATAGGTCTATGTATCCACTTGTAAAAATTTAAACGAGCTCCTGAACAGATTAAATTTTGACGACTGTATTCACCTCAGTAATGTCAAAATTTTGCCTTGGGATCAAATTTAACGCACTTTTAATGAGGTAATTTCGAAATTTGGCAAAAAAGTGTTTTGATTATCAAATAAGCTAATTTCATTTGAAATCTCATTTCATTTTGAATTTGGAATGGCAGTTAGCCGTTTATTTTTATTGTTTTCTCTTTCTGTTTTATGTTGTTGAGTATAGTGTATTGATATTTTCATACAAAAGCTTTTGAAACTGATTCCCGCTGGATGCATTCACCTAATTTCCAACCTAATTTCGTGCAAATGAGGTTGAAATTATCTCATTTCGAAATGTGATTTTGTATGGGAAATGAGGTAATTTGGATCTCATTTGGAAATTTGCAACAAAATTACCTCATTTCCCAGTGAAAACGGCATATAAAACGACACGAGCGGCCGGCGCTACAAATCGGAAAAATTGTGTAAACTCTCGACATTTGAAGTTTTGTAAATGACGTTTTGTTGCAGTCCAAAATCCAAATGTCAGATTAAAAAAAGAAAAACAATTAAAATACAAGCCATTTGGTTTGTTTTTTGTGAAAATGTGAAAAGAGTTTCATACAATTTGTATTTATTAAATTGAAAATTATTAAATTACTACTTAATTATAACTTCTCATTTATGTAGAATTTTAATAAAGAAGAAAATTGGCTTTGGATTACTATGAAGAGCAATTCCAAGTGGCATTCTTTAATCCTGATAAGACTTTGTCCATTGATTGCATTCCTGCTGGCAACGAATTAGTTACTCCTGTCTAGCTGAAAGGCTTTTAAATTCTGAAAAGGAATACCTATCTGTTCGTGCTGTTCGCTTTGATGACACGTGAACACCATTAGAAGAAAAACAAGGTCGCTATATTCTCGCACCGCTACGTTGCGAGGGCGATGATTTATTCAGTAATATTGTAACGTTCCGAATTGCCGATGATACCATTAATTTACCACCAATTGATATGGCACATTCGGACGATATTTTTATTTATTTTATAAACAAATTTAAACACTTATAGATAAAAACACAAACGACATAAATTATGAACATTCATTGCTTCATTAGTGAGTCTCTGAATTTGTACGTCAACATTTGGAGTGCTCATTTTTCATTCCTCTTTGCCTTTAAGTTTATCTTGTACTCTCAACAAAGCACGTTGTGTAGTAAGATTTTTACCTTCACCTGTTGACATAATAAACGTTAGTATAAATTTACAAGATTTTGTTTCTATTTCATTTATACAATAACGTATTTCATCAGTTAAAAAAGGTTCAGCGTAGGAAAATTTAACATCTGATTTAACACAATATATTTTTGAAGTGCACCGAAAAGTCCCCTGCAGTTACTCCTATACCTATTTTAAAATTTGAACCGCTTATCTTTTTCGTGACATTCCAAAATTGTTTTGAGTCCTTCGTTTGACTAAGTGTATAGGCTAGTTGGTTTTCATATTCTGTTTTCTTTTTAAGACATAAGTTCTTATACCGTGTTTTTTCTTCAATACACCATTTTTTTAGATTTTAGCAGTTGGATTTTCGGACTGAAAGGGTGCTTTCATACATTCCTTGTCGAATCCATAGAGTAAAGCCTTAACTACATAGACCTACTTCTGTACAAAAGTGAGAAATTAAAGTGCTCGCTTACGAAACATGCTTGCAAAAAACATACACATAAATTAAACCGGCATGCACATTTTTCCATTGTTTATTTGCAAGCAGGTGTCTTCAGAATAGATATTTATTTCTCACTTTTTTACTTTTGTACAAAAGTAGGCCTATGTAGTTAAGCCTTAAATATACTACTTAAAGCATGGAGTCTTGATGCTTCTTCAGCCAACCATTGAATGTTGACTTCGTTAAGTTTCTTTCTATCCACCGGAACTAGCAAAAGCTCCTCTTCGACTTTTATCTTGAACGATACTGTTGACAAAACCATGGGATCAACACGCACAATTTTCATAGGAGAAACAAAAGTTATGACATATTAAGTTGTTGTTGAGTCTGGTTCTATATGCCTTGCAACATCTGTGGAGTGCTCTTCGCTCGATATGGGACTCTCACTGCGAAACCGCTTGAAACCTCTCTTTTGTGCTGTGGGGTATTCATCGTCTTCTCCTGAGAGTTGAATTCGATTAGGTCGCTTCAAATGCTCCATCACACTGTGGTATTCATCTTTGGCAGGCACTCGAACTTTTTCGCGGAGAAATGGAATGTGAGCTTTTTCAAGGTGAAATGGAGTGTGAAATCTTTCGTGGAGAATGAGTAAACGAATAATAATGTTCCGCGTTGGTTTGGGAGAGCATTAACCGATATTACTTTTTTATTGGTTTTTTTCTGATCGTTTTGCATTCGCATTATATACATGACACAAAAAAAAACAAAGATAAATGCAAATATAACCACAACGAAAACATTTTTGGAATTTGATAAAAAAAAAATGGCAACTACACGTCAGACGTCAAAATAATAAAGTACCATAAGTGATGTCCTTAGCTTCTTTGACAAAATATGGTTGTTATGAAAAGTGGCAACAGATGGCTTCTGTAAAGAAGTATTTTTTTTTGCCACTTTGCATCAATAGGCCACAGAGCAGTGACCTATTTTCCATGGGTTTTTTTATGGAAACCACAATGGGCTAGCAGTCCATATATACCCGACCCGACTCGTAAACCCATTGCCTTAAAGCCTAGTACGCTGCTGATGTAAAACGAAAAATCCCATACAAAAATGACATGACGAAATCATAAACGAAGAATTTCGTTCTGCTTTTCGTTCTGTGGTACGCTGTTCGACCAACGAAATTGATGATTATACCAGATCGCTTTGACAAGTCTCCACTCTTTTTTCACACAGAATTAATTGACCGGACAGTTAATTGTGTGCGGAAAAATGACATTTGGGTTTGTTCGTGTTATTATTTGTTGTTACTTTCATTAAATTTTGTTTTATTTATTTGCAATTTGTGAAACTCTCCATGAATATTTTCCCGCTTTGTTCTTGTAAGCATTTCTTTGTCTTTTTGGAGACCACTGGAAAATTTCGTTTCGCATCAGCAGCGTACTAGGCTTAAACACCAGCAAAATTTTTTTGAGGTGAGTAAGAGAAAACTCTTTTTTTCCTATCCGTGAATCCGTGTGAGTGGTGGATTAAAAAACAAAATGGCGAAATTTGCTCAAATTGACAAGCAAGTTTTGTTGGTTGTGTTATGTTTATTTCGTTTGAATAAAAGACCGTCGTCGTTGAGGTTGTTAATTTGACTCCTCGAGTTTCAAGAGACCTACCTGAAACTTACTTCAAGTTACTTCCAAAATGCATTACTCAGCTTTGACCTACTGAGATGGATTCTGGAAGTTAGATTTTTAATTGTGTCCAACTGAATCATTGCGTCACATTAAGTGTAACGCGAAACTGCTGTTGACGATGAAAACCTATTTCATAAGTTGAGGTATGTTGACAACAGTTGTGACTCAGTGGGTCATGCCTTTCTAAGGTGAGATGTATTTCGAGCACAACATCCCTCCCCCTTAGGAAGTTTAAGCCAGGTCTCCAGAAACTGGATTTATCGTTTTTTATTCTAAATTTAAATAATATTCGTTTTGAAAAATTTAAATAGGTAAAAGAAAATATTAATTTTCTTATTTATGAAAAATATATATAAACGAAAATGTTTGTTTTTCTTATACAATGATATTTTTTGTTATTACATTGAAAAATTTTTGTAAATGAAAATGTTTGTTTTTCTTATACAATAATATTTTTTGCTATTACATTGAAAAATGTATGTAAACGAAAATGTTTGTTTTTCTTATTTTAATTTTAAATTAACTTTCTTACAATGCCTTAATTAATAATAATTTTTGTGACAATTTAATAAAATTTTTTTTTTTTTTTTTAAATTGTTTTTTTTTTATTTTTTTTTTTGTTAATTAATAAATTTTTATTAACCTCCGGCAAATGTCAAACACGGGCAAATGTGACACTGCTGTTGAAACGCTGATTTGGAACAGCAGGTGCCTCCCTTTTTCTTTGACTGGTGGTCTCTCTGAGCTCAAACTCCATTCTCGCCTTGGGTTCTTCGTGTACGATAGGCGAGTTAATAGTGAAAATTGGTTGCGTTACACCAACGTTGGGCATTTCTCTTGGACAAAAACGTTCTATAACCATGACGATTATAATTGCAAGTAATATAATACTGCTGATTGATATCATAGAATATCGATGGATTAGTAACTCAGCTGATTGATCATTTGCTTTCCTACTGGCTTCCACAAGATCGGCTTCCTGTTCCAACTCGTTCAGTGCTTTCTTCCCTTCTGAAAGCGTTGATATCATATCGGCGTGGTTCGCAATCCTGAGGGGTGGTAGCTTATGGGGGACATCCATTGGTGCACTTTTGTGCCTTATTCTTAGGGCTTCAATCAAATCAGTGTGATTGAGTTTTAGCTGCTGTATTTCCAAGCCCGTCTCCAATACTTCTTCGAATGGTATGCGAAGTTCCTTGGTGCTCACATCACACGATTTTTGTATCTTAAGGATCCCAAGATTATTGAAAGTTGGTGCGTAGTGTGTACCATCGCAGTTGAAATTTAGTGCTAAAGGGTCTCTTAGTGTTAGAAGCCATTGGTTTGACGTAGACATCTTTATGATTGCTCCTTTTCTGGCGGGTATAGCGATATAATTGCAATTTTCCGATGTTGTTGTTGCATGTTGAAGTAGTTCCACTACACACTCTGTGCTGCCACTGGTATGTATCGGTCTGTTGTGTTTGCAAATTTTAACCGAACTTGTAGAATTGAAACTAACATAAATACATCTTCTAAACTCTTCTTTTGACATATCAACTTACAGCCCCTGGTTTTCAGCAATGAATTCGGTATTCACTTCCAGAAGGAGATCCCATTTGGAATTCAGTCTTGTGGGAATAGGGTAAATTTTCCGGATGTCGAACAGGTTTATTTCTGGCAATGGGATTGATACCTTATTGATGATCGAATCCTTCTCATTATATGTAGATGGTGTAGCTGCTTGGTGTAGTACAGATAGATCTTGGAAAACCATCTTAGACTTCGATAAAAGTTTTATTTTATCTAGTATCTCTGCAAGATTACTAGTGTCAAAGATGAACGGATGTAGATTTTGTTGGAAAAGATCATTAACAATCGATAGTTCTGTCATCTGTCGGTTTTGTATTTCAAGAAGTTTGGCAATAATGAATACAATTAACTCGTTTATTCTAGTTTTAATTTGAAGAGAAACGATTTCATTATTTGTGGCTCCAGTAAACTGATTGAATTCTGCACTTATGATGTTGAGGTTACTCGCTATTTATTCAACCTCCATCATAACCTTTTCCACCGGTTTGTTCAACCTATCAAAGTTTGAGTTCATCACCGTGATCTGTTTCCGAATCAGGTCAAGAGTTTGTTTGTTGTTTCCTCTCATAATTCGCAGCTGCTTGTAAATAGTACCGGAATCCTCGCTGTCCATGGTACCGAAAGGCTATTTGGTAAAGTGGCCAATTACGTTTAATGCCCGTTTGTTTCGGCGATGAGCAAAAACGTGTTGCAGATGTATGTTGTTAAGTCGGAAATTATTGGTGAGTACTCTTACCTCGTTTGTCTTCAAATCACAGGACTGTCGAAAAGTGTCTGAGCCAAGGGTTGAACACAGTTTAATAACTTCACCGTCACATATGTCCGTAAAATTCAACACTGTAGTAGGATCCATAGGGGTCATCTTTGTGAAGATCGTCCAGGTATTCTTGTAGAATAGTGCGTTCCCAACTCTCTCGAATATCGCAGGGGATGGAGATAGCTCTTGAAATTTAAAAGGTGGCTGTGGTGGCAGAGAACTTATTCCCTCGATGAAAATGACATTTGCCGCGAGACAAACAATTATTGATAAAAATACTTTTTCTAATATAATCATTTTTTTTTTTTTTTTTTTATGTAGATATCTCTTGGAATATTATTTAATATAATATAATATTATATATATATATTGACTTTGATTTAGTTTAATTAATAGGGTACTATAATATAATACAACTAGTAGTATTTAAAATTGAAATTATACTATTTAATGTCAAAAATTTAATAAGACATCTGGGTAATCTGAAATAAGAGAAAATGTTGATTACTTTGCTTAAAACATTTATTAAATTTTGTAAATTAAACCATAGAAAACAAAATTGCAGGAGAGGGTTCTCTGTGTCCCTGTTGGCAATGTTGTTTTCAATTTTACTCGATCTAAAACATACTTCTTAAGGTTAGACCGCACAAGGCGGAACTGCACTGCAGCGGAGCTGCGATTCAAAATAATTTGTATGAAATTGTATGAAGTTCAGTTGCCGCTTAGTGCGATATAGCTCATACAATTTCATACAAATAATGTTTTGCCGCGTCGTGAAGTGTAGTTCCGCTGCGGTTGTGTGCGGTCTAACCTTAAAGGTGTACGAAAAAGAAACTAGTGCGAATGGTCGTCATAGGAAAAATGGTTTGAGTTGATTGTTATGTACTCTTTTAATCCTGTTGCCCATTTTGATTCTCGTGTTGACATTATTGCTTGGTGATACGACATCAAAAGGACCTAACCATATAGCAGAAAATTTGTTTTTCCTTGCGGGGTTCTTTAACAGAACCTTTTGTCCGTCCCTAAAAGTAATGTCTTTTGCTCCCTTGTCATAGCAATCTTTTGATTTGATCTTAGCTTTCTTAAGATTCTCATTAGCTAACTTGTGGGCCACTCCAAGCTGATGTTTAAGCTGTACATTATAGTCATCTGCGTTGTACAATGGAGTGGGCTTTCTACTCAAGTTAGTTGGCATTTCGAACTTAATACCAAAAAGAGCATTCAGAGGAGTCAATTGTGTTGAGGTGTGGACTGAGTTTTTATGGACATGCATGGCTTGTCTTAACCACTGGTCCCAGTTTCTTTCGTCATTTGCCACAAATGATCTCAAATATTCGGCTAGGGGCCGATGACTTCTCTCCAATGAACCATTTGCTTGAGGGTGATATGCTGTGGTGTGGAGTTTCTTCACGCCTAGTAACTTGCATGTTTGCGAAAAAATGTTGGACGTGAAGTTAGTACCATTGTCCGTGACTAGTACTTTTGGAATTCGATACCTTGTCACGATTTGTTCGTAAAACACTCGAGCCACAGTCGAAGCTTCCATATCAGGGAGAGCTGCGCAATCCCTGAATTTGGTCAAATCGTCCTGGAAAGTTAAAATATATCTGTTTCCCGAGTGTGAAACAGGAAGACTACCTTATCAAAAGGTAAACTTGGAGTGTCAGTTATCACCATAGGCATTTTGTTGGCAGGAGAACACTTATTTTTGTTGGCACTGGGGACATTTTTTGACGAAGTCCTTAACATCTTTTGCCATGCCCTTCCACTTGTACTCTTGCTTTATGCGTGCCAATGTTTTTTTTCTACCCTGGTGCCCACCGAGTGCCGAATTATGAAAATCTTTTAAGATTGTTTCAATGTCTTCTCGATCTGTTAGGAACTCGATAGATTGAGATTGAGTGGTAGTCACTGGTATGTCATTTTTTGAAGTTACGTCAGAAGTGTCGGGGACGTTTTTTGAAGTTACGTCAGAAGTGTCGGGGACGTTTTTACGTGCTTGTGCTCGTGTGACTGCCAGGCATTGCTTTCCTACACTTTCTTGGGGTATACGGCTCAGCGCGTCGGCGTTTGTGTTCACCTTCCCGGGTTTATATTCGATTGTATAGTCGTACTCCGAAAGCTTATGGTGGAATCTTATCAAACGAGCAGTAGGGTCTTTCACATGGAATACCCCTTTGAGTGGCTGATGGTCTGTATATACCGTGAAAGAGCGACCTAACAGATACGTAAGAAAATTGTTTGTAGCCCATACAATAGCCAGAAGTTTCTTTTCTATCGTTGAGTAGTTCCTTTCCGAAGAGTTCAATGACCGACTTGCATAAGATATAGACTTATCTTTACCAACTTCGCCCTGTGACAGCACGGCACCCAAAGCCTCGTTACTTGCATCGGTTGTTAAGATGAATGGCTTTTCAAAGTCTGGATAGATCAGAACTGGGGGTGACGTAATGGCTTGTTTCAACTGCTCGAAAGAGTTTTGGTGCCCCTTAGTTCATTTGAATTCCTCATCTTTTCTTAACAAACAATTAATTGGCGCGGCTAAATTGGCAAAGTTCGCTATAAACTTTCGGTAGTGGCTTGCGAATCCTAAAAAGGATTGAACTTCTTTTATGTTTTTCGGGACTGGGAAATTTGTCACGCAACTCGTTTTCGAAGGGTCTGGTATTGCACCTTTTTCAGAACAAATATGACCTAAATAGACGACCTCTTTGCAAAAATTGCATTTTTCGGTGTTGAGTTTGAGGTTATAATCTCTTAATTTTGAAAATATGCGGACCAACTTATCACAATGTGAATTTAAATTTGTGCTATAAATAACAATGTCATCCAAATAGACAAAATAGTCTATTCCTTGGAGACCTGTTAGTATATAGTAGTATAGTCTTTGGAAGGTCGCTGGGGCACCTGTTAAACCAAAAGGCATTCTATTAAATTCATAATGCCCTAACCCTGCGCTAAAAGCAGTTTTTCTCGGTCCTGCTTATCGATCAGCACCACTGGCGAGATCAAGAGTTGAGAAGTAGCGGCAGTTTCATAGCTGGTCAAGAATATCTTCTATTCTTGGCAGAGGAAATGCGTCCTTAATCGTAGCCTCGTTTAACTTTCTAAAATCTACCACGACTCGCCATCTCTTTTGGCCATCGGAACCTGGTTTCTTTGGGACGACCAAAAGACGAGAATTCCATGGTGACTTGCTCGGGGAGATCACTTTATCGTGTAGCATTTGCTTGACCTGATTATGTATCTCATCCCTGGCTATTTGAGGTAGACGATACTGCCTCTGGTTTATAGGCCCCTGATCTGATTTAATTGGAATTTTGTGTGGCAAAATATCCGTATGCGTTAGCGGATCACCTTCCAGAATAAAAATATCGTTAAATTGAATGATAATATTTTCGATTGAACATTTTTCTTCCTTGTTTAAATCGGTACCTGTTTTAAGTTTTGAAAGAAGTTTTGAGATCCGTTCATTAGGTTCTTGCTTCGTTATACTGAGTACTATGCGCTTTAACTTATCGTTACATTTGACACGGAACTTGTTGAAGTTTTGGAACTTAGGTGCGAAGTCCTTGGGTAAAGTAAAAGGTTTGTTAGTAGAATTGATTATGGATATAAATAGATGCCCCTACTTTACCCTCGATATTGTGTTAGCCAGATAAATTCCTGGTTTTACTTCGTCACTTTGAACAAGAACGTCACGTGATCCAGTATTTACTTTCAGCTTCACAATAGTCTGAGTTCGGGGTTCTATCTCTTTGGATTTGGATTGCTTTGTCCAATTTATATTTTTGTTTGGCTTAGATGGGTATTTCAATAAGCACTCTGAAACCAATTTCTTGTTTTTGTCCAAAAACTTTATCGTTTTGGCTACGGAGTCAATTATCGTACGGTTCCAGAGTATGTCTCTGCCTATAATACCATCTGCGGGTATGTCAGTTAGGCCATCTACTGTATGCCATCTTAAATAATAATTATTTCCTAAACATTTATTGGTTTGAATTGTCCCTAATGTGGTGCTATTCCCACCAAATGCTCCACCCAAATTTCTTATCTCCTTTGAGGATATCTTCGTGTTCTTTTTCAGAACACTCCGCTTCAGAAGGCTAGTGTCTGCACCTGTGTCAACTAATACAGTTATTTTACCTTCTTTTTCCTCTGGCATAGCTAGGTCAATGAAAACATCATTCTTACTCAGTTTTTTTAACAAGTCCTCTTTATATCGAACAAATTATTTTTTTGTTTAATGAACTTCTTGCAGGTTGCTGAGGAAAATTGATAAACAAAATAGTATCCTATAATGAATAAATTTATAAGATACAGGGCTAGGCTCATAAACTTGTACTGTAAAGTGTTACTAGGAGTTTTTGGTAGACCACTTTTTTTCGAATTGGTTGAATTTTGTTTTCAATTCTATTTTTTGAAGTAAGAAGTTTGTCGGGAAACCGCTCGCTTTTTTTCCTAGAATTTTTATTTTGGGAATTTGTATCTTTTGATTTTGGGGAAATGGATAGATTTGGTTCACTTTTGGCATTTGTATAATTTGAACTAGGATGTGGGGAAATAGGTTTTTTAATGGATGGACTGACAGCAGTTTGTATTGCCTTAGGAACTTTTGGGGCGCAGCTCAGTTGTTCTGGCTGGCCCCCTTTCCGTTTCCCTCCCCTTTCTTTGGTAGGTAGTTCCTCTTACTGTAGCAATCATCTTCGGAGTGGCCTACCCTTGAACACCAATCACATTTAGGCCTAGATGTTCATGGTTTTGCCGCTGTGAGAAAAACTTGAGCTTTAGGACATGTTCCCTGGGCATGGCCATATTCTTGGCAGGATTCACAGTATGGATTGTTCTTCCATATTCTGCAATCTGCATATGTGTGGTTTGATTTGTTGCAAAAACCACACTTTATTATCTCTGACGATGTCACTTTAACAGGATAATTACCTGCCTGCTGAACTTGGGTTACGGCTGCAGAGGCATTCCAAAAAGGGTTAGTTTGGGGAAGTTGGTGATGTTGCTGTAGTTGTGGTGCGCTATAACTCATTTGGTTAATCGCAAATGATTGGCTAGGAGGTTGGGTACTATAAAACATAGACAGGTTATTAAAGTATTGGGGGTAAAGAAGATGAGATGTTTTAAGTGCCGTGTCTGCTAGTATCTGCAAATCATTCCCACTGACAGTTAGCATAAATTGACGCAAAGCTGAATCCAGTAGCCCCATCTTGAAACTAGTGACAACCGAGTTCTTCAGTTCCCGTTTGAGAGCTACAGAATCAGAATTCTGATAGCTTGCGTCAATAATGTCGTTTGCCTTTGTCTGGAGACCTATCAGACGTCTAGCAAAAGCATGAATATCTTCTGTCGTTAGTTGGTGCGACTGTCGTATTTCGTTAGTCACACTATCTAACGTTCTTGCAGTAAGATATGTGCCTTTTATAAGAGTTTCAAATTCTTTTAAGGAACCAGGTTTGTTTGCCCTTATCAGCTCAAAAGCATCTCCTACCAATCTTGTCGATAATATCGACAAGTAAATTTGTTCGTTTAGGGTGTCAATACATTTCAGTCCCAAAGAGCACGCATTCAGAAATTCGTAAACTTGTCCCGACAAGTTGGGAGTTCTTGCTCCAGAGAACTGTGGGGCGAGTTGGGCGACAATCTTGGCAATTTTGTCGTGAGACATGATTGTCTTGGAGTTGTCTTCAACCGTATCTAAAACCTTCGGGAATTGCAACGAACCAATTTTTTTATTTTGCTTAGTTACTTTTTTTTCCAAACCCTCTATCTTGGCTATATATTTTACTTCCAAGCCGCGCAGCTTCCCTAGCTTGATCTCCTTTCCCTCCTCAGTTTTTAATGAAGCTTTAAGCTCACTGTTTGCTTTCTTGAGGTTAGACCGAAGAATTTCGATTTCGAAGTTTAATCTCGAAATTTCTTGTTCGGCCTGCTCGTTTACGTTTTCAGCTTCAAGCTGACTACGGTCACAACTCACTCTAATCTTTTGAATATTATTCAGTTCAGCTCTTAGCTCCTGGATTTCTCTTTCCTTTTTCTCCTGGAGCATTTGCACTGCCTCTGAATACTCAGTTAGTATTGAGTCCGTAGTCTCAAGCCTCGTAAATTTACCCCACTGCAAACTTAACTGGGAGTAAATAAGGGAGTACACTTCCCTGGTTGTGATAGCTTTAAGTTCACGCAACAGGTGGTTGAAATTTTGTATTTCTTCACCCTGGTCTTTAATTTGTTTTTTCAATTGTTGTATTTCTTCTGTCAATTGAAGATTAGACCTTTCGCCTGTTGCCATAAAACTATCACGCTATTTAGTATCTATTTTTTTTTTTTTTTTTTTTTTTTTTTTTTTGATGTTGTGGTTAACAATTAACTAAAAAAAATACAAATAAAAAAAAAACAATTGGAGCCAAAGACTTAACCTACCCCAACAGACGAAACCAAGTCAAACAATTAAAATAATAAAAGGGAAACAGGTAGGTATAACAAAAACTACCTTGTACCTATATAATGTATGTAATTATACAAAATATAAAAAAAAATTTAAACAGGCAAAACCCAGGCAAATAATAATAATTAATAAATTTTCTTGAAAGGAATAACATATATACATATGTATGTAAATATGAACTTATCGGAGAAAAAAAAATTGAAATCAAGTTTATACTTACCTCTTTCTTTTGATGAATCGTATTTCCAGTTGTTTATTTATTTTTTTTTTTTTATTATAAAAAGTCTTCTGTTCACTGCACAAAATCGCGTTTTCTGTTATTGAATCGTACAATGTATCTACATATATGTATGTATCTATATCTTAGCACTCGTACTTTTTATATATTTGTATTAAAAGATGTTTTTAATATCTACACATCTACATTGGCTGCGCCAATGTTATGTTTATTTCGTTTGAATAAAAGACCGTCGTCGTTGAGGTTGTAAATTTGACTCCTCGAGTTTCAAGAGACCTACCTGAAACTTACTTCAAGTTACTTCCAAAATGCATTACTCAGCTTTGACCTACTGAGATGCATTCTGGAAGTTAGGTTTTTAATTGTGTCCCACTGAATCATTGCGTCACATTAAGTGTAACGCGAAACTGCTGTCGACGATGAATATCTATTTCATAACTTGAGGTATGTTGTGGCTCAGTGGGTCATGCCTTTCTAAGGTGGGATGTATTTCGAGCACAACAGTTGTTTTGTCAAAAATGACAGTTTGAAACCGTGTTTTTATTTGAATTAACCTAAACAAATTTACTTTTAGTTGCTTAAGAAATTAAAATTAGTTGTTTCTGTTTCAAGGCGAGGAAGAATGATCGTTTGGAAAAACACAAATGGTATAAAATTTATAAAACATTGAAGATGTCTCCGAGGAATTTGAAGAATCTCTGGCGCAGCGCAGTCCTACAAAATCTCTCACGGACCTTCGTCGTGATCATAGAGTAAGTAACCTCTTTAAAATAATGACCTCAAAATGCCATGGTTAAGTTGCCTCTCATTGTCATTTTGTTTTTTCCATACAAACTGTAGGGAGAAAAGTGGAATACTTTAACTTTATTGTAAGCCTAGCCATACACGACCGAGCCAAACTCTGTTCAATAAGGTAATATCTTTATCGCAGTAATCCAAACTTTTTTTTCCCGACTATGACGCAGAAAATGCAGTCAAAAAACTACTTCTGCAGCCCCAACACAGCTCCAGACGTAGGAATGAAAGAGTATCCAGACGGCACAAAAGACCCAACAAATCTTCAGCAATTGACGGCGGCCAAACCGGATCAGGTTGTATAAACCCACGACAGTAGCCGCCCAATGACAGTTGCGTCTAGTACGTGGAGTGTGGAGGGAGGTGGTGCAGAATCTTAACTTCTGGCTAGCATGAATCCCACATGAACGGACGAGTATCCTGAAGTATACAGAGTATGATCAGCAGCAACACGACAACCACAACATCCAACAACACCCTGGAGTGATTCCAATTCAAAGGTGATCTGCATGATTTTGCAGAGATTACTCCAACTTACGAGGTCCGACCACTTGAATCTTTATCAATACAAACAATGAATACCGTCGAGGAAGATGGAACATCGTAACCCAATTCAATGGAAACAGAAAACGATGAAATTGCAGCAATCGTATCAGAAAACGAGCAGTTTACTGAGCTATCTAGGAGAGGAATTAGATTTCAGGTAACGTCGTTCCCGAAAACGGGGATGACCGTGACATGCGATTGATTGCCTTCGAGCAGATATGCATGCTATTACTTATGTCCGATAATGTGGACAGATGCTTCGAAAGGTAAGTTTTTTTTAGTTTGACAAAAATTAATATCTTTTTTTTTTTCATTTTGTTAAAGCAGCCAAGAACTTTCTTCCAAGTAAAAAACAGCTGAGTCGATACTACAAACGATCCAATCTTCAGAAGAGCCTTCACAAATTTCAGATTCTGTATTGGATGTCACATATGCTTTGCAAAATGGCTTGCAGCTAAACGGTAGCCGAGTTTCATTTAGTTCAGAGCATTGTATTTTACAAGCTTAATAGAAATAATAAAATAGGGAGAACACTAGAGTAATTGACTTTTTTATAATTTATTTAAAGTTTTCAAAATTAATAAATTGGAGCTGACTTGAAATTTTTGGGATTATTTTCTGCCTGAACGCTTTAGTTTCTTCCAATTAATAAAATAATAATTTATTTTGCACTTTTTAATTTCAATAGGGGTATTCACGATCCGATGCAACTGGCCTAGTATCATTGTAAAAGTGCAAAAGTGTAAAATCTTACAACACTACAACAACAAAATATACAAGGTGCAATCTTACAATAGTTTCGCACTTTAGCAATACCCGAAACCTATTGCAACAGAAAAATACAACATTGTAAAATTTGTAAATTGAGTTTTTGACAGCTCACTCATTCTTGATTACGTTAAACAGAAACAAAAGTATGTTTATTGGATACTAGGGTGGAGCGAAATTTTAGTTTTCAAGATTTTTTTTTTCCTGTATTATAAATTGTTGACCCATGGTCTCAAATGTATGAATTCCAAATTTCAGTCTTCTACGTCAACATCTTCAGGTGGCGCGCTAGACTAGAACTTTGAAGTATAAGCAAAAAAAAGGCATCTCAAAACGGTGCAAATAAAATGCATTATAATATTTTTTTATTGAATATACTTTAAAAATAGATAAAAGAACAATAAATAAGATCTGAAATAAATTTAATTGCTTCCAGCAGAAGTTGTTGGGCCTTCGGTACGGTTGAAATATTGCGATTTTGTTTCAAAAAACGGTAATTCTTGCCTAGATTTGATCTTTGCTCTAATGAAGCCATCTCGTGCGGCTTGACCACAAACAGATAATGAAGCTTCGGTAACAAGCTTAACGCAACGATCTACTGCTTGAGTGTGGCAAGGTAACTTCTGCAAAAACATTAAATTGTCCTTTGAAGTAATCATGTTCGATATTTCTGTATCGCTGTATCTTATTGTCATTGGTGGTTCGGTTACTTTTTTCTTTGACCAGTCTATTAAGTCAAAGTAATTAGATGCATCTATTTGTAGCTTAGGAAGTTGAAACACACGAACTTCATTGCCTTTCTTCAGTTGTCTTGCTTTTATTAATCTTCGGAGAGCTAGCTCTCTTATGTGTGATTGGTCATCTTGCAACATAGCTAGCAACAAATTTTCTGGGTGTACGAAGAATGAATTTCTTTGTATAGTTCTTATAACGATGTTCTTAAGGTCATCCCGCAAGTACAATGATCTTTTTAGCATGTTGAAAATGTGAATCGGACCATATTTACAGGATGGCTTTGTTTTTATATCAAACCACGTTGGGGCGTAGACTTTCACAATGAATATGACAAGTTCTTTAAGGTTGTCTGAAGGAATTTCTGTGCCAACATACAATCGAAGAATACTGTTCGCACAAGTTAGCCATCGGGAATGTGCCAGCTTTCCTGGATCCTTGCTAGCTAAAGCGGGCGAAATTGAACCAATAGAAATAGCTGAGCATATTTGATGCAAATAATTTTGATCTGTGCTTAAAGATTCAGCATCCACATCTGGAAGTTCTGCATTTACGGCTTCAAATTTCACCACTTTGAAGCTTAGGCATTTTTCAAGCATTTTCCCAATGCTTCCGGAAAAACTATTGGGGCCTGTGGTGGTTCCATCGAGACTTGCAAATAGATGACGAAACGGTAGCTCATTTGCATGTAATAAGCACACAAACCATTGTAAAGGATGACCAAAATGTTTTTATAACAAAGCAATAACGCCGTTCTTATGTCCTGTATTTACAGCAGTGCCATCACACCCAATTGCTACCAAAGAAGTACGAAATTCGAAATTTGTTTCCAGAAATTCAACTATACTTCTTTCAATAGTAACTGCTTTTCCCGAGTCAATTGAAAGGTGTCCTATGTATTCTGAACCTGGCTCCGATATAAGTGAGATATGTTCTTCAGTAAAAGTCTTTCGATGTGATATGTGATCAGTCTTAGCTATGAATAATGTTTTATCTTTACGGCCGTCAAAATAAAGTGAGGATATAGGTTTTATAAAACCTGCAGCTTCACATTGTAAACCTAGACGGACTTTTTGACGCTCTCGTCGTAATTTACTGCGATCTATCACTTTCGATGAATTTTCGCTACTTATGACATTCAAATCCAACATAGCAGCGTTTACTATGATAGCTGCCGATCTATCTGAAACCCCAGTTCGATCAGAAGCTGTAGCCAAATTCTGTAGTTTGTTTCTCATTTGGCGGGTTTCTTTCTTTTTTTTAAGGGTTTTAAGGGGCAAAATTCCTTGACTTCAGTTTCAGTACGTCTACTGTCAGACAAATAGTTCACATCTGCAAAAGCAGAAGACGTGCTTGGATTATCAGCAGTAGTTTTTAAAAATTGTTGGTATTTTCGTTTCCTGAGATCCTTACGATGCAAAGACTTGATTGCCACCTGATCAACAGATCCAATATACATTTTACGAGAATTTCGTTGATCTTTTAAAAAGGGTTCTTCTCCAATAGGTATTTTTGTCCCACATTTACACAGTCCTCTTGAAATACATTTACATGTTGCAATATCAAACAACTTTTGCAGATAATTTTGATAAAACTCCTTCTTTTTTGTTTCACTGCGTAGTTTCTTCGTACTCTTATACTTATTATAATACGAAATCAACCTTGCAACAACTTGTTGATGACTGATGGTAGGAAGTGATGCTTTATTCCATATACTTTCGACGTCATTAGAAACTATTTCACTTACCTCCTTGATTGAAGGGTCCTTTCCATTATTCAATGCAATTAAATCGTTTCTAATCCACAAATAATGTTTAATTATATCAAAATAAGTTGGCAACATATTATAATTCAGTTTTTGTGCATCACCAAAAACAGGGCAACGCGTATTTTTACAAGTTTTAGGCATTTTAATAAGTCAAATAGCAAACGAATTTATTGGAACGAGTAACTTAGTTAAAGGTATAAATATTAAATAAAAATAGTTAGTACGCACAATTACACTTCATAGACAGCGATTCTAACACATTTTGATTCTAACACAAAAAATATTAAAAATTACTCTGAATCGAAGGAAGAATTAAATTGTAGGCCTTAAATTTATTTTTAATTCAAATAATTTGCGGCAACTGAGAGTAAAATCATAGGTTCCTAATTTAAAATAACTCTGATGTGAGGGAAGAACTTTTTAATATGAGGTATTAATTTTCTTTAAATTGAAGTCGTCTGCGCCACCTAAAGATAAAATCACAGCTTGCTGATTTTTCGCATAAATGATGTCCTAATAGAGGTTCACAAGTTAACAACACAGGAACAAACAAATTTTGATTTTTTTTTTTGCCATATTCGCTCCACCCTATTGGATACATCCAATTTGCTATCTTGATTGTATTGATGTGACGTCGTCATCATCTTTTACTATTATTTTCCATTTAAAATTCGGACGATAATTAAGATTTGGTAATATTTTCTTTTTCCGTTTTTTTGGCATCTTTTTATGAACAAAATTTAAATTAAATCAAATTGAAATTTTAACATATGTTCGGAACAAAAACAAATAACAAATGTCAAACTAATTTTGACATTTGCTTTAGTGTTGCAAGAAGATAAGAAAAGTGCGTTCACGATCCACTTAAAAAAAATAAAATTTCGCACTTTTACTAGGCTCGTTGCACCAGATCGTGAATACCCCTTATAAAGCACCGTTCATAGGCAACCAACTAAATTCTAGATAAACCCAGATTCTATCAGCGAAAGGATATTTAACTCAAAACAGTAAACAAAACGTTTTGAGCTAAAACAAGACTTTTACTTTATTTATTTTAATCTATTTATTCATTATTAACCACATGTTAATTTTCTAGAGTAAATCAAATCTTAATCCTAAACCACAAAGATAACAAAGAGCCAACTTTTCAATTTCCTGTGTTTTCATCTTCTGGCATAATTTCATTGCCAGATTGCAACTATCTGTGGGTTTTTGTTTTTGTTTTTGTTTTGGTGTAACTTTAGATTTGGCTGTCAACAACTTTGTGGTGATGGATTCCGATGAATCAATGGAGCTAACATAGATGCAGCAACCATAAGCGTTCAATGATGCGTCACTGAATCCATGGACTTGTAATTTTACTCTGTTTGCAGATAAAACAAATCTGGGGGTAGAGAAATCTTGCAATAAGTGAAGATCAATCAGGAACTGTTTCCATTCAGTTTATACACTTTGTGGAATAGATGCATCCCAATCCAACTTCTCGATCCAATTTGTTTGCAAGATAATTTTGGCTTTTATAATAATTGGGCCCAATAAACCGATAGGATCAAAGAGCGACGATGACAATGAGAGTAGTGTTTTGAAGGTTTATATGAAAACACCAAATTATCTTCTCTAGGATTCCAAGTGATTTTTAGAGTACTAGTTAAACCTGACTCTGATAGCTTGAGTACTTTTTCTGGAGACTGAGGCATTGGACCCACATTACTCTGCCACTTTACTAGTTCAAATCCAGCTGAAGACAATATAAACGAAACTTCTTCTCTTATCTGCTGCAACGTATCTTAATCAGCTGCTCCTGACAGCATATCATCAACATAAAAATCTGATTTTAATACATTGGATCCAATACTATGAGAATTTTTGAATTTATCGCTCAAGTAGTGAAGGCAACGAATGGCTTAAAACGGAGCTGACGATGTGCGGTATGTTACCGTGTTTAACTGAAATGTTTCTTTAGGCTTTTCATAACTTTCTCACCATAAGACGTACTGAAACTGTTTTGTTATCAGGATGAATTAAAACTTGTCTATACATTTTGGAAATATCCGATGTTATGACGTATCTATGGCATCGAAAACGCAACAAAAGTGTACAAGTGTACCCCTTCTGAAGCGATGCAAATTCACATATGTATGAACCCGACGATGTCAACATCGAATGTTTCGCGTTCGTTTGAGCTAACCATAACACGCCGACTCCACTTGATATCTGTATCGCCAACTAGATCTCTGACATAAAAATCAGAGTTTTTCTTTTTTTCTTCGCTGGGCAGTTCATGTCTTGACATCTCTCTGACAAACGTCAAATGTCAAACAAATAAAAAATTTCTTTCACAGTTTTTTGACTTCTTGAGAAATTCGTTTGTTTTTGCTTAATTTAATAATATTTTTTCTTGTCAAAAGAATAATAATAGTTATATACCTACGGTTGGTTTAGGGCGATGGTGAAAAGAATGCGTGAACATGATGCAATTCGTACACTTAAAGCTCTGCAAGAGTTGGAAGATCTTGAAGAGTTAGAAATGAGCGAAGAGCAGGAAGCTAAACGGAAACATCGTTTTTGGATTAATCCTTTTCTTACACTAAGGGACGCCCATGACCTCGAGCAACATTTGCTCAAGGATTTACTCTGGGATCAAGGACAAGAGTATCAAAATTTCTGTAGGATGTCCATCGACAGATTTACCGCGGTTCTTATTCTGGTAGGAATGCAAATAACTTTTTTTAGTTTGCTAATTTATTTATTGCAGGTTGAACCGTTAATAAAAAGGCAAGACACGAGTATGCGATTTGCAATCACACCGAGAGTGCGGCTTGCGATTACTCTTAGGTACATTGGAACTGGTGACTCCTATAGATCGTTGGAGTTCTTATCAAGGGTGTCCCGCAAAACAATTTCAACTTTTGTTCCAAATGTGCTGAATGCAATATATAATACTCTTCAAAGTGAAAACATGAAGGTTGACAAAAACTCAGTGCATTTGAAATGTTATGTTCTTTTTTGATTCATGAAATATTTTCCATTCAAGACTCCTACAACTGAAAGTGAATGGTTGCAAGTTGCCAACGATTTCAATACGTTTTGGGATTTCCCACATACAATTGGATCGATTGATGGGAAGCACATTCGAATTATAGCACCGCCACATTCAGGCTCCGACTTCTATAATTATAAAGGCTTTTTCAGCATAGTTTTGCTTGCCATTGTGGATGCTCATAGCAAATTTCTTTACATAGATGTTGGAGGAAATGGAAGAGCGTCAGATGTAATAATTTTTAAGAGCTGTAGCATTTACCATGGGATCGTCAAAAATTCCCTTAATATTCCAAATGCACAGCCATTGAAAGGGCAAGAAAGTCAAACGACATACTTTTTTGTTGGGGATGATATATTTGCACTTGATAAACATTTAATGAAAGGTATAGAACATTTAAAATAAATACTATTACTAGCAATGATTTTTTAATATTTTTGTTATGAAAGGTTTTGGCCGGAATTCAAAATTAACGACACAACAGGAAGTTCTCAACTATAGGCTTAGTCGGTGCCGCCTGACAGTTGAGATGGCATTCGGACGATTGGCATCGAGGTTTCGAATTTTCCATCGTCCTATTGACTTGAGCTTGGAAACTTGCGAAGCTGTGGTTAAAGCTTGTTGTGTTTTACACAACTTTCTTTCGCTATTAATAAGCTCATCTCCAGATACTGAATTAGTTTCTGAAACTCTACCACAAACAATGTCAGCTCTAACAACACAAGAGCCTTCCAACTATAAACACGCATCAAGAATTCGTGAAAATTTGGTGCGTACGTTCCATATCAGTGGAAAAAAATTAATAAATAAAAAATATTTCTACGTATCTATGCCTGTAAATTCTTTTTTACTAAATTTTTAAGAAAAAAATATGTACGACTTGGTTGCACGAACTTGCACGAACTTGCGATCACAATGTGGTTCTAAAATCGGAATTAAATTGGTCATGGGAGCCCAAATAGTGTCTATTTGCCAAAACCATAAATAAGTTGCAGGAAGTATTATGTACGTATACAAAAATGAAGAATAAAGCCCCGTGTTGCATATGCAGGCTGATTTTTTGTTTGATTTTGTTTCAAAATGTTGTTTTTATTTCTATTTTATTTAAATAATTCAAATACGATCGAGCTACTATTCGCAGGGGACATAATAATGGAAATTAATAATAGACCAGGGTCCAGTTGTACAATTACTTAAACCCTGGTTCAGCAATTTTTATCTCCCAAATCCAAAGGATCTGTTGAGATTTTACGATGGTTCAAGGTTTATCTATGTGCTAATATTCAATTACATGCTTGAACCAGCCTTGAACCACAGCTAATTCACCGAAATCAGTGAAAAATCAAAGAGTGAAAAAATGCACTGAAATCACCCTGCATTTTTTCATATTTTCTTATATAACTCCGAAAATATGCCATTTAGGAAAAAAGACACCTTATGGTATCCGATTTAAAAAATTCTTACTCGGTTTGATAGCTTATAACAACTTTAAATTCTCAGGCGTGATAATTTTTTTAATTCATTATTTGTAGGGTGAAATGGGGTATACAACTATCATACACAATACAAAAATTTAAATCGGACACCATTTTTTTGTTTTTACCCCATTTTACCCTATAAACAGCAAAGTTTTGAAAAAAATCACCCCACAAGCCATCCGCTGTATATATTCTTTCAAAACCGAAAGAATTTTCTAAATCGGAGGTGTGGGTTCTGAGATTAGCCTAAGCAAACTTATCATTTTATTTGCAGAGTGAACATTTATAAAATCGCAGCAAAAGCTAACAAAAAAAATAATATTAATGTTATAACAAATCTATATGATAGCAAATGGTTCCAAATATGTATAAACAAATAAACGCATTTGAAAAAGCATTACTTTGACCACAGCATTAAAACAAAGCATTTTTCACTGCAATGTGTTAACAGATGCATCATTTCAAAACTATCAGACCGATTTGGAACGGGTTTTCAAATTTCGTTTTATAATACCTCAGAGCATTTAAATCCAAATTTACAACAGTAATTGGCCACTTTTTTACATGTCAATTAAATGCTTCAAAATCACTTAGTTTTTTATAATTGTTTCTCGATTTCTTTGCTACACAGCAACGAAAATATAACTTTTGAGAGTTTCAAAATAATGTCATCTTGTAGAAAATTTTATAAAAAAGAAATTGGTTTAAGGTGTCTTTTTTCCTAAATGGCATATTTTCGGAGTTATATAAGAAAATATGAAAAAATGCAGGGTGATTTTAGTGCATTTTTTCACTCTTTGATTTTTCCTCCAGTTAGCACACCATTTGGAGCTGGAGCAACCCTATATTATCATTACATATATTATATCGGATCGAATCCCATCAAAATCTCGTCTACTATATGTTACGGCACTTTCGATGTTTAATTCTCCTAGTCTATAACCTTATTTTACTTTTTATAGATAACACCAGCTCATTTCTAGTTTGTATTGCTTTAAAATTCAGCTTCGGCTTCCTGCTGGGGCCGTATTACGAATTACGAAACGATAGGCAAAAAAAAACGATAGTACCCAAGAAAACGATAGTCATGTCCTGACTAAACCGATTATGATTTACGAGAATGGATGTCTGAAAATAATGCCAGATAAAATAAAAAAAAAAACTGCAGAACCAGACAAACATATAAATAAGTGACAACAACATAAAGTTGCTTAATTGGCAAGCTATTAAAATTATTCAAGTAGTGAAGGAAATTTGCCAGCTGATCAATTATTTTACCAAATTTTAAATGCAGCAGAAAAAAATGTTTGGTTTCATCACGTTAGTTTTGATAACAATCCGACATTTATTTTTACAATCTTTGCCAAAATTCCCTGAAATTAGAAATCATAAAATTATAAAACACATTGAAATCCGTTTAGATGGTATAAATATATATCTTTCTTTATTTTTTTTTACAATGAACACAGTTTTTCAAAATCACTTATTTATATCTAGAATTTAAAGATAAAATTTTTTTAAAACTCATCAAATAAATCTGAGTTTATCATTGCATTTTGAAGAAGATCATTTCCTTCCGCTGAGCTTGATAAGGATGAGTGCGAAACTATACTTCTTCGCTGTAGCGACTGAATAACATGCCTCGACAGAACTTGTTGTAATTCAGCCATAGCTTCAGCTGCCTCGATGTTGCTTAATTCTTCCAGCTGACTGGCCACACTGCTCCCAAAACTTTCATATTTAGTTTTTCGTTCTGCAAAAAAAGTTAAAAACTTTTGAAATGCACAAAATAGAAGTCATCTTATTAAGCAATTGTTTACCTGGCCGAGAATTTGTATTTTGTACAATGGCAGCTATGGCGTCCTCGTATCTTGCACTTCGGGCGCTCGATGATGATGTGGATCCCCCTCGCCAGCCCGATGACTGCCTCCCCGATGCAATTTGCATTGGTGCAGATGTTGATTGGGAAAGAGCAAGAACATCAGCAGTTGCCTGCACACCCTCCGCAGCCTCTTCAGCCTCTACAGCCTCCACAGCTCTCTCAAGTGTATCGTCCTGAAATTTTTTTTGTTCGTTTATAATTTTTATGAAGTTGTTTATTTCTTACCAGTGAGAGATTGTTCTGTGTTTTACGCAGCACAATAACTCCATCCAGGAATGAAAACTCACTGAAATAAAAAAGGTGAGACTCATAAACTTCCTCGTTTCCAGCACCAGAATGTTGAGAATCTGCAAATTTTTTTTTTTCAGCCACATAAGCTGAGCGAAGGTTTTTAACTTTTTTCTTAACATCGAACACTTCCTTGTTCATTTCTTGGGATATGGATGCCCAAGCTTTGTTTTTTAAGTCGTTTCTCTTGTATAGGTTGCTTTTGTAATTCCATAAGCACTCCTTTTCCCTATACAAGTTTATCAGGAGCTTGGTTTCGTTTTGGGAAAGTTTCCACTCACTTATAATTGTAGCTGTTTAAAAGGATTTGTCAAAAACTGATTTCATATAAAAATGTGTAATTACCTGCTTTAATCCTTTTAAATATGAATTTAATAAAAAAAACTCCAAATGCCGACTTTTTTTAAATAAGTAACTTTATAAGCCAAATGAATAACTGTCGCAATGAGAGAAACAAAATAATGACATTAGGATGTCATCCATACACAAAAAAGGAAAAAAAAAACTCAAACGTCAAATTTGATATCAGACATCGATGTCAAAACAAATTCGCAGAGAGAGATCGCTAACATCATATCATAAGATGAAACAACGCGACTCCATTAGACTTTTCATGTCAGGATGAGTATTCTGAGAGAAATTATCTCTAGTGGAGTCGGCCTGTAAACACACATAATGTATGCAATCATTATGTGTTTAGGTATCTAGCGAGTGGAACCATCCAACGGCATGTGGCATCAATACACCGGATCACAGATAAGCAATACTTAGATAGGAATCTTTCGTTCGTATCACCCCCCAAAACCCATTTGTTTACATTGTTGTTTTTGTAATTTCATTTCGTGTCGATGAATAGATGTGAACTGCAACAACAATCTAACGCGGTGAATTTGATTTGTTTGACAGTTCATTTTTTTTTCATAAATGTGCTGTGCGAAGATTTTTATTCCGGTGTTTGTGATTTTCATTAAAAAATAAATAAACAAAAAAATAATTGTTTCACCAAGCACAATGCCCGCATGGCAAGCGGAACTTGAACGAGTCCTTGAATTTCAATGAAAAATCTTTTGGTGCTTTCATGTTTCTTTCTTCCAATTCGCCAAAAAGCTACTTGGGCAGACGATGCGCGATGAGAACTTTTTGTAGAACTCTGTCGCCTCCGAACGGGCCCTGTTTGAGCAGAGTATAGCAAAGGGCAAAAGACCTAATTATGTTTATGAAATTTAAAAACATAATTTCAATTTTTTTCAGCTCTACAGCACAATAATTATAAAAAAAATCTCGCCAACCAATAATAAGGTTCGAGAAATCAACAAAAATTAAATTCACCATGGCAAATTTGACAGCTACTATATTCTTAGTTTTAGGGTACAGACACACTTAATATATGAAATTATTTTAATTTATACGTAAGGGGTTGGATTGCATCATGGTCAAATTCCGACGTAAATTTTTAGAAATTAATTTAAGGTCCCCCAAACCGATGCGTGGACAACATTTTTGTCAGTCATCGGGTTCATATGGAAAATCGCACCGCTTTCATTGTGGGTACCTACTCTCAATTATTTTCATGTAAGTTCCGATCTACATTGCCCGATTTTTCCACGAAGATTTTTCCAGAAATCGTGTGAAATGTACACACAGAACAATTTTTTCCATAAGATTTTTTCCTTTTCTTCTTCCTTGTTTTATTGCTGTGCTCTTCATTTTTCATTGATATTCACTCACACCATCAAACGAATGGCACACTGACACCGAACACACACAAAAAACTGGAAAGGAGTAGAGAAAGAACATAAACAGACTTGAAAAATCGTTCGAGTTTTCTGGTACAAACGATTTGATCCCTACCCCTCACTTTTCACTCCCTTCACCGACGAACAAAAGATCGGCACTGGAAAAATCGTTCAATGTAGACCGGGACTAACTTAATTTTAAAAAGTGACAGCCGTATCTATAAAATTATCTTAAAATGCCTTTTAGAGGTTATTTAGTTAAGCTTGCTTAAATATTAAAGTTGCCTTTAAATCACGTTACTTAAATTTGTATCTATAATCAATATTCCTTTCATACTTAACTAAACAACCGTAATGTAACGTAACGCAAGAAAATTGACAATTCTGATACAAATTTCTAGTACATTTTTCACTCTCAGGCTATTTCTGTCAGATTGCAAAAAAAAATTTGCAAACACAAAAGCATAGAGTAAGTATACTACCTAGAGGCCCGACTCGTACCCCCCTTGCCTTAAACACCCGCAAAATTTATTTGAGGTGAGTAAGAGAAAACTCTCTTAATCTACTCTTTTTTTCCTATCCGTGAATCCATGTGAGTGGTGGATTAAAAAACAAAATGGCGAAATTTGCTCAAACTGACAGGTAAGTTTTTTTGTTGGTTTATCAAAAATGACAGTTCTCAAAAAAAAAAATACGTGAAACGTGAAACTCGTGAAATAAGTTTTTATTTTAACTTCAATAAAAGTTTATTAATTTGTATAAAAGTGTATTTTTAATATCTTTAAAAAGTTTTATTTTGTGTTCATTTATAGATGCGATACAATGTGAAAAAAGCGCTCACGGAGAAGTAAATAAAACAGGAAATTACTTCCTCCTAAAACGCAAGTCCCAATCAAAATGATGGCGACACGTTTTATTGGAAACAAAAGACTTTAAATCTCCTAAAGAAATTAAAAATCTACTAAAAATCTACTAAAAATATAATCTACTGCCAAGGGGCACTGAGAGAGTCCTTGTGTCTGAGATCATCTGCTAAATTCTAGATTTGTTTGGCTCACCTTGCTACACCATGTAAAATAGAAAATTTCAAAGCACCTCTAAGTTCTTTATGTATAAACATCATTTCCCCTTCTTTTTCAGAATTCTTATTCATAGTTGAAATATCAGCTTGAATTTCGCTGGCCAGGATAATTCAGTTTCGAAAGGAATAAAAACTGCACATATTTACCTGACATCACATCGAATGATCTTCAATAGCAAGAAGCAAAATGAAGAAATTATGTCGTTCAGTGATCCTTTTATTACTATGAGTGATGTGAGTTTATATTTTGATACACCTTAATCCCCAATACTCAACTTTTTTATATGTGCAGGTGGACATTGAACAAACTGTTTTCGGAACCTTTTACATTAAAGGCAAAGTGAATGCTCAACCAAATGACAATTTCATTGGTGAAGTGAAATTCAAGTTGTATTTAAAATCCGGTTGTGCCATCGAATACGGTCAGGCTATGTTGCGAGCCACTTCTATTGCTCAGCTAAATATGGGTTGTTTGAATGATAATCCCGACACTCCAACTGGGGCTTGGCATGAAGCTTATCCACCAGCTTATCAACCACCACCAGGCTACTACGAATGGATACCACAAAATGTTGCCTTCGCTAGCCCGGCACCGAATTCAGTGTTTGTGAGCAATACCCTGCTTTATATCCAGGAATCGGTATACGTATGTAAAATTTAATTTTACCTTTAGTTTTGTTCTCGCTAATCTTCTCGACAAATTTTTAACAATTTTACCTTCTATTTTAGATATAATTGAGTTAAACCTTCCAAGAACCTGCACAACTGATTTTCCCGATCCGGATGATCTTGTCAACTTTAAGCTTATAATTTGTCCAGACGAAGGTTTCTACAAAGATGGTCGATTAGAGTTTAATTTCCGAGTCGGCTAAGTGTGCAACTCAAGTTTATCACCCGAATATTGATTTGGAAGGCAATGTCTGTTTGTTCTAAAGTGAAGACTGGAATCGAAATTTAACAATTAATTCAATTGTATATTGTCTTCAATATTTGTTCTTGGTAAATAAAGACAAAAAACTCAATTTTTGATAATTTTAAATTTAAAAACTTATTATTTGATTTTAGGAACCAAATAAAGAGGATCCACTGATCAAAGAAGCAGCTGATTCTTACATTAAGAATATGTCTAGTAAATTAGTATAAACAAAAAACAATGCTAATAATGGTGAAGAATAGTTTTTGTTTCTTTTGCTGCGGGCCCAATATGTTTGTTTTATAAAGCTCAATTCAAAATTAGAACAAAAATATAAGCAAATAACATTAGCGCAATTATGTTATCGAATACTTTTGTATTTTTTTTTTTATTTTGTTTCCAAAAACTGTTAGCACAGTCAAATTTGACAATAAATTCGCTGTGTGCGATGTAGTTCTGCATTTTTGATTCATTGTTGGGGCATGTTAGAATAGTCTGTAGCTACGTTTGCAACTCCGAAAAACCTGTGCTCGCTGCAGGAAAAATGCAACAGCCAAAAAAATGCTAAAATCACCCCATTTTTCCGACATTTTCCTTTATAACTTTGGAAAAACGCAACTTAGAAAAAAGCCATCCACTACATTCTTGTTTGTTATAAAATTTTCTACAAGTTCATGTATGTTTTATTTGAGTTGCTATCTAAACATTGGTAAACAAAAATCTGAAAAACTAAGTAATTTTGAAGCGCTGAAAAAATAGGTCAAAAATTTTCCAACTCTGCTAAAAATTTGGAATCAAATAGTCTAGAGTATTACAAGACGAAATTAAAAAATTCGATCCAAATCGGTAAAATAGTTTTGGCAAGAAATATGATGTTAACTAAGTGCAACAAGCTATTATTGCATCATTGCTGTGGTCAAAGTGGGACACTTAAGTTGGCACTGATTTTTGTGCACGTACTTGGAACCTATGATAAAATATATATATGATATTTATATCTTTTTCTAGGTAGCGATTTTAAAAGTTCCGAAAATTGTTCACTTAGCATATAAATATGAGTCGTACTCGTACTCGTATAGACATGGTATTGTTCTTTTGATTATGGCATGTAGTATAAACGGCTACAGATTGCATATGAACAAAATTTGGAGCTGTATAAAACACTTACATATTTCTTTCCTCATTTTTTTTGCATTTCAAAAATGCATTTTGGTCCGCTGTATCGCGAACATGTTATGCAATGCAGTTTGCATTGATACAAATAGCATATCCACTAAATATGAAGCGGTATAAAACACTTTTAGCAAATCGTTAAACAAATCTCGTAATAAACAAATTTGTTTTATGACATTTTAACGATTTTGAAATGATTTGAAATGAATTGCTAAAGTTACGATTGTAATACATTAAAATACCTTTCCAATGACGTATTTCTTGTCCAGCTAGAATGCTATTTTTGACCACATTCCTAACCTTATTTATATCCAACTTTCAACATCTCAATATTTTTCTTTAAGAATTGTTAGTTAGTTTAAGAAATTTCCATTTGTTTATTTTGTCTTAAAAAAGCTTGTAACGAAAATATCGGGAGCTTTTAAGGCAAAATTAACTGAATTCATATTTTTTTTATATACTTATTACCAAAGAAACTTTAGTTTTTGTTTTTTATTTAATAACAAAAAATAAATTGCGAGAAAAAAAACAATTAAAAAAATCATAATAAGAGAAGTATAATATATATTATGTACTAATTTAAATCGCAATAAAGAAGCTTTCATATACAATCAACAGCACACACAGTCTTCAAGGAAATTCTTGTAGGACTTATTAGATAAAGATTTTTAATAATTTTTGTTCTTATCTTAAACATTTTTTTTGTTTTACACAAGTTAAATCGCCTAATCTACAATTGGAACTGTGTAGAGGGTATTCCTCTTGATTAAATACAATCGCTTATAAAAATTATTGGTGAATGAAAAAACTTTTTTATTTCATGCTAATTACGATGTTTAGTCCATAATTTTTTTTTTAATAAATTGGCGGGGATGGACACTAGAAGGTTTTACAAATCTTCATCCTCTTCGGGCAAAGCAGTCTCCTGTGCCTCTTCGATTTAAACTTGGGCATAAATTGAATGAAAAATATCTTGTATGTTGTCATGAATCCCACTGCCTGAAATTGAAAAAAAAAATATTTTTAAATTTAAATTATTTACATAATACATTTTTTTAATATTTTGTGTGTAAAGCAAAATCTATATAAATAGCCCTAAATAACTTTTGTGGTATCATTTTCTCAAGAAGTGTGTAACTGATTTCGATAAATTGTATATGGTTAGAAGGCCACACATGAGACATGCACTTATACACTGTGGGTCAAATTTGATTTACACTGCCGATCACTTTGCATATTTGCAACTATAGAGCAACATCTCAATCAAACATATTTCTGACATTTTAGCCGAATATAGTAAGGTGAGCAATAAACAGTAAAGCCTTAAGTCTTATTCAACAAATATTTCTTGCGACTGGCGATTTATATTTTTGGTATCTAAAAAATTTTCAAACAAATTGTTTGACTCTAGAGTGAGTCATTGTAAGGGTTTGTTCGTCAAATTTCAGCCATTGGGCGATACTATTCTAAATAATTAAGACAAACAAATATTCGGCACGTGATATTGGACATTTTTTGTTGTCGAAGGTCCGACTCGCTATAGTTAGTAGTTAGTGACCATTTCCCAACATTCCTCAAAATTAAAAACTGATATGACGATTACTTAGAGCACATCAAAAAGGACTCAGGACCATTTGAATCACCAAAATCGAGCCAGTAGTTTTTGAATTAGAGTAATTTTTATCTCACACTTTTTTGATTTTCATATAAATTCATATGAAAATCAAAAAAGTGTGAGATAAAAATTACTCTAGTTCCCAAACAGCTGGATCAATTTTGGTGATTTAAAATTTTCTAAGTCCTTATTGAGGTGATCCAAGTGATCGTTGCATTAATTTTTCATTTTGAGGATAATATCAAAAAATTCCATAAAAAAACAATTTCATTGGAATTTTGCATGAAATTAAGTGTATGTTTCATAGGATTTTTTTCCCAACATTCCTCAAAATTAAAAACTGATATGACGATTACTTAGAGCACATCAAAAAGGACTCAGGACCATTTGAATCACCAAAATCGAGCCAGTAGTTTTTGAATTAGAGTAATTTTTATCTCACACTTTTTTGATTTTCATATAAATTCATATGAAAATCAAAAAAGTGTGAGATAAAAATTACTCTAGTTCCCAAACAGCTGGATCAATTTTGGTGATTTAAAATTTTCTAAGTCCTTATTGAGGTGATCCAAGTGATCGTTGCATTAATTTTTCATTTTGAGGATAATAATGAAAATCAAAAAAGTGTGAGATAAAAATTACTCTAGTTCCCAAACAGCTGGATCAATTTTGGTGATTTAAAATTTTCTAAGTCCTTATTGAGGTGATCCAAGTGATCGTTGCATTAATTTTTCATTTTGAGGATAATATCAAAAAATTCCATAAAAAAACAATTTCATTGGAATTTTGCATGAAATTAAGTGTATGTTTCATAGGATTTTTTTCCCAACATTCCTCAAAATTAAAAACTGATATGACGATTACTTAGAGCACATCAAAAAGGACTCAGGACCATTTGAATCACCAAAATCGAGCCAGTAGTTTTTGAATTAGAGTAATTTTTATCTCACACTTTTTTGATTTTCATATAAATTCATATGAAAATCAAAAAAGTGTGAGATAAAAATTACTCTAGTTCCCAAACAGCTGGATCAATTTTGGTGATTTAAAATTTTCTAAGTCCTTATTGAGGTGATCCAAGTGATCGTTGCATTAATTTTTCATTTTGAGGATAATAATGAAAATCAAAAAAGTGTGAGATAAAAATTACTCTAGTTCCCAAACAGCTGGATCAATTTTGGTGATTTAAAATTTTCTAAGTCCTTATTGAGGTGATCCAAGTGATCGTTGCATTAATTTTTCATTTTGAGGATAATATCAAAAAATTCCATAAAAAAACAATTTCATTGGAATTTTGCATGAAATTAAGTGTATGTTTCATAGGATTTTTTTCCCAACATTCCTCAAAATTAAAAACTGATATGACGATTACTTAGAGCACATCAAAAAGGACTCAGGACCATTTGAATCACCAAAATCGAGCCAGTAGTTTTTGAATTAGAGTAATTTTTATCTCACACTTTTTTGATTTTCATATAAATTCATATGAAAATCAAAAAAGTGTGAGATAAAAATTACTCTAGTTCCCAAACAGCTGGATCAATTTTGGTGATTTAAAATTTTCTAAGTCCTTATTGAGGTGATCCAAGTGATCGTTGCATTAATTTTTCATTTTGAGGATAATATCAAAAAATTCCATAAAAAAACAATTTCATTGGAATTTTGCATGAAATTAAGTGTATGTTTCATAGGATTTGTACTTACACAGCTCGCAGTAGTTTCAGTTTGGGAATGTTCGGATTGATGGCCTTTGATCCAGTGGGCTCAATTGCTGCCAATTCACGAACGAAAGCCTTCTTTTGGATATTGATCCGGACAAAATTCTCATTCAATTTTCCAGAAGCCACTTTGTCAGCTAACTTGTTTTTTAGTGCTTCGCCTTTTTCATTCACTATAAAACATGTCTTGCTTACATCAGTTTTTTTTATACCTCCTATTTTTTCGCTTACATTGTTAATATACTCATCTGCAAATCTTATTTTTTCTTCAAATTCTTTTCACACGAACAGGGAATGGATAATTTTTGCAAAAGTTTACGAATTACATGTCTATCAATAGAATTGGAGCGCAATGTTTTTTTTTATTCTATCTGTCAAAATTCTCGACATGATTGAGCAAAACTGGTCTATTTCTTGTGGCGGAAGTTAGGGCACATACGCATGGAATTTCAAGGGTGTGATTCTACTTTTTGATTACATTTTCTTTGTTTTCAATAGAAATAGTAATAAATATTACTGGATTTATATGCCAGAAGCAATAAAAGGCTATATCAAATAAAGTTTTTGTTCATAAATATTTAGAAGCATCAATTTTATTGACAAAATATTTTATTTTTCAGTTTTTGAATTTAACGGATTCCCTTTTGTGAATATCCGATTCACCAATTGAGCACATGACCACGTTTGAGCAAATGCCCTATTGCATACATACAAAGCTAGTTTTGTCCCATTTAAAATGCATTGCAACTGCACACATCCTTACTGAATAGGGCATAAATCCTCTCAATTCAGCTTGTAGGGTGAAAGAGCATGGACACCTTAAGTCGGTTCTCTAGGTAGTATTTTCTCTATGCACAAAAGAGTGCACAAATAATAAGACAGAAAGAGAAGCAACTGGGTGTATGTGTGTATGCATCGTCAAACACAGAAGACAGAGGAAATGAAACCATTCCACTTTAGTTTTTTTTTTTGATTTTGTTTTCAGAAATTTCCTTCCTATATTGGTGAGAAAGTATATCATTTACTATATTATTTTCTTTAACAAAAAAAAAAAAAACAAAACAAAACAATTTAAATCCGGCCATCGCAGTACACACATAAATATTTCCTTACTCAACCTACGCACAATTTGTTTTGATAAAAAAAAAAAAAACAATTCTCATATGTCAAAATATATTTAAGTTGGCTTTGCGTAGCCTTTAAACGCTTTGGATGGTGTTTAAGTTAAGAGGTGTTTAAGTTACGTTGCTTAAATGTGGAAATTGATTATAGATACCGATTTCACACTTAAGTGATATTTAGAGGTAGTTTAGAGTTAAGAAGCCTTTAAAATTTCTTTATAGATTCGGCTGTGAATGTTTTGTTGTCGTGAGTGTTTCGCTCCGATTTAAGGCTCACCCAAACCAATGCGAAACATTCGTTGCGGCGAAGAAACATTCGTCAGTCAAAATTAATTCATATGTTTCTCCGCCGCGTTGGTGTGGGCACTCTCATTTATCACCATGTAAATAAATTTTGACATGCGAATGTTTCTTCGCCGCAACGAATGTTTCACATTGGTTTGGAAGAGCCTTTAACGTTGATTTGAAAGATCCTTTACACAATTTAAATTGTGTTGCAACAAAAATGGTCTCCTAAGCCGATGCGAAACATTTGGAATACCAACAAAATCTTCATCTGCCAGAATTAATTTGTATGGGGATAAAAGAAAGCACCCACAATGGTGTGAATCTCATCTGTTCTTAATTGCAAAAACTGCAATAAAGTCAATTCTGATTGAGGAAAAAACACAATAGGCGTGTTTTATCACAAAAGCCATCCATAGTACAGTACGATTTTACAGGCATTACAAACACAACATCGCTAGTAGCTCTACAGCCAATAAGAAGTTATACTACGTTTTCTGTCAAAACGATTTTTGTATGTTTTCTTGCAAGAAGGTTTCTTTAGCGAACATTTTAATTTTCACTTTTGTACTTTTTTGCAAAAGTAGGTAGGTATATGTAGTTTAACTTTAATGTAACTTTCATTTCAACAAAAAAATCAAATCTGTGATAGAAAAATTTGATTTGTTTAGAAAAAAAGATCAAAAATCAAATCTTTCATATAGAAAATTTACACCGGCTACACGATTTTTTTTGCGACTTTACAACGACCTTACAACAAAAAAAATTAATTTGCAATCGTCGAAAGGAAATCGGGATACAAGAACCTAGCACATTTAAACAAACCCTTGGATTCTTAAATTATCCGCCATTTTGTTCACGAACCGAGGTGAAACTCGGATTTTTATTTCACGTACACTAGTGCAAAAATCCGATTTTCACCACGGTCGTCTGCACGTACACTAGTGCAAAAATCCGATGTTCACCACGGCCATTTGACGTTTGAGCTTGTAGGCAAACCGAATTGACAGCCGTAGATTCCCATCTAGGTATTGCTTATCTGTGCCTTGGATTCTTAAATTATCCGCCATTTTGTTCACGAACCGAGGTGAAACTCGGATTTTTTTTCACGTACACTAGTGCAAAAATCTGATTTTTACCACGGTCGTTTGCACGTACCCTAGTGCAAAAATCCGATGTTCACCACGGTCATTTGACGTTTGAGCTTGTAGGCAAACCGAATTGACAGCCGTAGATTCCCATCTAGGTATTGCTTATCTGTGCACCGGATAAGCAAGCAACATTTTGGAACCATTCTGGATGAAGTTTGCTCTGCCATATGTGAGGCATTGAAAGCCGAAATTCCAACATTGAATGAAAAGGCTTTTATAAATATAGCAAATGAGTTCAATGTTTATTGGAACTTGCCAAATTATTTGGGCGCAATAGATGGGAAACATTGTGCCATAAAGTGTCCATCAAATGCTGGCAGTTTGTTTTACAATTATAAAGTAAGTTACCCGTAGCAAATATTTGAGAACATTAAAGTATATTTTATCTTTTTCTTGTTAAGGGCTTCCACAGCATCGTGTTGATGGCTATTGCTGATGCCAACTGCAAATTCATCCATATTGATGTGGGGGCATATGGCAGCGAAGGAGATGCCAACGTTTTTGCATCGACAAAATTTGGAAAAGATATTTTGCAAGACCGTCTTCATCTGCCTCAAGATATGCGAGTTGGAACAGAAAAGCTTCCATACTTTTTTGTTGCGGATGATGCGTTTCCCCTCAACAAGCGCATCATAAAACCATATGCCCCCAGAAAACCGAAAAGGTTGGAGGATCATGAGCGGATTGCCAACTACCGCATAAGCAGAGCAAGACGTTGTATCGATAATGCTTTTGGCATTATGTGCTCAAAGTTCATTTGTCTTGCCAGAACTATGATTTGCAATCCAGACAGGGCACAAAAAATTGTTAGTGCGTGTTGTTACTTACACAACTTTCAAATCCGATCAAATAGAACTCCATATTGTCCAGCTAACTACTCTGATTATTACGACGAATGTGGTAGGTTGGTAATGGGTGATTGGAGAAAAAAAGTTTCAGCAGATTCATTATCCCAGTCAACATTCCCACCGGTTTCTAGAAGACCGAATGATTTTGGGAAGTACCTGCGAGACAAATTAAAAGATTTTGTCAACTCTCCCTCTGGCTCCATTCCATGGCAAAACCAAGCTGCTTTCGTCCATGGTAAATGAAATAAAATGTTCGTTTTTATTAATCAAATTATATTATAAAATTGTTTCTAGATCCACTTCAATAATGCACCTACTTTACACCCACAGTCACCAGTAGTAGAAGCAGTATCCACACAACATCCACAAGACAACTCTGCCACCAACTCAATGCAATACATACCTATTACAAATCCAAACATACCCAAATTGGAAGAGCTGTCCTACAAATTACCTACATACATATAATTTCAAGAAATATGAAGGCCTTCTCAGAGGTAAAATAATTCTTTTTGTCGTAGTATTTATCGAGAATATAAACAACATATTATCAATTCGTATTCGTACCAAAACAAAATTTTCCAATCCTCATATTCTTTGCTTTTCCTTTCAATTGTGTTAAAAGCTTATATTATCTATATGCACCTTAAGATCCACAATTGAAAATATTAAAACCGAACAACCTTACAACAACAACAGCTGCAGCAACAACAAAAACATCAACAACAAGTCAACCCTAATAAATGAATGCAATGCAGATGAATATGCAGGTGAGTAATATTTGGCTATCTTAACTTCAAGACCTTTTAAATGCAACCTGTATTGCAAGGCATTCATTTCTAGACAGTAGTGCTGCCTTTTGGACATGAATTTATTCACAAAATAATTCATACAATCAAATTTGTTTTGTTTAATTTTGTAGATGTATGTACTGTACATACAAACATGAAGAAAAATCACCAAGGAATGCAAAGTAAGAAAAATTAATATACACACAAATCAATTTGTTAGTTACAAAAAATATTTTACAGTCACACTGAACTGTTTTGGCAGAACTCAAGTGAGTAATTCCAAGGCTGCTTTGGTAATATGCTGCATCAGCGTCAGCCACCATTTACGAGCGGCAACAAGAATAATGGACCTAGTTTCAGCATGCAAAACAAGAACAGCAGCAACAGCGACAGCGACGCCAAACCTCTGGCGGTTATGCAGCAGCAACCCCAACAACAAAAGGTGCAGCAGCAGCAACAACATGGATGAATGGCATAGGGCGTTGCCCCTGACTCCAACAAACAGTTGAAAATCTGTTGAATCCTTCGGAGAGTTGGATTACCTGGTCTTTGAATTCCTGATGAAGGTCATTTATGTTTTGAACTCCTGACAGTCGGTGGATATTTTTTAATACTCTCGATGCATCGAATTTCAGCTCCAGATGGAGATGACCAGATTGGAATCATAAGCAATAACAGCAACAGCAAAATCCACAGCGAAAACGTTTGTCTTTACCGGTAAGTAAAGTGTGCACTGTGTGTGTAATCTTTTCTAATGGTATTCAAAACCCCTAATGCAAGAAAAATTAGCAGTTATCTGTCGAGTTGGAAACTTTCAAAAACTTAACAAAGAATATACTTTCCTAAAAATACAGAAAAATAAACAAATAAAATATTTTTTTTCAAACAACAGTAGGCAAATTTTCAAAACATTTCCTGTTTCCAAAATAACTTCAAAATCATTTTTGTTTTTCAGATCGAATACGTTTACAAAGCACATGAAATGTTTAGAAAATCCAATCGCTTCTCTCGACCAGACAAGGCACTTATTCTTGATTTCATGGCAGGGCTTAGAGAGAATCCTCGACATGTTGTCTACAAAACATTGAATGGCAATCCAGAGACATGAGAAAACAATCTGTCCAACAACTTTCCTTAGAAGAACCAGAAGAAAAAGGACCGCATTGGTATACGGAAACAAAGTGAAATGAAATTCCTTGTTCAGGTTAAGGGAAGTGTCAGCAGTGGAATAAATCCCATACAGCGTATAAGAAACCCATCTTCGAACGTGATTCGACTGCCAAGAGTTCCGATTATTCGGATGCTTTGTACTGCTGCAAACGTTGTGAATGCCATAGACCTGCCGTTGATTTCCTTACCACTGGCTTTTTTGTTCATATGATTGTTCCCGGCGTGAACCCGGCTGCAATTGACTTATTTCCTACTCATGTGGATATAATTTATTTGGAGTTCATTCAGTCTGTAATCTCGGGAGTAACTTGTCGGTAAGCTGAAACATAAATACACATTTCTCTTTAAAACTTAATTATACATTTCATTCCCAAGAAGCAAACCAGAAGAAGTTATGCTTCCGCGATTTTTGCTTCATGCAGATTTTTGCTTCATTGCAGTTGGAGGTAAACTAGCTCCACAGCATCAAGTTCTAATTGACAGCATCACCGAAATCATAGAGAACATAATCAGCAACGACTCTCTCATGGGAATTCTGTACATTGTCAAGCAAGAGGACCCAATTTCTTTGGAAAAATTCGTGAAAAACACTCAGACATAAAAGTTCTCTAATAACTTCCGGCTACATGCCGTAGTATTGAGACAAAACTGCATCGTCTAGCGTCTGTCGATGTTGTGTAGAAGAAACGGGAAAAAGTCTTTCAAGTGATTGGTTGCCTCATAGTTGAACTATTTAAAGACCGACTGAAAGCCTGTCGATAAGTGGTAACATAAAATGCTTCAGAAATACCCAAATGCCTGCCATGCGACATGAAGGACACGATCCCGAAGGACTGCTGGCTTATAAGTAAGAATTTTACTCTATTGTTTGCTTTAAGATTATTTGCATTTCCGTCTTACAGCTTCTTAAAAAAACGAAGAACAGGAACGTATAGCCAGAGAGCAGGCTCTGATTATATGCAGTAATTCGAGATTTAAATACACTCTGGGCACAAATTCGTTATAATTTCCAAGGCAACATGACTTACTATAAGTATTTGAAAATCCTAGACAGTGGACAATTATTGGATAACCTTTTGAAATAAATTCGAATGCTGAAGGTTCACAAACATACAGTCTGACTGTGGGACAGTTGTATTAGAATCTTGGAATGAAAGTTCAGCAAAGGTTTGTTTCTATTTTTTTCTTCAGTTATTCTTTATCAACTCTTTTTTCATTTAAGATACTTTGACATTCGTGCCTATGTTATGCCCTCCGCAGCCTTGGAGTACACCATACAACGGTGGATAACTATTAAACAAATCTGAACTTATACGGCTTTCACCAGGTAAAATTTAACTTTTTAAAAATATTTCTATTGTTAAAAAGTTCTTTTTTTTGTATTGCTTCTAGACGGCTTTGTCCAGCATTAGATTCGCTTAATTAATTAGCTAGTATTCCATAAAGAGTGAACCCAGGTGTATGAAATTTGTCCACAAAATATACTTGACATACATACATAATATGTGAATTCAATTTTTAAATTTACAGATCCTCGATGTCATATTTGAAGTTTTTCAAAATGGTGGCAACAACAAACTTGATTTTCCACAACCACCGAATTCCCTGCCATCGTTAGCCAAAGTACCAGATCGTCATTCTGGTTGTCGAATGCCGAAAGAGCAAATGTTACATCGCCGCAAACAGAGTTAAGGCTCTCCCAAACCAATGCGGAACATTAGTTGCGGCGAAAAAACGTTCGCATGTCAAAATTTATTTTCATGGTGATATATGAGAGTGCCCACACCAACGCGGCGGAGAAACATATGAATTAATTTTTACTGACGACTGTTTCTTCACCGCAACGAATGTTCCGCATTGGTTTGGGAGAGCCTTTACTTACCAAGTACCTATTGTTTTTTTATTTACTGTCAACTAAAATCAAAGCAAATATTTTAGTTTTCTTCGTAAAATTAAGAATGAGTAGTTAACGTGGAGTAGAATAAAGAATTATTGCTGTTGTTATAAATGATTGCATTCATATTTATTGTTTTTAATTAATCAATAAGGCCTTTTCAAAAAAAAAATAAAAAAAAAAACAGAAAAAAATAAATAAATCTAAAATTCAATCAAAATAAAATATATGTACATAGTTTTAATGCTTAATAATAATTATGTACATTATACATAACAAAAAAATAATTATTATAAAAAAATTACTTTTAGAAATACTGTTACAAGAGCAACAAATTAAGTTTTAATAAATCAAACACGAAAGTATGAACATTTATTAGCAAAAATAAAATGCACGGTAGAATAAAACAACAAAAAAATGTACCATGTGGAAACCTGTCTTGTTGATTTAACACTTGTTAATTTAGTATTATTGATGCGTTCGTTCTCGAATGAGATCTGTTGTTTGTCTGTTTTTTTTTTAAGTTTTCCAAATCTTGCAAATTGAATTTATTAGATTCGTTTTTTGATGTGTAAACATCTTAGCGCTAGGTATTAAGAAAAAAACAAACTCTCGGTATGGGTAAACTTGAAAGAGGAAAGACAAAATTACGGATACGCCACCGTCTTGTTTATTTAGATTTTTAACTAATGGATGCGAATGGTTCGTGCATTGAATAGAGTAAATTGAGATAATGTGGTAAATGTCGGTAATGTGGTTGGCTATAGTAATACACCAACGACACCAACCAAGCCAACGGTTTGTGCATTAAATAGTGTCGGGAAAATTATTTTTGATGTTTAAGTGTGAGGTTGTCATTTTTCATACAAAATAATAGATTCTGGGTAGCGGAAACATCGGAAAATTGCTTCCTGAAGGAGAACGGAAAATGGAAAAATTATGGGCGATGTACTAAAAGATAGGTCTTGAATAGGTGAACATTGGGGTAAAATGTTAGGGTTGCCACTTTCCTAGAAGTAGGTTTTTTTGATGTTGAAGTGTGAGGTTGTCATTTTTCATACAAAATAATAGATTCTGGGTAGCGGGAACATCGGAAAATCGATTCCCGAAGGAGAATGGAAAATGGGAAAATTATGGGCGATATACTAAAAAATAGGTCTTGAATAGGGGAACATGTCAGGATTGCCACTTTCCTAGACGTAGGTTTTGATGTGTAAACATCTTAGCGCTAGGTATTAAGAAAAAAACAAACTCTCGGTATGGGTAAACTTGAAAGAGGAAAGACAAAATTACGGATACGCCACCATCTTGTTTATTTACAGTCTTATTTAATAGAACTCGCTAAACAGATGAATAGTAATGCAGTGCATAAGGATTTATGTAAGCTCTATGTAACGTTGCATAAATTCGTATTTATAAAAATGTTTCCTATAAATCATAGTTATACAGTGCTCATGTAAAAAAAAAGTATACCAAAATGGGTAAATCTATACCATCTGTTATATCAAAGCAGCTGTTTTTCATTTATCAACAAAATATAAATTTGGGTTGCTGTAAAGAACAAACAAAAACAAGAGAATATGTCGAAAGCTAAACGTATTGGGATTCGTCCGATAAGGTATGTATGTAATATACCAGCCGGACAATTCTTTGAATGAAATTAATATGACATTTTGTTTAGATACTTCTCCGACTTTTCCTTAGATAATAAACAAAGATTTTGAAGACATCGAATTTCTGGAGGATGAATCGCCAACAAAACATGCTACACCACCACCGCCACCTTCGTTGTCACCTGCAAAAATATACGTTCCATCACCACCGCCACCTTCGTTGTCACCTGCAAAAATATATGTTCCATCACCTACACATCCACCTTTGGATACTTCTTCCAAACAAAAATCTGCATCGTTCAAACGGAAGGTAGTTTTTTACGGGCATACCTCTTCATCAAACACATTTGTATTTTGCTTTCTTTTTTTTATTAGATGAACTGCAAAGACAACGAATTTCTAAAAAGGAATTGTTTAATTCAGCTATGGAAAATCGGAGAATGGAAAAAAGTTTTATGCAGCTTGAACATGATGAAAAACTGAAAACCATTTTGATGGAGCGGAACGAAAAACTTAAAACCTATCAAATGGAGCGTTCGGAAAAAGAAAAGATACTACAGATGGAGAGAAGACACAAAGAGGAGATACACGAGCTGAAAATGAGAAGGCTGGAAGAAGAGCATTTCAGTTTTTAGTTTTGATGTGATTTTTTTGTTTGTGATTTTTAGTTATTAATTTAAAGTTCCTTCTTTTGAATCAAAAATAATTTTAATGAACTAGAATATATTTTTTTGTTATTTTTTGTGTGATTCGTGAATTTTTTATTTTTGCTAGTGTTATCGTTATTGTTTTTGTAGTTTTTAATAGTTTTTGTTAATGAAGATTATATTTCCCAATAAAAATGTTATTACAAAAGATATGCATATATTTATTTTTGATTAATTGCGTATAGAAAAGAATTGTTCTATAAATACACGTCGTGTAAGATTTTGGTTACTTTGCTGTTGCCATATTTCTTGATTTTCTAATGAATCTGGTTGATTATTATCGTTAACATCTTCATCTACTTTAAAAAAATTTAAATTAATGTTTTTAATTTTGTTTAATTTCAAACCTGTGGGTGGGAGAACATCTTTGAAATCAATTGCCAAGTTATGCAGAACTGCTAATGCTATTATTGTTGTTTTGGCGTTTTTTAAGGAACACCTCATACCCGACAAAAGAATGCGGAATCTTTGCTTCCAAACGCCAAAGCATCTTTCCACCGTGTTTCGAGTTGCTATATGAGCAATGTTGTATTGTTTTTCAGCATCCGTTGAAGGATTCAAAAGCGGAGTAAAAAGAATGTTAGTACAAGGATACCCACCATCCCCAAGCAGACGGCCCTTGAACTCCCCATCCTCAAATCTTTGTTTGATTCTGCTTTCCCTAAAAATTCGGGAGTCATGCGTGCTGCCCCTCCAGCGGCAAACAATGTCGGTTATTTTTAGGGATGCGTCGCACACTGCTTGGGTATTCAGTGAATAGTACCCTTTTCTATTTATATAGTACTGCCCTGATGGGCCACCAACTTTTGGAATCCTTATATGGGTACAGTCAATGGCCCCAACAACCTTTGGAAATCCACGTATTTGAAAGAACTTGTTCATAGTTCTGAGTTGCTCCGAAAAAGAAGTAGGCATTTTTACGAACATAGCCCCTTTGGAAGCTAATGCTCTTGCCACTCGCTTACAAATTTGGCAAAGCGTAGGTTGGCTGAATCCGTGGATGTCTCCACCATCGTCCTGAATCTATAAACAAAACATAAATGGTGCGATATCTCGGATTTCGAATTGGTGGGAACATTAGTATAAACATATCTCATTCCGTCCCCAATATCTTATTGCAGCCATAACTTGGAGATCTATGGGGATGTGGCCTCCTCTATTGTCGCTGCTGAGGTCTGAACGGACAATTTCAATTATTCTGATCATATTTTCTTTCGAAAACCTATATTTTGTTTTAAAGTCTTCTGTCCTTAAGCTCATTGGATTAAATCTTTTTGATGTGTAAACCATTGTATATAAATATCTATAGTACTATCAAAAAACCAAAACGACGGTGGCGGTGCCACCATTGTATATATACTCTTATAGTAATATCATGGCTCAAATTTTGTAGTACTAATAGTACTCACGAAATGTGCCGAAATTGGCGTTAAAATCGCTTAAATGCACAATGGAAATCTGGGGATAACGATGCAAGGAAAAATAAAAACAATTAGTAAGAGGGAGAGGAGAATATTGATTAAATTCCTACAACTATAATGGTAGTAAGGGAGTCAGATGTTTTGCACGATTTTGCGAGGTTAATATATTGGCCATTGGTACCATATTGTATCATGTAGGTAGATATGTATGTACATTTTTATAAATTAGTAGGTAGCTATACTGGGTAGGTATTTAAAGAAATTAAATTTTTTTGCAAAAAAAAAGAATGAAAATAGGAAGTTATGGTAGGTACATAGGTACCTAAATATTTTGAATTGAGGTATGTAGGTAGGTAAATTAAAACTTGATATACCTAAATAGGTAGGTACAGAAAAAAATAAATAAATCTAAAATTCAATCAAAATAAAATATATGTACATAGTTTTAATGCTTAATAATAATAATGTACATTATACATAACAAAAAAATAATTATTATAAAAAAATTACTTTTAGAAATACTGTTACAAGAGCAACAAATTAAGTTTTAATAAATCAAACACGAAAGTATGAACATTTATTAGCAAAAATAAAATGCACGGTAGAATAAAACAACAAAAAAATGTACCATGTGGAAACCTGTCTTGTTGATTTAACACTTGTTAATTTAGTATTATTGATGCGTTCGTTCTCGAATGAGATCTGTTGTTTGTTTGTTTTTTTTTTAAGTTTTCCAAATCTTGCAAATTGAATTTATTAGATTCGTTTTTTGATGTGTAAACATCTTAGCGCTAGGTATTAAGAAAAAAACAAACTCTCGGTATGGGTAAACTTGAAAGAGGAAAGACAAAATTACGGATACGCCACCATCTTGTTTATTTAGATTTTTAACTAATGGATGCGAATGGTTCGTGCATTGAATAGAGTAAATTGAGATAATGTGGTAAATGTCGGTAATGTGGTTGGCTATAGTAATACACCAACGACACCAACCAAGCCAACGGTTTGTGCATTAAATAGTGTCGGGAAAATTATTTTTGATGTTGAAGTGTGAGGTTGTCATTTTTCATACAAAATAATAGATTCTGGGTAGCGGAAACATCGGAAAATTGCTTCCTGAAGGAGAACGGAAAATGGAAAAATTATGGGCGATGTACTAAAAGATAGGTCTTGAATAGGTGAATAGGTCTTGAATAGTTATACAGTGCTCATGTAAAAAAAAAGTATACTAAAATGGGTAAATTTATACCATCTGTTATATCAAAGCAGCTGTTTTTCATTTATCAACAAAATATAAATTTGGGTTGCTGTAAAGAACAAACAAAAACAAGAGAATATGTCGAAAGCTAAACGAATTCGTACTGCAAATTGGGATTCGTCCGATAAGGTATGTATGTAATATACCAGCCGGACAATTCTTTGAATGAAATTAATATGACATTTTGTTTAGATACTTCTCCGACTTTTCCTTAGATAATAAACAAAGATTTTGAAGACATCGAATTTCTGGAGGATGAATCGCCAACAAAACATGCTACACCACCACCGCCACCTTCGTTGTCACCTGCAAAAATATACGTTCCATCACCACCGCCACCTTCGTTGTCACCTGCAAAAATATATGTTCCATCACCTACACATCCACCTTTGGATACTTCTTCCAATCTGCATCGTTCAAACGGAAGGTAGTTTTTTACGGGCATACCTCTTCATCAAACACATTTGTATTTTGCTTTCTTTTTTTTATTAGATGAACTGCAAAGACGACGAATTTCTAAAAAGGAATTGTTTAATTCAGCTATGGAAAATCGGAGAATGGAAAAAAGTTTTATGCAGCTTGAACATGATGAAAAACTGAAAACCATTTTGATGGAGCGGAACGAAAAACTTAAAACCTATCAAATGGAGCGTTCGGAAAAAGAAAAGATACTACAGATGGAGAGAAGACACAAAGAGGAGATACACGAGCTGAAAATGAGAAGGCTGGAAGAAGAGCATTTCAGTTTTTAGTTTTGATGTGATTTTTTTGTTTGTGATTTTTAGTTATTAATTTAAAGTTCCTTCTTTTGAATCAAAAATAATTTTAATGAACTAGAATATATTTTTTTGTTATTTTTTGTGTGATTCGTGAATTTTTTATTAGAAGACACAAAGAGGAGATACACGAGCTGAAAATGAGAAGGCTGGAAGAAGAGCATTTCAGTTTTTAGTTTTGATGTGATTTTTTTGTTTGTGATTTTTAGTTATTAATTTAAAGTTCCTTCTTTTGAATCAAAAATAATTTTAATGAACTAGAATATATTTTTTTGTTATTTTTTGTGTGATTCGTGAATTTTTTATTTTTGCTAGTGTTATCGTTATTGTTTTTGTAGTTTTTAATAGTTTTTGTTAATGAAGATTATATTTCCCAATAAAAATGTTATTACAAAAGATATGCATATATTTATTTTTGATTAATTGCGTATAGAAAAGAATTGTTCTATAAATACACGTCGTGTAAGATTTTGGTTACTTTGCTGTTGCCATATTTCTTGATTTTCTAATGCATCTGGTTGATTATTATCGTTAACATCTTTGATGGTTGGATGTTGTAGGACGCGGGTAGTCACTGAGTGGCGTCAACACGGCGATGTCCAGTGATGTAACGAATACTACACATCAATTGTGCTTATTTTACCTCCAAGTGGTAACCATCGGGTACTGGTCTCGTCCATCCGGACTTGACTTGCCAAACAAATAAGCGCGAGTGTTGAACAAGAGACAAAAATAGCAACACTATAAATACTCTGTCGGAAATGACTGGCTGTATAAGTCGGCTGAAGTCTTAGACGAGCCCATCAGAAGGAAGGTGTGCGGCGGATGAATTCATCAGAATCAACGGTGTCACCAACAATATGGACGACAGAGACCTTACGTGAGCTACTCTGAAATATTTAGAGCTGAGGTCGGTAAGGAATTTCAGTACTAGCCAGGGTGCTGAAAAAGAGATGGTGGCGGATGAACCCTTCAAGGGTCAACGGCAGCACTCATATCCCCGTAGTGGGCTACTGGTATCGGATTATCCGGCCTGCTGTCCTAAGGCTACACAAGGATCCGGCCCTCCGGGTCTGGGGGTCGTGTGACGGGTTGGCAACCTACCACATGTAAAGAAATCAACCGCTTCGAATCGGCAACTACAGCCTCGGATAAGGAATGATCAAACGATGACGACTTTTGGCTATCGAACAAGGACAAAGATTGGATTCTGGAATGTTAAAACTCTTCTCGATAACCGCGAAGAAGGCCCTAACAACGCCAGATTCCTCCAACTTGAGAAAGAATTCCTACGGTACAACCTAGACATCTTGGGTCTGAGTGAAGTGAGATGGTTGAGCGCAGGGCAGGTGGATTCACCTTCGAAAAGCACTTTCTTTATTTACTCCGGAAAACCAGTTGGAAGCTCCCGATGTTCCGGCGTAGGTTTAATGTTGACTCCAAAGGCGCGGCAAAGTCTTATAACCTGGAAACCCATCAACGACAGGATATTGACAGCCAGGTTCCAGAGTAAATTAAGAAAAATCACCATCATCCAGTGCTATGCCCCAACTGAGGAAGCGTCGGACGCCGAGAAGGACGAATTTTACAGCCAACTTAGCGCGGTTTTCAGAAGCTCGCCGAATGGAGACATCACTATCGTAATGGGAGATCTTAATGCTAAGGTTGGCCAGGACAACACAGCGTTGAAGCACGTTCTGGGTAACCACGGTATCGGGGAACGGAACGACAATGGAGAGCGGTTTGTTGACTTCTGTAACGCAAATCAGCTAGTCATTGGAGGTACTCTGTTCGAGCATAGGATCTCGCACAAGATAAGTTGGTTATCCACAGATCGTCAATGTACAGCGAACTTAATCGATCACTTTGCTATTAGCAAGCGCTTTAAAAATTGTCTTCTCGACGTCCGAAACAGACGCGGTGCTGATGTAGGGTTAGCTCGCGATCACCATCTTATGCTTGCCTACGTTCGTCTTCCTGCGTATACCCAGGTACAATACCGACAGATTACGGGATCCTACAGTGCGCCAAAGATATAAGGACCGCCTCGCCGCAGAAGCAGAAGTCATCAGCATTGCCACGCCAGAAAATGCAGACCAACACTGGAGCAATGTGAAAAAGGCCTTTGCAACTGCCGCAACTGAGTCTGTGGGTATAAGGCAGAGAAGCCAAAGCACATGGCTTTCTGCAGATACATGGAGTAAGATTGAAGAAAGGAACGCGATTAGATCCCAACTTGCGGCTGCCCCAGTAGGTGAGAGATTTAACATCGAGTCTCAGTACCGTAGGAAAAGGAAAGAAGTGCAGCGTAGTGTCAGACGCGACAAAAGGAGGCGCGTAAATGTTCTCGCAGAACAGGCAGAGGAAGCAGCATCAAGGTGCGACAGTGGTACCGTCTACAAGATAACCAAGGAATTGGTTGGAAACAACAACTCCCGGAAACAACACCTCGTCAAGGATGTAGACGGCACCCTGCTAGTTACGGATGAGGATCAGCTCAGGAGATGGAAGGAACATTTTGCTAGCGTGCTCAACCACATAGGCGATAGCGGAGGTGTTCCAGCCCCTAACCCAAATGAGCTATTCGTAGAAACTAGTTCCCGTATTCGCACCTGCCCTCCCAGTTTAGCCGAGATAACATCAGCAATCAAATCCCTCAAGAGCAACAAAGCGGTAGGTTTGGACGGCATTCCCGCTGAGCTCTACCAAGCAGATCCACAAACATCAGCGAAGTTGTTAAACCCCTTAATAGCACAGGCATGGGAGAACGAAAGTTTCCCCATTGAATGGAAAAAAGGGATGATCGTCAAACTACCAAAAAAGGGAAATCTTACGGATTGCGGAAACTGGAGAGGGATCTGTGTCCTCTCCGCGGTGGCAAAGATAATGGCGAAAATAATCTTGGAACGAATCAAAGAACATCTCGATTCTACTCTCGACAAAGAGCAGGCTCATCCTGCATTGATCACATCAACACCTTGAGGATCATAATAGAACAATGCGTGGAGTTCCGTTCCCCTCTTCATTTGCTCTTCATCGACTTCGAAAAGGCTTTCGATAGTTTGAATCGAGATTTCATTTGGTCAGCTTTACGTAGGAGAGGAGTACCCGAGGAGTACCCGAGAAGATTATCGCCGTTATAAAGGCTACCTACGAGGCTGCATCGTGTCAAGTCTTACACAACGGAAAGGTATCAGAGGACTTCGATATCCATAGCGGAGTTCGTCAAGGATGTTTGCTATCTCCACTACTTTTCCTGGTGGTTATAGGGGATGTCCTTCATGCAGCTCTAGCCGACCAAGCGCGTGGAATTCGATGGACGATGTTTTCGTTCCTGCAACATCTTGATTACGCTGACGATATTTGTTTGCTCTCGCACAACATTATGGATCTTCACCATATGGTGACTAATCTGGAATGCGAGGCAAACAAAGTCGGTTTGAGGATCAACACCGGGAAAACAAAAATCCTCAACATTTCTGAATCTTCTTCTCAAGTTGTCGTTGCGGGACAGCAGGTTGAAGCGGTGGACAACTTCCTGTACCTCGGTAGTGTTGTCTCAAAAGACGGCGGTGGTACGGATGAAGATGTTAACTGCCGAATCGGCAAAGCTAAAGCTGCTTTCGGCATGCTGTCTAAAGTTTGGAGGAGCAACGTCTACAGTACGAAGACCAAGCTGCGACTGTTCCGGTCGAACGTAGAGTCAGTACTACTATATGGGTGTAGTACATGGAAAGTGACCACCTCTGTCACAAGGAAGCTACAAACTTTCGAAAATAGATGTCTCCGAAACATCCTAAGGATTTTTTGGCCGAACACCATCTCCAACCAAGAACTCCTTCGGAGAACGGGCCAAAGTCCTATTGACATCGTTATTAGGAAAAGAAAGTGGCAGTGGATTGGTCACACCCTACGTCGTGGTGCAGACTCTATTGCAAGACATGCAATGGAGTGGGATCCACTCATCCAAGATGGCAGAAGACCTGGAGGCCAGAGAAAATCTTGGCGCAGAACAGTCGACAAGGAATCACAAAAGCTCGGTAAAAGTTGGGGAGAGCTAAAATACATTTCCAGAAACCGAACGAGATGGCGTGTAGCGGTAGTTGACGCCCTGTGCCCCTTAGAGGGGTCAAGGATCTAAGTAAGTAAGTAAGTTAACATCTTCATCTACTTTAAAAAAATTTAAATTAATGTTTTTAATTTTGTTTAATTTCAAACCTGTGGGTGGGAGAACATCTTTGAAATCAATTGCCAAGTTATGCAGAACTGCTAATGCTATTATTGTTGTTTTGGCGTTTTTTAAGGAACACCTCATACCCGACAAAAGAATGCGGAATCTTTGCTTCCAAACGCCAAAGCATCTTTCCACCGTGTTTCGAGTTGCTATATGAGCAATGTTGTATTGTTTTTCAGCATCCGTTGAAGGATTCAAAAGCGGAGTAAAAAGAATGTTAGTACAAGGATACCCACCATCCCCAAGCAGACGGCCCTTGAACTCCCCATCCTCAAATCTTTGTTTGATTCTGCTTTCCCTAAAAATTCGGGAGTCATGCGTGCTGCCCCTCCAGCGGCAAACAATGTCGGTTATTTTTAGGGATGCGTCGCACACTGCTTGGGTATTCAGTGAATAGTACCCTTTTCTATTTATATAGTACTGCCCTGATGGGCCACCAACTTTTGGAATCCTTATATGGGTACAGTCAATGGCCCCAACAACCTTTGGAAATCCACGTATTTGAAAGAACTTGTTCATAGTTCTGAGTTGCTCCGAAAAAGAAGTAGGCATTTTTACGAACATAGCCCCTTTGGAAGCTAATGCTCTTGCCACTCGCTTACAAATTTGGCAAAGCGTAGGTTGGCTGAATCCGTGGATGTCTCCACCATCGTCCTGAATCTATAAACAAAACATAAATGGTGCGATATCTCGGATTTCGAATTGGTGGGAACATTAGTATAAACATATCTCATTCCGTCCCCAATATCTTATTGCAGCCATAACTTGGAGATCTATGGGGATGTGGCCTCCTCTATTGTCGCTGCTGAGGTCTGAACGGACAATTTCAATTATTCTGATCATATTTTCTTTCGAAAACCTATATTTTGTTTTAAAGTCTTCTGTCCTTAAGCTCATTGGATTAAATCTTTTTGATGTGTAAACCATTGTATATAAATATCTATAGTACTATCAAAAAACCAAAACGACGGTGGCGGTGCCACCATTGTATATATACTCTTATAGTAATATCATGGCTCAAATTTTGTAGTACTAATAGTACTCACGAAATGTGCCGAAATTGGCGTTAAAATCGCTTAAATGCACAATGGAAACCTGGGGATAACGATGCAAGGAAAAATAAAAACAATTAGTAAGAGGGAGAGGAGAATATTGATTAAATTCCTACAACTATAATGGTAGTAAGGGAGTCAGATGTTTTGCACGATTTTGCGAGGTTAATATATTGGCCATTGGTACCATATTGTATCATGTAGGTAGATATGTATGTACATTTTTATAAATTAGTAGGTAGCTATACTGGGTAGGTATTTAAAGAAATTAAATTTTTTTGCAAAAAAAAAGAATGAAAATAGGAAGTTATGGTAGGTACATAGGTACCTAAATATTTTGAATTGAGGTATGTAGGTAGGTAAATTAAAACTTGATATACCTAAGTAGGTAGGTACAGAAAAAAATAAATAAATCTAAAATTCAATCAAAATAAAATATATGTACATAGTTTTAATGCTTAATAATAATAATGTACATTATACATAACAAAAAAATAATTATTATAAAAAAATTACTTTTAGAAATACTGTTACAAGAGCAACAAATTAAGTTTTAATAAATCAAACACGAAAGTATGAACATTTATTAGCAAAAATAAAATGCACGGTAGAATAAAACAACAAAAAAATGTACCATGTGGAAACCTGTCTTGTTGATTTAACACTTGTTAATTTAGTATTATTGATGCGTTCGTTCTCGAATGAGATCTGTTGTTTGTTTGTTTTTTTTTTAAGTTTTCCAAATCTTGCAAATTGAATTTATTAGATTCGTTTTTTGATGTGTAAACATCTTAGCGCTAGGTATTAAGAAAAAAACAAACTCTCGGTATGGGTAAACTTGAAAGAGGAAAGACAAAATTACGGATACGCCACCATCTTGTTTATTTAGATTTTTAACTAATGGATGCGAATGGTTCGTGCATTGAATAGAGTAAATTGAGATAATGTGGTAAATGTCGGTAATGTGGTTGGCTATAGTAATACACCAACGACACCAACCAAGCCAACGGTTTGTGCATTAAATAGTGTCGGGAAAATTATTTTTGATGTTGAAGTGTGAGGTTGTCATTTTTCATACAAAATAATAGATTCTGGGTAGCGGAAACATCGGAAAATTGCTTCCTGAAGGAGAACGGAAAATGGAAAAATTATGGGCGATGTACTAAAAGATAGGTCTTGAATAGGTGAACATTGGGGTAAAATGTTAGGGTTGCCACTTTCCTAGAAGTAGGTTTTTTTTGATGTTGAAGTGTGAGGTTGTCATTTTTCATACAAAATAATAGATTCTGGGTAGCGGGAACATCGGAAAATCGATTCCTGAAGGAGAATGGAAAATGGGAAAATTATGGGCGATATACTAAAAAATAGGTCTTGAATAGGGGAACATGTCAGGATTGCCACTTTCCTAGAAGTAGGTTTTGATGTGTAAACATCTTAGCGCTAGGTATTAAGAAAAAAACAAACTCTCGGTATGGGTAAACTTGAAAGAGGAAAGACAAAATTACGGATACGCCACCATCTTGTTTATTTACAGTCTTATTTAATAGAACTCGCTAAACAGATGAATAGTAATGCAGTGCATAAGGATTTATGTAAGCTCTATGTAACGTTGCATAAATTCGTATTTATAAAAATGTTTCCTATAAATCATAGTTATACAGTGCTCATGTAAAAAAAAAGTATACTAAAATGGGTAAATTTATACCATCTGTTATATCAAAGCAGCTGTTTTTCATTTATCAACAAAATATAAATTTGGGTTGCTGTAAAGAACAAACAAAAACAAGAGAATATGTCGAAAGCTAAACGAATTCGTACTGCAAATTGGGATTCGTCCGATAAGGTATGTATGTAATATACCAGCCGGACAATTCTTTGAATGAAATTAATATGACATTTTGTTTAGATACTTCTCCGACTTTTCCTTAGATAATAAACAAAGATTTTGAAGACATCGAATTTCTGGAGGATGAATCGCCAACAAAACATGCTACACCACCACCGCCACCTTCGTTGTCACCTGCAAAAATATACGTTCCATCACCACCGCCACCTTCGTTGTCACCTGCAAAAATATATGTTCCATCACCTACACATCCACCTTTGGATACTTCTTCCAATCTGCATCGTTCAAACGGAAGGTAGTTTTTTACGGGCATACCTCTTCATCAAACACATTTGTATTTTGCTTTCTTTTTTTTATTAGATGAACTGCAAAGACGACGAATTTCTAAAAAGGAATTGTTTAATTCAGCTATGGAAAATCGGAGAATGGAAAAAAGTTTTATGCAGCTTGAACATGATGAAAAACTGAAAACCATTTTGATGGAGCGGAACGAAAAACTTAAAACCTATCAAATGGAGCGTTCGGAAAAAGAAAAGATACTACAGATGGAGAGAAGACACAAAGAGGAGATACACGAGCTGAAAATGAGAAGGCTGGAAGAAGAGCATTTCAGTTTTTAGTTTTGATGTGATTTTTTTGTTTGTGATTTTTAGTTATTAATTTAAAGTTCCTTCTTTTGAATCAAAAATAATTTTAATGAACTAGAATATATTTTTTTGTTATTTTTTGTGTGATTCGTGAATTTTTTATTAGAAGACACAAAGAGGAGATACACGAGCTGAAAATGAGAAGGCTGGAAGAAGAGCATTTCAGTTTTTAGTTTTGATGTGATTTTTTTGTTTGTGATTTTTAGTTATTAATTTAAAGTTCCTTCTTTTGAATCAAAAATAATTTTAATGAACTAGAATATATTTTTTTGTTATTTTTTGTGTGATTCGTGAATTTTTTATTTTTGCTAGTGTTATCGTTATTGTTTTTGTAGTTTTTAATAGTTTTTGTTAATGAAGATTATATTTCCCAATAAAAATGTTATTACAAAAGATATGCATATATTTATTTTTGATTAATTGCGTATAGAAAAGAATTGTTCTATAAATACACGTCGTGTAAGATTTTGGTTACTTTGCTGTTGCCATATTTCTTGATTTTCTAATGCATCTGGTTGATTATTATCGTTAACATCTTTGATGGTTGGATGTTGTAGGACGCGGGTAGTCACTGAGTGGCGTCAACACGGCGATGTCCAGTGATGTAACGAATACTACACATCAATTGTGCTTATTTTACCTCCAAGTGGTAACCATCGGGTACTGGTCTCGTCCATCCGGACTTGACTTGCCAAACAAATAAGCGCGAGTGTTGAACAAGAGACAAAAATAGCAACACTATAAATACTCTGTCGGAAATGACTGGCTGTATAAGTCGGCTGAAGTCTTAGACGAGCCCATCAGAAGGAAGGTGTGCGGCGGATGAATTCATCAGAATCAACGGTGTCACCAACAATATGGACGACAGAGACCTTACGTGAGCTACTCTGAAATATTTAGAGCTGAGGTCGGTAAGGAATTTCAGTACTAGCCAGGGTGCTGAAAAAGAGATGGTGGCGGATGAACCCTTCAAGGGTCAACGGCAGCACTCATATCCCCGTAGTGGGCTACTGGTATCGGATTATCCGGCCTGCTGTCCTAAGGCTACACAAGGATCCGGCCCTCCGGGTCTGGGGGTCGTGTGACGGGTTGGCAACCAACCACATGTAAAGAAATCAACCGCTTCGAATCGGCAACTACAGCCTCGGATAAGGAATGATCAAACGATGACGACTTTTGGCTATCGAACAAGGACAAAGATTGGATTCTGGAATGTTAAAACTCTTCTCGATAACCGCGAAGAAGGCCCTAACAACGCCAGATTCCTCCAACTTGAGAAAGAATTCCTACGGTACAACCTAGACATCTTGGGTCTGAGTGAAGTGAGATGGTTGAGCGCAGGGCAGGTGGATTCACCTTCGAAAAGCACTTTCTTTATTTACTCCGGAAAACCAGTTGGAAGCTCCCGATGTTCCGGCGTAGGTTTAATGTTGACTCCAAAGGCGCGGCAAAGTCTTATAACCTGGAAACCCATCAACGACAGGATATTGACAGCCAGGTTCCAGAGTAAATTAAGAAAAATCACCATCATCCAGTGCTATGCCCCAACTGAGGAAGCGTCGGACGCCGAGAAGGACGAATTTTACAGCCAACTTAGCGCGGTTTTCAGAAGCTCGCCGAATGGAGACATCACTATCGTAATGGGAGATCTTAATGCTAAGGTTGGCCAGGACAACACAGCGTTGAAGCACGTTCTGGGTAACCACGGTATCGGGGAACGGAACGACAATGGAGAGCGGTTTGTTGACTTCTGTAACGCAAATCAGCTAGTCATTGGAGGTACTCTGTTCGAGCATAGGATCTCGCACAAGATAAGTTGGTTATCCACAGATCGTCAATGTACAGCGAACTTAATCGATCACTTTGCTATTAGCAAGCGCTTTAAAAATTGTCTTCTCGACGTCCGAAACAGACGCGGTGCTGATGTAGGGTTAGCTCGCGATCACCATCTTATGCTTGCCTACGTTCGTCTTCCTGCGTACACCCAGGTACAATACCGACAGATTACGGGATCCTACAGTGCGCCAAAGATATAAGGACCGCCTCGCCGCAGAAGCAGAAGTCATCAGCATTGCCACGCCAGAAAATGCAGACCAACACTGGAGCAATGTGAAAAAGGCCTTTGCAACTGCCGCAACTGAGTCTGTGGGTATAAGGCAGAGAAGCCAAAGCACATGGCTTTCTGCAGATACATGGAGTAAGATTGAAGAAAGGAACGCGATTAGATCCCAACTTGCGGCTGCCCCAGTAGGTGAGAGATTTAACATCGAGTCTCAGTACCGTAGGAAAAGGAAAGAAGTGCAGCGTAGTGTCAGACGCGACAAAAGGAGGCGCGTAAATGTTCTCGCAGAACAGGCAGAGGAAGCAGCATCAAGGTGCGACAGTGGTACCGTCTACAAGATAACCAAGGAATTGGTTGGAAACAACAACTCCCGGAAACAACACCTCGTCAAGGATGTAGACGGCACCCTGCTAGTTACGGATGAGGATCAGCTCAGGAGATGGAAGGAACATTTTGCTAGCGTGCTCAACCACATAGGCGATAGCGGAGGTGTTCCAGCCCCTAACCCAAATGAGCTATTCGTAGAAACTAGTTCCCGTATTCGCACCTGCCCTCCCAGTTTAGCCGAGATAACATCAGCAATCAAATCCCTCAAGAGCAACAAAGCGGTAGGTTTGGACGGCATTCCCGCTGAGCTCTACCAAGCAGATCCACAAACATCAGCGAAGTTGTTAAACCCCTTAATAGCACAGGCATGGGAGAACGAAAGTTTCCCCATTGAATGGAAAAAAGGGATGATCGTCAAACTACCAAAAAAGGGAAATCTTACGGATTGCGGAAACTGGAGAGGGATCTGTGTCCTCTCCGCGGTGGCAAAGATAATGGCGAAAATAATCTTGGAACGAATCAAAGAACATCTCGATTCTACTCTCGACAAAGAGCAGGCTCATCCTGCATTGATCACATCAACACCTTGAGGATCATAATAGAACAATGCGTGGAGTTCCGTTCCCCTCTTCATTTGCTCTTCATCGACTTCGAAAAGGCTTTCGATAGTTTGAATCGAGATTTCATTTGGTCAGCTTTACGTAGGAGAGGAGTACCCGAGGAGTACCCGAGAAGATTATCGCCGTTATAAAGGCTACCTACGAGGCTGCATCGTGTCAAGTCTTACACAACGGAAAGGTATCAGAGGACTTCGATATCCATAGCGGAGTTCGTCAAGGATGTTTACTATCTCCACTACTTTTCCTGGTGGTTATAGGGGATGTCCTTCATGCAGCTCTAGCCGACCAAGCGCGTGGAATTCGATGGACGATGTTTTCGTTCCTGCAACATCTTGATTACGCTGACGATATTTGTTTGCTCTCGCACAACATTATGGATCTTCACCATATGGTGACTAATCTGGAATGCGAGGCAAACAAAGTCGGTTTGAGGATCAACACCGGGAAAACAAAAATCCTCAACATTTCTGAATCTTCTTCTCAAGTTGTCGTTGCGGGACAGCAGGTTGAAGCGGTGGACAACTTCCTGTACCTCGGTAGTGTTGTCTCAAAAGACGGCGGTGGTACGGATGAAGATGTTAACTGCCGAATCGGCAAAGCTAAAGCTGCTTTCGGCATGCTGTCTAAAGTTTGGAGGAGCAACGTCTACAGTACGAAGACCAAGCTGCGACTGTTCCGGTCGAACGTAGAGTCAGTACTACTATATGGGTGTAGTACATGGAAAGTGACCACCTCTGTCACAAGGAAGCTACAAACTTTCGAAAATAGATGTCTCCGAAACATCCTAAGGATTTTTTGGCCGAACACCATCTCCAACCAAGAACTCCTTCGGAGAACGGGCCAAAGTCCTATTGACATCGTTATTAGGAAAAGAAAGTGGCAGTGGATTGGTCACACCCTACGTCGTGGTGCAGACTCTATTGCAAGACATGCAATGGAGTGGGATCCACTCATCCAAGATGGCAGAAGACCTGGAGGCCAGAGAAAATCTTGGCGCAGAACAGTCGACAAGGAATCACAAAAGCTCGGTAAAAGTTGGGGAGAGCTAAAATACATTTCCAGAAACCGAACGAGATGGCGTGTAGCGGTAGTTGACGCCCTGTGCCCCTTAGAGGGGTCAAGGATCTAAGTAAGTAAGTAAGTTAACATCTTCATCTACTTTAAAAAAATTTAAATTAATGTTTTTAATTTTGTTTAATTTCAAACCTGTGGGTGGGAGAACATCTTTGAAATCAATTGCCAAGTTATGCAGAACTGCTAATGCTATTATTGTTGTTTTGGCGTTTTTTAAGGAACACCTCATACCCGACAAAAGAATGCGGAATCTTTGCTTCCAAACGCCAAAGCATCTTTCCACCGTGTTTCGAGTTGCTATATGAGCAATGTTGTATTGTTTTTCAGCATCCGTTGAAGGATTCAAAAGCGGAGTAAAAAGAATGTTAGTACAAGGATACCCACCATCCCCAAGCAGACGGCCCTTGAACTCCCCATCCTCAAATCTTTGTTTGATTCTGCTTTCCCTAAAAATTCGGGAGTCATGCGTGCTGCCCCTCCAGCGGCAAACAATGTCGGTTATTTTTAGGGATGCGTCGCACACTGCTTGGGTATTCAGTGAATAGTACCCTTTTCTATTTATATAGTACTGCCCTGATGGGCCACCAACTTTTGGAATCCTTATATGGGTACAGTCAATGGCCCCAACAACCTTTGGAAATCCACGTATTTGAAAGAACTTGTTCATAGTTCTGAGTTGCTCCGAAAAAGAAGTAGGCATTTTTACGAACATAGCCCCTTTGGAAGCTAATGCTCTTGCCACTCGCTTACAAATTTGGCAAAGCGTAGGTTGGCTGAATCCGTGGATGTCTCCACCATCGTCCTGAATCTATAAACAAAACATAAATGGTGCGATATCTCGGATTTCGAATTGGTGGGAACATTAGTATAAACATATCTCATTCCGTCCCCAATATCTTATTGCAGCCATAACTTGGAGATCTATGGGGATGTGGCCTCCTCTATTGTCGCTGCTGAGGTCTGAACGGACAATTTCAATTATTCTGATCATATTTTCTTTCGAAAACCTATATTTTGTTTTAAAGTCTTCTGTCCTTAAGCTCATTGGATTAAATCTTTTTGATGTGTAAACCATTGTATATAAATATCTATAGTACTATCAAAAAACCAAAACGACGGTGGCGGTGCCACCATTGTATATATACTCTTATAGTAATATCATGGCTCAAATTTTGTAGTACTAATAGTACTCACGAAATGTGCCGAAATTGGCGTTAAAATCGCTTAAATGCACAATGGAAACCTGGGGATAACGATGCAAGGAAAAATAAAAACAATTAGTAAGAGGGAGAGGAGAATATTGATTAAATTCCTACAACTATAATGGTAGTAAGGGAGTCAGATGTTTTTGTCAGTCAACAACGAGAATAAGGGAAGAAAATGAGAAAATGAAAATATATGTTTTCCTATGGGCTTATTCTTGGGTTATGTTCTTCCAGTTGTTTTCAATGAGTTTTTGTTGCTTTCTTTTGATGGCTATGGGTATATGGTTTTTTGCACGATTTTGCGAGGTTAATATATTGGCCATTGGTACCATATTGTATCATGTAGGTAGATATGTATGTACATTTTTATAAATTAGTAGGTAGCTATACTGGGTAGGTATTTAAAGAAATTAAATTTTTTTGCAAAAAAAAAGAATGAAAATAGGAAGTTATGGTAGGTACATAGGTACCTAAATATTTTGAATTGAGGTATGTAGGTAGGTAAATTAAAACTTGATATACCTAAGTAGGTAGGTACATAAGGTTATGTTAATGTATGTACCTACATAGGTATTATCAATTAAAATAGGTAAGGTCGTAAGGTAGGTAGGTATGTATTAAAAAAATAAACAAAATTATTTTCAATTGAAGGTAAGTAGTTACCTACGTAAATAGGTACCTATGCATAGGTAGGTACCTAGAAACATTTTGAAACTCAATTCAACAAACTCAATTTTTTTTCAATAAAAAGCTTTTTTTTGGGTTAAAAAAAAATATTTTTGAAAAATGAGTCTGGGGTCGATCCACACTAGCAACTTCCCATTGGTGCACTTGAAAACCATATACATACATACATATTTACCTAAGTGGTGGGTGGTAGAGTATACCTATATTACATAATTATATATTATATAGTGTAATAACTTTGGGTTTTTGGATAATCAGTATAAAGGTAGGTATAGATATAGAGATACAGGGCAAAATGTTACATTGCCTATATTTTGTACTTTAGCTATATTTATAATAGTAAAATTTGTTTGTAAATAGCTTAAAAATTATAGGAATTATATGCAAAATTTCGATTCTGATGTTAAACATTTTTCGAATAAAAACATTTTGATTTTTAGCTTTTTAGAGGGTGGTTTTAAAATCTCAAAATTACACAACACTTAGATGGTATAGGTATACATTTTTGGTTAGAATTTGAAATCGACATAATGTTTTTTTTTTTCAAAATATGTGAGTTAAAAAACATTTGTTAAGTATTTTAAATAGTTCAACAAATCGCACCAATTACAATAACTTCCAATGGGAAGGTAAAAATATCAGTTGACAATGTTATAGGTACCCATTATATACATACATGTATAGCAACTACTTATAAATAACAATTACTTTTCCCAATGACGCTACAGCTTAATTTATAAGAATTAAAATTATATAGGTACTAAAATTTATAATTTTATAATAATAATAATTTTATGTAGGAGTGCACTAAAAAAGGATTTTTTTTAATTCTTAAATTTAATAGTGTTGCAACGCAACATGCAACAAGATCAAAAAAAGATCAACAAAACAAAAAAACTCATATACGTTTTGCCGACGGCAAAACCATATCCCCAATGCCAACTACCGACGGCAAAACGAGTTTTAAATGTTTTAATCATGGACGTATTAATACATGGACTGCTAGCCCATTGTGGTTTCCATACAAAAACCCCATTGAAAATAGCTCACCGCTCGTTGGCCTATCGGTGCAAAGTGGCAAAAAAAAATACTACTTTACGAAAGCCATCTGTTGCCACTTGTCATAACAACCATATTTTGCCAAAGAAGCTAAGGCCATCTGTTATGATACTCTGTTATTATTTTGACGTCTGACATTTAGTTGCCATTTTGTTTTCAATTTCCAAAAATATTTTCGTCGCAGTAATTTGTTTTTCTTTTAAGAAAATAATGCACCCGTAGCATTGTTGCCATCGTTGGTGCCATTAAGGCAATTTGTAATCGTCTTGTTGTGGTTGATTAGTCCAGCCGTGATCTGGCTGAACAATGTATCAAAGTTCTCGAGTTTATTTGTAGTCGCGATGCTGGTGGTGGCTTGCATTGTGTCTTGATTCATTCGTGACTGTTGGCCACTTCTTCATTTCCTACATGCATATTTATTTATGTTTTTTTGTAGAATGCTAAAAGAAAAAAGAAATTTAACATTTGCAATGAAATATAAAACTTAATTACGAACACTGTCGTCTCGGGAGGGAAATAAGGCAACATTAAGGCAAGATTTAAAACAATCTTAAAAACTAATTTCTTAAATCTAAACATAAAATAAAATTAAGCTAGTCTATATGTACGTGTTTCTGTGGGGACAATCAGGCAAGGTTTTTTTTATCTTTTACAGTGCCACACAGGTTTGGTTGTCTTAAATTTTAATGTTCCTAAGCCTTTTTTTTATTTTGATATTTATTTGTGCTTTTTACATTGTGACCCGTGACCATTCTAACTCAACTCATTCCCTTCGTAGAGACTCTCACAATTGTCTAGCAATCGCAAAACTGGAGAAATATCATATGGATTCAATGATCTCGAGACAAGTCGGCTTATTTGCAGTCGCAGACGAATCAAGACACCATGGCTTCATCCAGTGTTGGTGCCCATGCCAAAGTCATGACAACTTGTCACGAACATTGACCAATTCAGTCGAATATACTTGAGAAACCTAAGCAAATACAGCAGGAAACAGGTCTCGTTGCTGACGAGTAAGTCCAGCAGCAGGTCCGAGCTATTTGCGATCATCTTAAGGAACTCTAGGAATGTGTCGACGTGATTTAGCATTGATAAAAGTTCGGGGAAGGCATTGTTGCGAAACGCCATAGCTTCGATCAGATGGTAATCTTGTTCGTCGAAAAGGTAATTAGTATCTTGCTAACATTCTGGATGGAACTCTAGGATATTTTTAATCAAAGATTCCAGCTTACGTAGGACATCTCTGATTGACCTTTCTATAACAACCATGTCTTGGAACGCATCGTAATCCGTGCTATACAGTTCTTTTTTGGGTTGGTTCGTCGTCCATGGAATGATTATTTAAAAGATGTCGTAGTTTTAGAAACCAAACAAGCAGATCTTGAAGCTTGTCTCAAAAAATGTTAAAGCTTCATTTGTAAGAAGAAAGAAATTCTACATAAATGAGAAGTTATAATTAATTAGTAATAATAATTTTCAATTTAATAAATAAAAATTGGACGAAACTCTTTTCACATTTTCCCAAAAAATCAAACCAAATGGCTTGCATTTTAATTGTTTTTTCTTTTTTTAATCTGACATTTAGGTTTTGGACTGCAAAAAAATGTCATTTCCAAAACTTCAAATGTCGAGAGGTTACACAATTTTTCCGCTTTGCACCGCAGGCCGCTCGTGTCGTTTATGCAGGAACCAACGTGAAGTTGGGGGCTAGCAGTCCATATTATACGTCCATGGTTTTAATGATGAAAATTCAAAAATAGTCAATTCGAAAAGTGCTTAGTAGTTGCATGGGTGTAGATTTTTTATTTTTTTTTTAATTTTTCCATATTTTTATAGAAGATGAATAAAGCGATTATTCATGTTTAAGGAATTTTCGATAGGATTTTTTTTCGTGTCGAAAATGATTTTTGAAAAACATACATTTTTGTTGGTCAATTTTTCAAAGTTTCTGATTTTTATATTTTTAATGGGTAGTTGGAAAAATCTTAAATTTTAATATGTTATAGGTATAACTATATTTGTATTTCTATTAATTGACAGATTTATATAAGGTAAACATTATGAAAAAAAATTTGTATGTTTTGTATCAATATCTTTTTAATAAAAAGTCGCAGAGATTTTAGATCTTAAAACATAGCTCTAAAATGTGGCTAAATTGTGTTTACAAATTTTTGAGGAGGGATGAAAAATTTCATACTTAAAGGGAGTATAAATGACCCGTCAAATTTATATTAGCTTTATTAAATTCAAAACAAAAAAAATGGGCACGACTGGATTGCACAACCAAACAATAACAGCCGAATATATAAAGAAATTTTAAAGGCTTCTTAACTCTAAACTACCTCTAAATATCACTTAAGTGTGAAATCGTTATCTATAATCAATTTCCACATTTAAGCAACGTAACTTAAACACCTCTTAACTTAAACACCATCCAAAGCGTTTAAAGGCTACGCAAAGCCAACTTAAATATATTTTGACACATGAGAATTGTTTTTTTTTTTATCAAAACAAATTGTGCGTAGGTTGAGTAAGGAAATATTTATGTGTGTACTGTGCTGGCCGGGTTTAAATTGTTTTGTTTTGTTTTTTTTTTTTTTGTTAAAGAAAATAATATAGTTAATGATATACTTTCTCACCAATATAGGAAGGAAATATCTGAAAACAAAATCAAAAAAAAAAAACTAAAGTGGAATGGTTTCATTTCCTCTGTCTTCTGTGTTTGACGATGCATACACACATACACCCAGTTGCTTCTCTTTCTGTCTTATTATTTGTGCACTCTTTTGTGTTTGCAAATTTTTTTTTGCAATCTGACAGAAATAGCCTGAGAGTGAAAAATGTACTAGAAATTTGTATCAGAATTGTCAATTTTCTTGCGTTACGTTACATTACGGTTGTTTAGTTAAGTATGAAAGGAATATTGATTATAGATACAAATTTAAGTAACGTGATTTAAAGGCAACTTTAATATTTAAGCAAGCTTAACTAAATAACCTCTAAAAGGCATTTTAAGATAATTTTATAGATACGGCTGTAAGTACATAGGTAGGCACCTGGGTATGTAAATGTAGGTCATAACTTTTTTGAAGACAAAATATATATGTATGTAGGTACCCTTTTTTGAATTGAAAAATGAACTCAGGTACTTAAAACTTAAAAGAAAAGAAACTTGTTAGGTAGGTATCAGTACCTAAGCTTACCTAGTACCTAGTTAGACAAAAAAAAGAAACAAAATTATTTTCAATTGAAAGTAGGAGATAGGTAAATAGGTACATATACAATATACATACCTATAATAGGTAGATGCGTTTTTAAAACAACATTTGGTAAGCAACAATTCAATTTTTTTCAATAAATAGGTAGCTTTTTTTTGGTAAAAAATATTACAAAAGAAAATTATATTTTTGATGTTTAAAAAACAAATAAATATATTTGAGAAAAAAATTACATTAATTTTTTCATTGTGTAAAAAAACAGTTTTTTTCGATTTTTTACAAAAAAATTATATTTTTGAAGTTTAAAAAAAAATCCATATTAAAGCTTGTGGTTATCGTAGAAATATGTTTTATATACCAAAATAATTGTTTATTGGTGGAAATTATTATATAATTTAATTTTTGATAATCGGTTAAATAAAAAGTTATAATGTTCACTATTTAGTCAAAATAAAGCTATTTTATCCGTTTAATCGTATTTTGTGAGCAATGCACAGTTATGTTTTATATATCAAACTTTTTGTTAGATTTTCAAAATTTATAATTTTTAAATTTGAAAATATTTGATGGGCGTGGTGAAAATATAAAAATAAAATTCGTTGAAAAAGCATGAACCAAATCGATGGTTCGATGTATCCATGTTTCCAAAAAAAAAACATCGATGTCAAAAACATCGGCCTCTGACATTGTCAGCTGTCACTGTCAACTATTTCGGGGAAGAATGAATGGGCACGTTCAATGCAAAAACAAGTTTTGGGTGTTCACAAGCCAAGCAACACAAACTCCGCGTGCAAAAGCAGGCAATTTTAAAAATTATGTGTGACAAGAAAACAAAAAAACATCGCTCCAAATAACATCGATACATCGATGTATTCGGATTCGAAACATCGATGGCAAACATCGATGTTTTAAGACAAAAGCATCGATGTTTCAAAAACATCGATGTAACGTTTGCATCCCTAAATAAAACTAATTTTAACGTGTCTTTTGTTGAAATAATCAGTAAACATTTATTGGAATTATTTTAGAAGAGGATTGGAGTAATAAGTGTGTCGGTTTTGTTTTTCAAAATGTATCAATTTTTTACTAATTTTTATATTTAAAGTACAAACAATCGAGTTGATTTTTCACTAAATCATATTTTTAGTATGAAGTTTTTTAAGATTTTGCAAAAATTTTAACACAGATTCTTAGACTATCAATTTCTACCTTAAATTCATGTATCATTTATTATGAACTATAAAGTATTTTTCAATTTTGAAGCCTCTAAATTTGTCTATATGTAGATTTTTTGTGAATTTCTTTACTAAATTGGTCGTACTTTTTTTCCGTTAGATTTACAAATATAAAATAACCCACATTTAATATCGGTCGAGTAGAAATGAAGTTATGATTATTTATATTGAAAAAAAATCGAATAAAATATAATTTGAGATAACGGTGCTTTGCACTGGTTGACGATTGTTGACAAAGCAGAGCATTTCTGTGGATTTTAGCCGATTTTTTATGAATTTAAATAAAGCAATTATGACGCTAATATAGGAGGTAGATTGAAAAATGAGGTATAAAATTAATGGTTTTTCTGTTGAGATTAAATATAAGAAAAAACTAAATCAATCCATGCACACACTCACATGTTATTAAGTAACATGTGTTAACAATATTATATTGTTAATTTCTCAGCTCAGCGGTACAGTAGGCATATGATTTTGTTTATACGAATTCCTAGAACATATAGCTATAATTCATTAGTACATTGCAAACCTGTAGGTACGACTCTTTACTAAAAAGATATTAAAAAAAAACAAATTTTAAAATTTTTACTTTCTTAAATAAATCTGTCAAATGATAAGTTAGAAATATAAAATGTTTACCATTTGATTTCTATCAAATACTTATATCTATAACATATTGAAATTTTAGATTTTTCCAACAACCCATTAAAAAGATAAAAATCAAATACTTTGAAAATTTGACCAAACAAATTTAACCTTTTTCAAAAATCATTTTGGGTATGAAAAAAAATCCTATCAAAAATTCCTTAAACATGGATAATATGTTAAAATAAAAATTATTAAATATCTACCCCCATGAAACTACTAAGTACTTTTCGTAACGACTATTTGTCAATTTTTAGTCTTAAATCGGTTATACCTATCTCGGTCTATAGATTTTAAATTAAAAAAAGATGTACCCATTTTTTCCCAACTTTTTTTAATCTTTAAAATAAAAAAAAATCAAGTCTTTACGACTACGGGTTTAGAAGTTAGTTTTTCGACTTTATTTCAGTTTTTACCCTTAAACCCCTATTAAATGTACCAATTTCAAAAAATTCGTTCTTAGTGCACCCCTATATAAAATTTGCTATTCAATAAATTTTAGTATATATTTTTAGGACTTCTAGTTTAAGCTAGTTGTAATTTTTCTTTCTTTTATATAATAAAAAAAAATAACAAATAAAATAACTTAACCTACTTAACCACTTAACATCGCATAGGGATTCTTTCTAGCAAACAATGAAACTATCAACACTTAACCTACCTCAACATCACATAAAGATTCCTTCTTCTAGCCACTGAAAAGTACCAAGGAAATTATGCCCATACATACAAATAAAACTGAAATTTGGCAAGAAAATTGAATACCCATAAAACCAAAACCTACCCCCGATCATACTTACCTATATACTTACCTATGCACACATTCTTCATTTCCTACATCGCCGATGGAAAAATCTGTCTACTTGCCCGCCGCAAACAGATGATTCCTACATTATCATTTGGGAACATACAAATTGTTTTTGTTTTTTTGTCATCTTTATTCTATATACTTCCTCTTTTACTATCTAATTTCTATAGAAAACAAATTAACAGCCAAAACAAAACAGTTATTTTTTGTCTCCTTTGTAACCTCATACATTTTGTATAGCCTTCTCTGTTCTTCTTTTCTGTCTTTAGCCTTCGTTTTCTTCTAATTTTCCTCTCATTTAATCTCTTCACAAATTGAAAAGTCTCTTAAATCGTTAGTTCTAACACTCCTCACCATACGCAGCGGCAATTATTTGAGCCATGATATTACTATAAGAGTATATATACAATGGTGCCACTGGCCTGGGAGGGCATTTGCTCTGTAGATACTGTAGAGCCTTGTATATAAAAACTATAGTACTATTATGGAAACGATTTTTCTGTTACTGGGAGTGTTCTCGTGAGGGCGCAAACATCGTGCCACAATGGTTTGGAGAGATGTGAATGAGGATAGGAAGAGGAATAAAAGCTGGTAGTAAGAAGGAGAGGAGTATATTTTGGTGATTCTGACAGTTGCTGACAACAATTACCTGGTGTGAGTGAGATAGTTTTTCGTCATGGCAACGAAGGGGATTATTCGCACAAAATGAAAAAAATGTTCTCGTTGTCATGGTGCATTGTACAACAGTATCGTTTTTTGTTTGAATTTGAATTTGCAAACAGATTTTTGTTGTTGTTTTCTATCAAAGTCTATGATAGTACACAATATACATACATATGTCTATAGATAGGTTAATTATGATTTGATTTGCTTCGAATTTGTTGAAAATTTTCAATTTCAGCTGAAAATCATATTATCAAGACTACACCGTTGCTAATTTTCACAATTCCTAGGCAAACATAGTCTTACAACGATGCTATATTTCTTTATTAGGCATTCAAGAACAAAAATTTTTTTCGAAAAAAAAAAATCCAGAAACATTTTTTTGAGGTTTATTTTTTTGGAAAAAAAAAAACTAGAAAAAAACACTTTAAAAGTAATTTTTGCACAGGTAAATTTATCAAAAGTTTGATTACTTTAAATGTAAAAAAATTGATAAAAACAAAGAATTTGTTTTAGCTACCTTTCAAAAAAATACTTTTACAGGAAAACAAATTTTGATAAAATTAAAAAAAAAGTATTTTACATTTAAAAAACTCTTGATAAATTTAAGAAAAAATAGGTTTAACTTTAAAAAATATACTTTTAAAAGTAAAGAAATTTTGATAAAATTTAAAAAAGAATAACTTTACCTTAAAAAAAAAACTTTTTAAGGTAAACAAAATTCGAAAATATAAAAAAAAAACAATTTAAATACAAATTTTGGGAAAATTAAAAAAAAAACTATTTTTTTACCTTTAAAAAATACCTACTTAAGATAAAAATAAAAAAAAAACTATTTTACCCAAAAAAAAAATATTTTTAAGAGTAGAGAAATTTAAAAAATAAATTAATAAATAAAAATGGAAAAAATTTAAAAAAAGTATTCAATTATAAAAAATTAAATCTTTTTACTTTTAAAAAATACTTAAGATAAAACAAATTGAAAACAAATTTATTTATTTATTTTTATTTATATTATTTATTTTACCTTTAAATAAAAGTATTTTTGAGGGTAGAGACATTTTGGCGAAATTTAAAAAATAAATATCTTTTTATCTTTAAAAGAAAATAAGATAAAACCAATTGAAAAAATTAAAAAAAAAATATTTTAGCTATTAAAAAATTTTTTTAAAAGAGAAATTTTAGAAAAATTTAAAAATAAATATCTTTTGTCTATTTAAGATAAGCACTTTGTTAATTTTTTAGTAAATTTTAATTTTACTTAACGTTGTTAATTTTTTAACTTTGTTAAATTTTTACTTAACAAAATTCAAATTTCGTTTATGAAAATTGCATTAAGTAATTTAAATAAATTCGCATTCAAGCTAAAGAAATTTTACTTTACGAAGTATTTTTTTTAGTTCACGTAAAAAAATTCAATTTAGCTCACCTAGTTTAAAAATGCGTATTCAAATTTTCAAAAACCAAATTTCAACTTTATGAAATAATATTGAAAAATTCACGTGAAAAATTCAATTGTGAATATTTTAACAATAACTATTAGGCAATGTTCAAATTTCGATTATGAAAATTGTGTGAAGTAATTTCAATAAATTCGCATTTTGTAAGGTGTTTGAAATGAAATTTGAACTTTATTAAGTAATTTTTAAAAAATTCACGTGAGAAAATCAAATTAAGTATTCTTTTTTCAAAATTCCCGTGAATATTTAGACACTACTTACTCAACAAAAAAATTTCCAAATCTTGTTTTTTTAATTCCCGCGAAAAGTAGTGTGTGGAATTTTTAGTAGATAGTTGGAAAATATGCAGATTAAAATTAATTTAAATCAAATTTTGTTTGTAAATTGTTATTTAGAGAATTTTTAAAAATTACTTATTAAATTCAAATTTCATTTTTAAAACTTTTTTCGCACGAATTTTCACATGGTGAAATATAAAATTTTTAAAAACGTTATAATATAGGAAATTTTAAAAAATTATCTCATAAAGTTAGAATTTCACTTCTGGAAATGTTATAATTTCCACGTGAAAATTCCCCGTGAATTTTTAAACATAGCTTGTTTAGTTTTTGAAAACTTTATAGAAATTATTTATAATACCTTAAAAATTCATTCTTGGACATTTTAAAATGATTGTGAAAAATCGTTAATTTTTTGAAGAAATTACACACAAAATTTAAAATTTCGCTTGAGAAAATATTAAAATCATTTTTAAATTCGGGTTTCTTTGGAAAGAAATTTGCTTTTTCCTCGTCACCCAAATAAATGCATATAATTTTCTCATATTTTTTACGCCTAATAACTTTCATTTTTGTCAACGAAAAGTTCACTTCACTTGGATGTATATGAAAAACTTTAGTTAAAAAGGTTTCGTACCGAAATTGTATAAATTATTAAATTTTATTTTGTTTACCATTTATATATGTATATGTATATTTATAATAGATAATATAAAATAATAAGTACCTACCTACTAAATGGCGTTTACCATCTAATATCATATATTTGTCATATCTCCTTAAATATGCACGCAAATATCAACCTACAAAATTAAAACAATTTCTTCCTATCCCTACTTGATATAAGAAATTCTTGTACAACTTAAAGTGGCAACATTACTCAACTTGCTACAGCATATCTCACACACAACGAAAGAAAAAATAAAATCATTATTACCTTTTAAAATTATATTTATTATCTTATTTCATATATATATCATATCTACTTAAATATGAATGCAAATATCAAACTACAAAATTTAAATAATTTCTTCCTATCCCTAGTTCATATACAAAATTCTTATATAACTAACTTATATTCTTTAGTGGCAACATTGGTTGTAGCCTTTTATTTGGGCATACAGTAATACTTACTTGACTTTGCTACAGCATACCTCGCACACAGCGAAAGAAAAAATACAACCGCTAATTCCTTTTAAAATTATATTTATTATCCTACTTCCCCGTTAAATAGAGCAAAAAAAGCTTCAAACTTCCCCTTCGTAAACAAAATTGGTGGAAGAAAATAACAAAAAAAATTTTAGTGTTGACTCCCTTAAACTAGCTTTAATTTTGTATACGTCGTTCTCGTTCATTTATTGTTGCCTTGAACGTCATTATAATCGTCAATTCCCTCAGTTTCTCCCTGTCCTGTACTCTCCAATCTCTACAATTTCGTAGTACTGGTAGTGCTCCCCTCGAATCTCTCTATCGATCTTCTTCATGATAGTACTATAGTTTTTATATACAAGGGTGTTGACTCCCTTAAACTAGCTTTAATTTTGTATACGTCGTTCTCGTTCATTTATTGTTGCCTTGAACGTCATTCTAATCGTCAATTCCCTCAGTTTCTCCCTGTCCTGTACTCCCCAATCTCTACAATTTCGTAGTACTGGTAGTGCTCACCTCGAATCTCTCTATCGATCTTCTTCATGATAGTACTATTGACACCTGGTAAGTTGCTTTCCACGCCACCTGCATCTCAAGCGCTTAAGCTTCAAAAGGCGATAGAATTATTTTCGATTTGACGTTCAATGTATTTCCCATAAGAGAAAACGAAAAAAGCGCCAGATGAAAATTAGTTTTACCAAATTATTTTATATCAACGGGTATCCATATTATGATTGAAATAGAATCAAAAAATGTGTAAGCTTATAAATTAACCCGAAAATATATTAAAATAGATAGCTAAAACGCTTTGCTTTGTAAATGAAAAATGTAAACAAACCACCTTTACAACCAGAAACAACAACAAAAGTACTCGATTAGAAAAAGAGAAAGGCAGAGGCGTAGTCACGATTATTAAAAAAATATGTTTGTTCGTAAAATAAAGGTATTTGAATAAAAATCTTCTTGTAAAGCAATTGTTAAAAAAATATTTTTCAATTGGCTATTTACACATTTGTTTTTTAGTTTACAAAAGAGGCAAGGTATGAATGAAGGTCAAGCTCGATCACCCTTAATTTATTTCTATTTTTAAGAAGAGTTTACTTTAAAAGAGTGCTAACCTTTTTTTTAAATGGAGGATAAAATTTTTTTTGCCAGAAATTACATTATTCTTAGAAAGAAACTTACGTGGTAGGATAAAACAAACGAACACAGGGAAATCAAATGATGCCCCTATAATTTATATTAACTTTATATTAACCTGCGCGTACCTAAAAAAAAATAAAATGAAGATTTATATCACAAATTAATGTTTTATTTAAATCCATAAGAAACTCTAGCCCCCTAAACTTCTATCTGACTACGCACATGGTATCGTTCTGACTGGCATCCATTTGGGAAAACAACAACAAAAAAGCACGTTTGTTTACATATTTCATCTGCTAAATAAAGCAAATTAGTAATAAGTTTCGATATATTTTACGTTTGATTTGCAAACTAGCATGTTTAATTATTCTATTGCAATTATAATAGAAACAACCGTTCATATAAAATTAATTTGTTAAAATAATGTTTCTACGAGCTGTTTTTGTTTTTCTCTTATGGGAAATGCATTGAACGTCAAATGAAAAAGAAATCTATCTCGTTTGTTAGTTTCACGTGCTGGCTGCTAGGTGCCGTGACTCCATGTGCCAATAGTTTTTATATACAAGGATACAAGGATTGAACTTAACGAAAGGGGGTTCTGGAATTGGAAAGAGATAGGTTTTAGACGACAAGTGCGCCGCCTGCGTGAGACAGAAGATGAGTAATTTTTGTTAAGGGTTTGCTAGTCCCCTTTCACACAGGGAAACCAGTTGCCAGAGATTGTAACTTCGTTGTTCTTGGACCGATTTCGATAAAAGTGAAATATGTTATAGCTGACACACTATTATGGAAGAAAAAAATATTTTTAAGTTAGGGTGGTGCAAAAAAATTTCGACTTCGTTGTTCTTGGACCGATTTCGATAAAATTGAAATATGTTATAGCTGACACAAAATTGTGGAAGAAAAAAATATTTTTAAGTTAGGGTGGTGCAAAAAAATTTCAACTTCGTTGTTCTTAGACCGATTTCGATAAAATTGAAATATGTTATAGCTGACACACAATTATTGAAGAAAAAAATATTTTTAAGTTAGGGTGGTACAAAAAAAATTTCAACTTCGTTGTTCTTGGACCGATTTCGATAAAATTGAAATATGTTATAGCAAACACACAATAATGGAAGAAAAAAATATTTTTAAGTTAGGGTGGTGGAAAAAAATTTCAACTTCGCTGTTCTTGGACCGATTTCGATAAAATTGAAATATGTTATAGCTGACACACAATTATGGAAGAAAAAAATATTTTTAAGTTAGGGTGGTGCAAAAAACATTTCAACTTCGTTGTTCTTGGACCGATTTCGATAAAAGTGAAATACGTTAAAGCTGACACACAATTATGGAAGAAAAAAATATTTTTAAGTTAGGGTGGTGCAAAAAAATGTAACTTCGTTGTTCTTGGACCGATTTCGATAAGATTGATATATGTTATAGCTGACACACAATTATGGAAGAAAAAATATTCTTAAGTTAGGATGGTGGAAAAAAATTTCAACTTCGCTGTTCTTGGACCGATTTCGATAAAATTGAAATATGTTATAGCTGACACACAATTATGGAAGAAAAAAATATTTTTAAGTTAGGGTGGTGCAAAAAACATTTCAACTTCGTTGTTCTTGGACCGATTTCGATAAAAGTGAAATATGTTATAGCTGACACACAATTATGGAAGAAAAAAATATTTTTAAGTTAGGGTGGTGCAAAAAAATTTCAACTTCGTTGTTCTTGGATCGATTTCGATAAAATTGAAATATGTTATAGCTGACACACAATTATGGAAGAAAAAAATATTTTTAAGTTAGGGTGGTGCAAAAATTTGTTACTACGTTGTTCTTGGACCGATTTCGATAAAAGTGAAATATGTTATAGCTGACACACAATTATGGAAGAAAAAAATATTTTTAAGTTAGGGTGGTGCAAAAAAATTTCAACTTCGTTGTTCTTGGATCGATTTCATTAAATTGAAATATGTTATAGCTGACACACAATTATGGAAGAAAAAAATATTTTTAAGTTGGGGTGGTGCAAAAAAATTTCAACTTCGCTGTTCTTGGACCGATTTCGATAAAAGTGAAATATGTTATAGCTGACACACTATTATGGAAGAAAAAATATTTTTAAGTTAGGGTGGTGCAAAAAAATTTCGACTTCGTTGTTCTTGGACCGATTTCGATAAAAGTGAAATACGTTAAAGCTGACACACAATTATGGAAGAAAAAAATATTTTTAAGTTAGGGTGGTGCAAGAAAATGTAACTTCGTTGTTCTTGGACCGATTTCGATAAGATTGATATATGTTATAGCTGACACACAATTATGGAAGAAAAAATATTCTTAAGTTAGGGTGGTGGAAAAAAATTTTAACTTCGCTGTTCTTGGACCGATTTCGATAAAATTGAAATATGTTATAGCTGACACACAATTATGGAAGAAAAAAATATTTTTAAGTTAGGGTGGTGCAAAAAACATTTCAACTTCGTTGTTCTTGGACCGATTTCGATAAAATTGAAATATGTTATAGCAAACACGCAATAATGGAAGACAAAAATATTTTTAAGTTAGGGTGGTGCAAAAAATTGTTACTACGTTGTTCTTGGACCGATTTCGATAAAAGTGAAATATGTTATAGCTGACACACAATTATGGAAGAAAAAAATATTTTTAAGTTAGGGTGGTGCAACAAAATTTCAACTTCGTTGTTCTTGGATCGATTTCGATAAAATTGAAATATGTTATAGCTGACACACAATTATGGAAGAAAAAAATATTTTTAAGTTAGGATGGTGCAAAAATTTGTTACTACGTTGTTCTTGGACCGATTTCGATAAAAGTGAAATATGTTATAGCTGACACACAATTATGGAAGAAAAAAATATTTTTAAGTTAGGGTGGTGCAATAAAATTTCAACTTCGTTGTTCTTGGATCGATTTCATTAAATTGAAATATGTTATAGCTGACACACAATTATGGAAGAAAAAAATATTTTTAAGTTGGGGTGGTGCAAAAAAATTTCAACTTCGCTGTTCTTGGACCGATTTCGATAAAAGTGAAATATGTTATAGCTGACACACTATTATGGAAGAAAAAAATATTTTTAAGTTAGGGTGGTGCAAAAAAATTTCGACTTCGTTGTTCTTGGACCGATTTCGATAAAAGTGAAATACGTTAAAGCTGACACACAATTATGGAAGAAAAAAATATTTTTAAGTTAGGGTGGTGCAAAAAAATGTAACTTCGTTGTTCTTGGACCGATTTCGATAAGATTGATATATGTTATAGCTGACACACAATTATGGAAGAAAAAATATTCTTAAGTTAGGGTGGTGGAAAAAAATTTCAACTTCGCTGTTCTTGGACCGATTTCGATAAAATTGAAATATGTTATAGCTGACACACAATTATGGAAGAAAAAAATATTTTTAAGTTAGGGTGGTGCAAAAAAAATTTCAACTTCGTTGTTCTTGGACCGATTTCGATAAAATTGAAATATGTTATAGCAAACACGCAATAATGGAAGAAAAAAATATTTTTAAGTTAGGGTGGTGCAAAAAATTGTTACTACGTTGTTCTTGGACCGATTTCGATAAAAGTGAAATATGTTATAGCTGACACACAATTATGGAAGAAAAAAATATTTTTAAGTTAGGGTGGTGCAAAAAAATTTCGACTTCGTTGTTCTTGGACCGATTTCGATAAAATTGAAATATGTTATAGCTGACACAAAACTGTGGAAGAAAAAAATATTTTTAAGTTAGGGTGGTGCAAAAAAAATGTAACTTCGTTGTTCTTGGACCGATTTCGATAAAAGTGAAATTTGTTATAGCTGACACACAATTATGGAAGAAAAAAATATTTTTAAGCTAGGGTGGTGGAAAAAAATTTCAACTTCGTTGTTCTTAGACCGATTTCGATAAAATTGAAATATGTTATAGATGACACACAATTATGGAAGAAAAAAATATTTTTAAGCTAGGGTGGTGCAAAAAAATGTAACTTCGTTGTTCTTGGACCGATTTCAATTAAATTGAAATATGTTATAGCTGACACACAATTATGGAAGAAAAAAATATTTTTAAGTTAGGGTGGTGCAAAAAAATTTCGACTTCGTAGTTCTTGGACCGATTTTGATAAAATTGAAATATGTTATAGCTGACACAAAATTATGGAAGAAAAAAATATTTTTAAGTTAGGGTGGTGCAAAAAAAATTTCAACTTCGTTGTTCTTGGACCGATTTCGATAAAATTGAAATATGTTATAGCAAACACGCAATAATGGAAGAAAAAAATATTTTTAAGTTAGGGTGGTGCAAAAAAAATGTAACTTCGTTGTTCTTGGACCGATTTCGATAAAAGTGAAATATGTTATAGCTGACACACAATTATGGAAGAAAAAAATATTTTTAAGCTAGGGTGGTGCAAAAAAATGTAACTTCGTTGTTCTTGGACCGATTTCGATAAAAGTGAAATATGTTATAGCTGACACACAATTATGGAAGAAAAAAATATTTTTAAGCTAGGGTGGTGCAAAAAAATGTAACTTCGTTGTTCTTGGACCGATTTCAATTAAATTGAAATATGTTATAGCTGACACACAATTATGGAAGAAAAAAATATTTTTAAGTTAGGGTGGTGCAAAAAAATTTCGACTTCGTTGTTCTTGGACCGATTTTGATAAAATTGAAATATGTTATAGCTGACACAAAATTATGGAAGAAAAAAATATTTTTAAGTTAGGGTGGTGCAAAAAAAATTTCAACTTCGTTGTTCTTGGACCGATTTCGATAAAATTGAAATATGTTATAGCAAACACGCAATAATGGAAGAAAAAAATATTTTTAAGTTAAGGTGGTGCAAAAAATTGTTACTACGTTGTTCTTGGACCGATTTCGATAAAAGTGAAATATGTTATAGCTGACACACAATTATGGAAGAAAAAAATATTTTTAAGTTGGGGTGGTGCAAAAAATGTATTTTCGCTGTTCTTGGACCGATTTCAATAAAATTGAAATATGTTATAGCTGACACACAATTATGGAAGAAAAAAATATTTTTAAGTTAGGGTGGTGCAAAAAAAATGTAACTTCGTTGTTCTTGGACCGATTTCGATAAAAGTGAAATATGTTATAGCTGACACACAATTATGGAAGAAAAAAATATTTTTAAGCTAGGGTGGTGCAAAAAATTGTAACTTCGTTGTTCTTGGACCGATTTCAATAAAATTGAAATATGTTATAGCTGTCACACAATTATGGAAGAAAAAAATATTTTTAAGTTAGGGTGGTGCAAAAAAATTTCGACTTCGTTGTTCTTGGACCGATTTCGATAAAATTGAAATATGTTATAGCTGACACAAAACTGTGGAAGAAAAAAATATTTTTAAGTTAGGGTGGTGCAAAAAAATTTCAACTTCGCTGTTCTTGGACCGATTTCGATAAAAGTGAAATATGTTATAGCTGATACACAATTATGGAAGAAAAAAATATTTTTAAGTTAGGGTTGTGCAAAAAAATGTAACTTCGTTGTTCTTAGACCGTTTCGATAAAATTGAAATATGTTATAGCTGACACACAATTATGGAAGAAAAAAATATTTTTAAGTTAGGGTGGTGGAAAAAAATTTCAACTTCGTTGTTCTTAGACCGATTTCGATAAAATTGAAATATGTTATAGCTGACACAAAATTATGGAAGAAAAAAATATTTTTAAGTTAGGGTGGTGCAAAAAAATTTTCAACTTCGTTGTTCTTGGACCGATTTCGATAAAATTTAAATATGTTATAGCAAACACACAATAATGGAAGAAAAAAATATTTTTAAGTTAGGGTGGTGCAAAAAAATTTCAACTTCGTTGTTCTTGGATCGATTTCGATAAAATTGAAATATGTTATAGCTGACACACAATTATGGAAGAAAAAAATATTTTTAAGTTGGGGTAGTGCAAAAAAATTTCAACTTCGCTGTTCTTGGACCGATTTCGATAAAAGTGAAATATGTTATAGCTGACACACAATTATGGAAGAAAAAAATATTTTTAAGTTGGGGTAGTGCAAAAAAATTTCAACTTCGCTGTTCTTGGACCGATTTCGATAAAAGTGAAATATGTTATAGCTGACACACTATTATGGAAGAAAAAAATATTTTTAAGTTAGGGTGGTGCAAAAAAATTTCGACTTCGTTGTTCTTGGACCGATTTCGATAAAATTGAAATATGTTATAGCTGACACAAAATTGTGGAAGAAAAAAATATTTTTAAGTTAGGGTGGTGCAAAAAAATTTCGACTTCGTTGTTCTTGGACCGATTTCGATAAAAGTGAAATACGTTAAAGCTGACACACAATTATGGAAGAAAAAAATATTTTTAAGTTAGGGTGGTGCAAAAAAATGTAACTTCGTTGTTCTTGGACCGATTTCGATAAGATTGATATATGTTATAGCTGACACACAATTATGGAAGAAAAAATATTCTTAAGTTAGGGTGGTGGAAAAAAATTTCAACTTCGCTGTTCTTGGACCGATTTCGATAAAATTGAAATATGTTATAGCTGACACACAATTATGGAAGAAAAAAATATTTTTAAGTTAGGGTGGTGCAAAAAAAATTTCAACTTCGTTGTTCTTGGACCGATTTCGTTAAAATTGAAATATGTTATAGCAAACACGCAATAATGGAAGAAAAAAATATTTTTAAGTTAGGGTGGTGCAAAAAATTGTTACTACGTTGTTCTTGGACCGATTTCGATAAAAGTGAAATATGTTATAGCTGACACACAATTATGGAAGAAAAAAATATTTTTAAGTTAGGGTGGTGCAAAAAAATTTCGACTTCGTTGTTCTTGGACCGATTTCGATAAAATTGAAATATGTTATAGCTGACACAAAACTGTGGAAGAAAAAAATATTTTTAAGTTAGGGTGGTGCAAAAAAAATGTAACTTCGTTGTTCTTGGACCGATTTCGATAAAAGTGAAATTTGTTATAGCTGACACACAATTATGGAAGAAAAAAATATTTTTAAGCTAGGGTGGTGGAAAAAAATTTCAACTTCGTTGTTCTTAGACCGATTTCGATAAAATTGAAATATGTTATAGATGACACACAATTATGGAAGAAAAAAATATTTTTAAGCTAGGGTGGTGCAAAAAAATGTAACTTCGTTGTTCTTGGACCGATTTCAATTAAATTGAAATATGTTATAGCTGACACACAATTATGGAAGAAAAAAATATTTTTAAGTTAGGGTGGTGCAAAAAAATTTCGACTTCGTAGTTCTTGGACCGATTTTGATAAAATTGAAATATGTTATAGCTGACACAAAATTATGGAAGAAAAAAATATTTTTAAGTTAGGGTGGTGCAAAAAAAATTTCAACTTCGTTGTTCTTGGACCGATTTCGATAAAATTGAAATATGTTATAGCAAACACGCAATAATGGAAGAAAAAAATATTTTTAAGTTAGGGTGGTGCAAAAAAAATGTAACTTCGTTGTTCTTGGACCGATTTCGATAAAAGTGAAATATGTTATAGCTGACACACAATTATGGAAGAAAAAAATATTTTTAAGCTAGGGTGGTGCAAAAAAATGTAACTTCGTTGTTCTTGGACCGATTTCGATAAAAGTGAAATATGTTATAGCTGACACACAATTATGGAAGAAAAAAATATTTTTAAGCTAGGGTGGTGCAAAAAAATGTAACTTCGTTGTTCTTGGACCGATTTCAATTAAATTGAAATATGTTATAGCTGACACACAATTATGGAAGAAAAAAATATTTTTAAGTTAGGGTGGTGCAAAAAAATTTCGACTTCGTTGTTCTTGGACCGATTTTGATAAAATTGAAATATGTTATAGCTGACACAAAATTATGGAAGAAAAAAATATTTTTAAGTTAGGGTGGTGCAAAAAAAATTTCAACTTCGTTGTTCTTGGACCGATTTCGATAAAATTGAAATATGTTATAGCAAACACGCAATAATGGAAGAAAAAAATATTTTTAAGTTAAGGTGGTGCAAAAAATTGTTACTACGTTGTTCTTGGACCGATTTCGATAAAAGTGAAATATGTTATAGCTGACACACAATTATGGAAGAAAAAAATATTTTTAAGTTGGGGTGGTGCAAAAAATGTATTTTCGCTGTTCTTGGACCGATTTCAATAAAATTGAAATATGTTATAGCTGACACACAATTATGGAAGAAAAAAATATTTTTAAGTTAGGGTGGTGCAAAAAAAATGTAACTTCGTTGTTCTTGGACCGATTTCGATAAAAGTGAAATATGTTATAGCTGACACACAATTATGGAAGAAAAAAATATTTTTAAGCTAGGGTGGTGCAAAAAATTGTAACTTCGTTGTTCTTGGACCGATTTCAATAAAATTGAAATATGTTATAGCTGTCACACAATTATGGAAGAAAAAAATATTTTTAAGTTAGGGTGGTGCAAAAAAATTTCGACTTCGTTGTTCTTGGACCGATTTCGATAAAATTGAAATATGTTATAGCTGACACAAAACTGTGGAAGAAAAAAATATTTTTAAGTTAGGGTGGTGCAAAAAAATTTCAACTTCGCTGTTCTTGGACCGATTTCGATAAAAGTGAAATATGTTATAGCTGATACACAATTATGGAAGAAAAAAATATTTTTAAGTTAGGGTTGTGCAAAAAAATGTAACTTCGTTGTTCTTAGACCGTTTCGATAAAATTGAAATATGTTATAGCTGACACACAATTATGGAAGAAAAAAATATTTTTAAGTTAGGGTGGTGGAAAAAAATTTCAACTTCGTTGTTCTTAGACCGATTTCGATAAAATTGAAATATGTTATAGCTGACACAAAATTATGGAAGAAAAAAATATTTTTAAGTTAGGGTGGTGCAAAAAAATTTTCAACTTCGTTGTTCTTGGACCGATTTCGATAAAATTTAAATATGTTATAGCAAACACACAATAATGGAAGAAAAAAATATTTTTAAGTTAGGGTGGTGCAAAAAAATTTCAACTTCGTTGTTCTTGGATCGATTTCGATAAAATTGAAATATGTTATAGCTGACACACAATTATGGAAGAAAAAAATATTTTTAAGTTGGGGTAGTGCAAACAAATTTCAACTTCGCTGTTCTTGGACCGATTTCGATAAAAGTGAAATATGTTATAGCTGACACACAATTATGGAAGAAAAAAATATTTTTAAGTTGGGGTAGTGCAAAAAAATTTCAACTTCGCTGTTCTTGGACCGATTTCGATAAAAGTGAAATATGTTATAGCTGACACACTATTATGGAAGAAAAAAATATTTTTAAGTTAGGGTGGTGCAAAAAAATTTCGACTTCGTTGTTCTTGGACCGATTTCGATAAAATTGAAATATGTTATAGCTGACACAAAATTGTGGAAGAAAAAAATATTTTTAAGTTAGGGTGGTGCAAAAAAAATGTAACTTCGTTGTTCTTGGACCGATTTCGATAAAAGTGAAATTTGTTATAGCTGACACACAATTATGGAAGAAAAAAATATTTTTAAGCTAGGGTGGTGGAAAAAAATTTCAACTTCGTTGTTCTTAGACCGATTTCGATAAAATTGAAATATGTTATAGCTGACACACAATTATGGAAGAAAAAAATATTTTTAAGTTAGGGTGGTGCAAAAAAATTTCGACTTCGTAGTTCTTGGACCGATTTTGATAAAATTGAAATATGTTATAGCTGACACAAAATTATGGAAGAAAAAAATATTTTTAAGTTAGGGTGGTGCAAAAAAAATTTCAACTTCGTTGTTCTTGGACCGATTTCGATAAAATTGAAATATGTTATAGCAAACACGCAATAATGGAAGAAAAAAATATTTTTAAGTTAGGGTGGTGCAAAAAAAATGTAACTTCGTTGTTCTTGGACCGATTTCGATAAAAGTGAAATTTGTTATAGCTGACACACAATTATGGAAGAAAAAAATATTTTTAAGCTAGGGTGGTGGAAAAAAATTTCAACTTCGTTGTTCTTAGACCGATTTCGATAAAATTGAAATATGTTATAGATGACACACAATTATGGAAGAAAAAAATATTTTTAAGCTAGGGTGGTGCAAAAAAATGTAACTTCGTTGTTCTTGGACCGATTTCAATTAAATTGAAATATGTTATAGCTGACACACAATTATGGAAGAAAAAAATATTTTTAAGTTAGGGTGGTGCAAAAAAATTTCGACTTCGTAGTTCTTGGACCGATTTTGATAAAATTGAAATATGTTATAGCTGACACAAAATTATGGAAGAAAAAAATATTTTTAAGTTAGGGTGGTGCAAAAAAAATTTCAACTTCGTTGTTCTTGGACCGATTTCGATAAAATTGAAATATGTTATAGCAAACACGCAATAATGGAAGAAAAAAATATTTTTAAGTTAGGGTGGTGCAAAAAAAATGTAACTTCGTTGTTCTTGGACCGATTTCGATAAAAGTGAAATATGTTATAGCTGACACACAATTATGGAAGAAAAAAATATTTTTAAGCTAGGGTGGTGCAAAAAAATGTAACTTCGTTGTTCTTGGACCGATTTCGATAAAAGTGAAATATGTTATAGCTGACACACAATTATGGAAGAAAAAAATATTTTTAAGCTAGGGTGGTGCAAAAAAATGTAACTTCGTTGTTCTTGGACCGGTTTCAATTAAATTGAAATATGTTATAGCTGACACAAAATTATGGAAGAAAAAAATATTTTTAAGTTAGGGTGGTGCAAAAAAAATTTCAACTTCGTTGTTCTTGGACCGATTTCGATAAAATTGAAATATGTTATAGCAAACACGCAATAATGGAAGAAAAAAATATTTTTAAGTTAAGGTGGTGCAAAAAATTGTTACTACGTTGTTCTTGGACCGATTTCGATAAAAGTGAAATATGTTATAGCTGACACACAATTATGGAAGAAAAAAATATTTTTAAGTTGGGGTGGTGCAAAAAATGTATTTTCGCTGTTCTTGGACCGATTTCAATAAAATTGAAATATGTTATAGCTGACACACAATTATGGAAGAAAAAAATATTTTTAAGTTAGGGTGGTGCAAAAAAAATGTAACTTCGTTGTTCTTGGACCGATTTCGATAAAAGTGAAATATGTTATAGCTGACACACAATTATGGAAGAAAAAAATATTTTTAAGCTAGGGTGGTGCAAAAAATTGTAACTTCGTTGTTCTTGGACCGATTTCAATAAAATTGAAATATGTTATAGCTGTCACACAATTATGGAAGAAAAAAATATTTTTAAGTTAGGGTGGTGCAAAAAAATTTCGACTTCGTTGTTCTTGGACCGATTTCGATAAAATTGAAATATGTTATAGCTGACACAAAACTGTGGAAGAAAAAAATATTTTTAAGTTAGGGTGGTGCAAAAAAATTTCAACTTCGCTGTTCTTGGACCGATTTCGATAAAAGTGAAATATGTTATAGCTGATACACAATTATGGAAGAAAAAAATATTTTTAAGTTAGGGTTGTGCAAAAAAATGTAACTTCGTTGTTCTTAGACCGTTTCGATAAAATTGAAATATGTTATAGCTGACACACAATTATGGAAGAAAAAAATATTTTTAAGTTAGGGTGGTGGAAAAAAATTTCAACTTCGTTGTTCTTAGACCGATTTCGATAAAATTGAAATATGTTATAGCTGACACAAAATTATGGAAGAAAAAAATATTTTTAAGTTAGGGTGGTGCAAAAAAATTTTCAACTTCGTTGTTCTTGGACCGATTTCGATAAAATTTAAATATGTTATAGCAAACACACAATAATGGAAGAAAAAAATATTTTTAAGTTAGGGTGGTGCAAAAAAATTTCAACTTCGTTGTTCTTGGATCGATTTCGATAAAATTGAAATATGTTATAGCTGACACACAATTATGGAAGAAAAAAATATTTTTAAGTTGGGGTAGTGCAAAAAAATTTCAACTTCGCTGTTCTTGGACCGATTTCGATAAAAGTGAAATATGTTATAGCTGACACACAATTATGGAAGAAAAAAATATTTTTAAGTTGGGGTAGTGCAAAAAAATTTCAACTTCGCTGTTCTTGGACCGATTTCGATAAAAGTGAAATATGTTATAGCTGACACACTATTATGGAAGAAAAAAATATTTTTAAGTTAGGGTGGTGCAAAAAAATTTCGACTTCGTTGTTCTTGGACCGATTTCGATAAAATTGAAATATGTTATAGCTGACACAAAATTGTGGAAGAAAAAAATATTTTTAAGTTAGGGTGGTGCAAAAAAATTTCAACTTCGTTGTTCTTAGACCGATTTCGATAAAATTGAAATATGTTATAGCTGACACACAATTATTGAAGAAAAAAATATTTTTAAGTTAGGGTGGTACAAAAAAAATTTCAACTTCGTTGTTCTTGGACCGATTTCGATAAAATTGAAATATGTTATAGCAAACACACAATAATGGAAGAAAAAAATATTTTTAAGTTAGGGTGGTGCAAACAAATTTCAAATTTGTTGTTCTTGAATCGATTTCGATAAAATTGAAATATGTTATAGCTGACACATAATTATGAAAAAAAAAATATTTTTAAGTTAGGGTGGTGCAAAAAAATTTCAACTTCGTTGTTCTTGGATCGATTTCGATAAAATTGAAATATGTTATAGCTGACACACAATTATGGAAGAAAAAAATATTTTTAAGTTAGGGTGGTGCAAAAAATTGTTACTACGTTGTTCTTGGACCGATTGCGATAAAAGTGAAATATGTTATAGCTGACACACAATTATGGAAGAAAAAAATATTTTTAAGTTAGGGTGGTGCAAAAAAATTTCAACTTCGTTGTTCTTGGATCGATTTCGATCAAATTGAAATATGTTATAGCTGACACACAATTATGAGAGAACAAAATATTTTTAAATTAGGGTGGTGCAAAAAAATTTCAACTTCGTTGTTCTTGGATCGATTTCGATAAAATTGAAATATGTTATAGCTGACACACAATTATGGAAGAAAAAAATATTTTTAAGTTAGGGTGGTGCAAAAAATTGTAACTACGTTGTTCTTGGACCGATTTCGATATAAGTGAAATATGTTATAGCTGACACACAATTATGGAAGAAAAAAATATTGATGTGTAAACATCTTAGCGCTAGGTATTAAGAAAAAAACAAACTCTCGTTATGGGTAAACTTGAAAGAGGAAAGACAAAATTACGGATACGCCACCATCTTGTTTATTTAGATTTTTAACTAATGGATGCGAATGGTTCGTGCATTGAATAGAGTAAATTGAGATAATGTGGTAAATGTCGGTAATGTGGTTGGGTATAGTAATACACCAACGACACCAACCAAGCCAACGGTTTGTGCATTAAATAGTGTCGGGAAAATTATCATCATCATATAATTTTGGAAAATGCAGTTTTTTAAGGCATGGTGCAACTGTTATGATTTTAAGGTCTAAATTGGGTATGATTTTAAGAGTTGCCACATTCTCTAAAAGTACCTTTTTTGAAAGTGGAGGGTGAGGTTAGAAACAAAATTAAATACATATTTACGCTCAGCCCTGAATAACATAACATGTTCGACGGGCGCCTTTGGCAACCTCATCAGTTTACTATATACTGTAAGCTATAGTATAAACTATATACTACACTGACGTTTACACATCATCCCCTTGAGTCCCGGTACTCACACATTTTTTTTGTTTCTTGTTCTTTTTGTTAAATGAAGTGTGCATAATTGGTAATTCCTATAATATAACTTGTATATTTAGTTGGGTATTGAAACCGCCATGAGGGGCTGACTGATCGGAATAAAAGTTGTATTGATTTGTTTCCGCTGATGGTGCCACGGAGGCATGCTCTTTTTTATTGCCAAAGTATTCCATATTTAGAAAGACTTGTAATAGATGTCTCGATTTTCATGTGATTGAAGATATTAAATTTTATCAAGCCCTACATATAGATAGGGTAAATGTTTATACATACATACAAATATATGTTTATTAAAAAAGGAACAAACCTCCACACTCTTCGATCATCATTGCGTAGGGATAAGAGGTCTGGTTGTAATCTCTTGGCTAGCCAGGTAGGTGGAAAAGAAGCTAGTATATTTAAAAATATAACAAATATTTTTGTAAGCGAAAATAAAGATAAAAAAGGACGGCTATTAAACCTTACCGTGGAAGACGAATTTAAATTTCAGCATCCAGGACGTCTTAGCTTCCGAAGTTCAGCAACAGCCAGTTGCTGGAAGGTCAAGGCCAAATCCTCAACCACATCGTTAGGAAGCTCTTTCAGAACTCGGTCGAGATTGGCGAGCATGGTGTAATTTTTTAAAGGTGGCTGCGTAGGCTCCTCATTTGTTCTAATAGTTACCAGCTTCGTGACTGTCTCCGTCAGGGTCGAAACACTTTCCAGCATTGCGTCTCTTTTTAACGGTCTCGGATTCTGAAATTGATATAATATGAAAAATCCGCAAGTAAGGCCAATTAAACCGACTTACATAATTGCAGCTGGACGTTGGTTGTTCCGTCTCCACCTGGGTGTTTTCTGGATCATTTTCTCCTGAGACGTCAATGCTGGAAACTCTTCTATAAATTTGATAAATATAGGTATAGGTTTTAATTCTGAATTTTTGATTTAACTAACTTGCGCTTCTCGGATACAGGCGTCAGGAATGACAAGCATTCCGAGAACTCCCAGTCAATCACGGAGTCCTCACAAAGATTGTCATATACCTGTGGGGATTCTGATGCGGAGCTCCCTGATTTACTCTTTTTGATGTGTAAACATCTTAGCGCTAGGTATTAAGAAAAAAACAAACTATCGGTATGGGTAAACTTGAAAGAGGAAAGACAAAATTACGGATACGCCACCATCTTGTTTATTTAGATTTTTAACTAATGGATGCGAATGGTTCGTGCATTAAATAGAGTAAATTGAGATAATGTGGTAAATGTCGGTAATGTGGTTGGGTATAGTAATACACCAACGGCACCAACCAAGCCAACGGTTTGTGCATTAAATAGTGTCGGCATTGCTAGAGGAACATTGAGGTAAAATGTCAGGGTTGCCACTTTCCTAGAAGTAGGTTTTTTTTGATGTTGAAGTGTGAGGTTGTCATTTTTCATACAAAATAATAGATTCTGGGTAGCGGGAACATCGGAAAATCGCTTCCTGAAGGAGAACGGAAAATGGGAAAATAATGAGCGATATACTAAAATATAGGTCTTGAATAGGGGAACATTGGGGTAAAATGTCAGGGTTGCCACATTCCTAGAAGAAGGTTTTGATGTGTAAACATCTTAGCGCTGGGTATTAAGAAAAAAAACACTCTCGGTATGGGTAAACTTGAAAGAGGAAAGACAAAATTACGGATACGCCACCATCTTGTTTATTTAGATTTTTAACTAATGGATGCGAATGGTTCGTGCATTGAAAAGAGTAAATTGAGATAATGTGGTAAATGTCGGTAATGTGGTTGGGTATAGTAATACACCAACGACACCAACCAAGCCAACGGTTTGTGCATTAAATAGTGTCGGGAAACTTATCATCATCATATAATTGTGGAAAATGCAGTTTTTTAAGGCATGGTGCAACTGTAATGATTTTAGGGTCTAAATTGGGTATGATTTTAAGAGTTGCCACATTCTCTAAAAGTACCTTTTTTGAAAGTGGAGGGTGAGGTTAGAAACAAAATTAAATACATATTTACGCTCAGCCCTGAATCACATGAAATAACATAACATGTTCGACGGGCGTCTTTGGCAACCTCATCAGTGTACTATATACTGTAAGCTATAGTATAAACTATATACTACACTGATGCTTACACATCATCCCCTTGAGTCCCGGTACTCACACATTTTTTTTTTGTTGATGCCGTATGATACCGCAGACTGTCACAAAGGGACTTCCATATAGTTTTGCATTCCTCGACTAGAATAACATAAAATTATAAATGGTAACAAGTTTATTTTGCACATATTTCTACCAAACTGTTCTGCCTAAATCATGGGCTATGTAGCGCCAACTCGAATGCACTGCTTCTGTGTTGCTGTGCTCCTTCGCCTCTAACTTCCAAATAGCCGAGCGCTCCTCCACCAGCCTGGCCAGTTTTTTTTTCCTGGGAGGAAAATCCTTTTTTTGTTTTTTTTTTGCTTTTTTTGCACTCGGTTCCACTGTTTCCTGTGAATTGATTTCGTCTTAATAAATGTTCAAATATTCAGTGTATTCCATTTTTTTGTTTATAATTTGTTTTAATTTCGAAAAAACTTGTCACTTGATCAAATAAATACACGAAGTGTCAAAATTTAGCAGCGAAAGAATGATTTGAACACTATTTCCCGCGCTAGATTAAGTGGAGACTTTTTCATACAGTACGAGATGACAGTTTGAATTTAGCGCGTGAACTGCGTACTTCTCGGCTAAAAATCCTCGCTTAAATTTATTTTGGGTGGAAATTTTTATGGAAGATAAAATTTAGCGCGATCTCCGTACTAGCCTTTAAATAATAAATTAATTATAACGAATCAGGATTGATGGTATTTCCATTATTTAATTCCAATATTAGTATTTTGTCTTTTAATTGCACATAAAACATTTGATTTTTACCTTTTCTGTGGCACTGAAAATTTTCAAAGCGGCGCGGCCCTTCCTCGAAACCATTGTGTTCAGACAAAACAAATGAAATGTCAAATGAAAACTTGTAAATTTTCGGTGTGAACGCATTTCAAGTTTTCGTAAAGCAATTGCCGAAAACCAGGTTTTGGGTTTGGTGTGAAATGGCTATAACACCAAGCATTAAAAATCCAATGTGGACAGGCACAAAGGATTTTAACAGATTCGTAAACAGCTCTATTGAAAGCGAGTTTCAAACGCGCTTCAGACTCATATAAATAAGGTCTATACGCAGAATCTCTTTCTGCATATTTTAATTTTATCAAAACATGTAATACAAAAAAAAACATTATTGAAATTGAACGTCGAACGTTCTATAAATTTGATAAATATAGGTATAGGTTTTAATTCTGAATTTTTGATTTAACTAACTTGCGCTTCTCGGATACAGGCGTCAGGAAGGACAAGCATTCCGAGAACTCCCAGTCAATCACGGAGTCCTCACAAAGATTGTCATATACCTGTGGGGATTCTGATGCGGAGCTCCTTGATTTACTCTTTTTTTTTTTTGATGCCGTATGATACCGCAGACTGTCACAAAGGGACTTCCATATAGTTTTGCATTCCCCAACTAGAATAACATAAAATTATAAATGGTAACAAGTTTATTTTGCACATATTTCTTCCATATAGTTTTGCATTCCCCAACTAGAATAACATAAAATTATAAATGGTAACAAGTTTATTTTGCACATATTTCTACAAACCTGTTCTGCCTAAATCATGGGCTATGTAGCGTCAACTCGAATGCACTGCTTCTGTGTTGCAGGTCTATTGAAAGCGAGTTTCAAACGCGCTTCAGACTCATATAAATAAGGTCTATACGCAGAATCTCTTTCTTTATATTTTAATTTTATCAAAACATGTAATACAAAAAAAAACATTATTGAAATTGAACGTCGAACGTTCTATAAATTTGATAAATATAGGTATAGGTTTTAATTCTAAATTTTTGATTTAACTTACTTGCGCTTCTCGGATACAGGCGTCAGGAATGACAAGCATTCCGAGAACTCCCAGTCAATCACGGAGTCCTCACAAAGATTGTCATATACCTGTGGGGATTCTGATGCGGAGCTCCCTGATTTACTCTTTTTGATGTGTAAACATCTTAGCGCTAGGTATTAAGAAAAAAACAAACTCTCGGTATGGGCAAACTTGAAAGAGGAAAGACAAAATTACGGATACGCCACCATCTTGTTTAGGGGCCAGTTATAGCTATCATTGAAAACCATCATTGAAAATATTAATTGTCAATTTTGAGAGGTTTCGAAGAAAAAATAAATGATTATTTTGATGCCAAAGTAAAGCTAATTGACTTAATAATTATTTCTAGGTAAAACGAAATTCAATTTTGCACAACTTTTCTCATAAAATGACTTTTAATTTTTCAATGATGAACTACCTTACCCATGATCATTGAAAAAATTAAAAGTTACGTTCTGGGGAAGATATGGGTCAAAATGAATTTTTTTTGGAGGACAAATAATTTTGAAGTCGTAAGCTATATTTCTGCATTAAAATATTGAATGATTAAACTTTCGAAGGGTCTCAAAATCAACAGCTAAGCTTTTCAATGATGGTTTTCAATGATAGCTATAACTGGCCCCTTATTTAGATTTTTAACTAATGGATGCGAATGGTTCGTGCATTGAATAGAGTAAAGAGATAATGTGGTAAATGTCGGTAATGTGGTTGGGTATAGTAATACACCAACGGCACCAACCAAGCCAACGGTTTGTGCATTAAATAGTGTCGGCATTGCTATAGGAACATTGAGGTAAAATGTCAGGGTTGCCACTTTCCTAGAAGTAGGTTTTTTTTGATGTTGAAGTGTGAGGTTGTCATTTTTCATACAAAATAATAGATTCTGGGTAGCGGGAACATCGGAAAATCGCTTCCTGAAGGAGAACGGAAAATGGGAAAATAATGGGCGATATACTAAAATATAGATCTTGAATAGGGGAACATTGGGGTAAAATGTCAGGGTTGCCACGTTCCTAGAAGTAGGTTTTGAGGTGTAAACATCTTAGCGCTGGGTATTAAGAAAAAAAACACTCTCGGTATGGGTAAACTTGAAAGAGGAAAGACAAAATTACGGATACGCCACCATCTTGTTTATTTAGATTTTTAACTAATGGATGCGAATGGTTCGTGCATTGAAAAGAGTAAATTGAGATAATGTGGTAAATGTCGGTAATGTGGTTGGGTATAGTAATACACCAATGACACCAACCAAGCCAACGGTTTGTGCATTAAATAGTGTCGGGAAACTTATCATCATCATATAATGGTGGAAAATGCAGTTTTTTAAGGCATGGTGCAACTGTAATGATTTTAGGGTCTAAATTGGGTATGATTTTAAGAGTTGCCACATTCTCTAAAAGTACCTTTTTTGAAAGTGGAGGGTGAGGTTAGAAACAAAATTAAATACATATTTACGCTCAGCCCTGAATCACATGAAATAACATAACATGTTCGACGGGCGCCTTTGGCAACCTCATCAGTTTACTATATACTGTAAGCTATAGTATAAACTATATACTACACTGATGTTTACACATCATCCCCTTGAGTCCCGGTACTCACCCATTTTTTTTTTTGATGCCGTATGATACCGCAGACTGTCACAAAGGGACTTCCATATAGTTTTGCATTCCTCGACTAAAATAACATAAAATTATAAATGGTAACAAGTTTATTTTGCACATATTTCTACCAAACTGTTCTGCCTAAATCATGGGCTATGTAGCGCCAACTCGAATGCACTGCTTCTGTGTTGCTGTGCTCCTTCGCCTCTAAATTCCAAATAGCCGAGCGCTCCTCCACCAGCCTGGCCAGTTTTTTTTTCCTGGGAGGAAAATCCTTTTTTTGTTTTTTTTTTGCTTTTTTTGCACTCGGTTCCACTGTTTCCTGTGAATTGATTTCGTCTTAATAAATGTTCAAATATTCAGTGTATTCCATTTTTTTGTTTATAATTTGTTTTAATTTCGAAAAAACTTGTCACTTGATCAAATAAATACACGAAGTGTCAAAATTTAGCAGCGAAAGAATGATTTGAACACTATTTCCCGCGCTAGATTAAGTGGAGACTTTTTCATACAGTACGAGATGACAGTTTGAATTTAGCGCGTGAACTGCGTACTTCTCGGCTAAAAATCCTCGCTTAAATTTATTTTGGGTGGAAATTTTTATGGAAGATAAAATTTAGCGCGATCTCCGTACTAGCCTTTAAGAATTAAATTAATTATAACGAATCAGGATTGATGGTATTTCCATTATTTAATTCCAATATTAGTATTTTGTCTTTTAATTGCACATAAAACATTTGATTTTTACCTTTTCTGTGGCACTGAAAATTTTCAAAGCGGCGCGGCCCTTCCTCGAAACCATTGTGTTCAAACAAAACAAATGAAATGTCAAATGAAAACTTGTAAATTTTTGGTGTGAACGCATTTCAAGTTTTCGTAAAGCAATTGCCGAAAACCAGGTTTTGGGTTTGGTGTGAAATGGCTATAACACCAAGCATTAAAAATCCAATGTGGACAGGCACAAAGGATTTTAACAGATTCGTAAACAGCTCTATTGAAAGCGAGTTTCAAACGCGCTTCAGACTCATATAAATAAGGTCTATACGCAGAATCTCTTTCTGCATATTTTAATTTTATCAAAACATGTAATACAAAAAAAAACATTATTGAAATTGAACGTCGAACGTTCTATAAATTTGATAAATATAGGTATAGGTTTTAATTCTGAATTTTTGATTTAACTAACTTGCGCTTCTCGGATACAGGCGTCAGGAAGGACAAGCATTCCGAGAACTCTCAGTCAATCACGGAGTCCTCACAAAGATTGTCATATACCTGTGGGGATTCTGATGCGGAGCTCCTTGATTTACTCTTTTTTTTTTTGATGCCGTATGATACCGCAGACTGTCACAAAGGGACTTCCATATAGTTTTGCATTCCCCAACTAGAATAACATAAAATTATAAATGGTAACAAGTTTATTTTGCACATATTTCTACAAACCTGTTCTGCCTAAATCATGGGCTATGTAGCGTCAACTCGAATGCACTGCTTCTGTGTTGCTGTGCTCCTTCGCCTCTTAATTCCAAATAGCCGGGTGCTCCTCCACCAGCCTGGCCAGTTTTTTTTTCCTGGGAGGAAAATCCTTTTTTTTGTGTTTTTTTTTTGCTTTTTTTGCACTCGGTTCCACTGCTTCCTGTGAATTGATTTCGTCTAAATAATCGTTCAAATATTCAGTGTATTCCATTTTTTTGTTTATATTTTTTTTTAATTTCGAAAAAACTTGTCACTTGATCAAATAAATACACGAAGTGTCAAAATTTAGCAGCGAAAGAATGATTTGAACATTATTTCCCGCGCTAAATTAAGTGGAGACTTTTTGATACAGTACGAGATGACAGTTTGAATTTAGCGCGTGAACTGCGTACTTCTCGGCTAAAAATCCTCGCTTAAATTTATTTTGGGTGGAAATTTGTATGGAAGATTAAATTTAGCGCGATCTCCGTACTAGCCTTTAAATAATAAATTAATTATAACGAATCAGGATTGATGGTATTTCCATTATTTAATTCCAATATTAATATTTTGTCTTTTAATTGCACATAAAACATTTGATTTTTACCTTTTCTGTGGCACTGAAAATTTTCAAAGCAGCGCGGCCCATCCTCGAAACCATTGTGTTCAGACAAAACAAATGAAATGTCAAATGAAAACTTGTAAATTTTCGGTGTGAACGCATTTCAAGTTTTCGTAAAGCAATTGCCGAAAACCAGGTTTTGGGTTTGGTGTGAAAAGGCTATAACACCAAGCATTAAAAATCCAATGTGGACAGGCACAAATGATTTTAACAGATTCGTAAACAGCTCTATTGAAAGCGAGTTTCAAACGCGCTTCAGACTCATATAAATAAGGTCTATACGCAGAATCTCTTTCTTTATATTTTAATTTTATCAAAACATGTAATACAAAAAAAAACATTATTGAAATTGAACGTCGAACGTTCTATAAATTTGATAAATATAGGTATAGGTTTTAATTCTGAATTTTTGATTTAACTAACTTGCGCTTCTCGGATACAGGCGTCAGGAAGGACAAGCATTCCGAGAACTCCCAGTCAATCACGGAGTCCTCACAAAGATTGTCATATACCTGTGGGGATTCTGATGCGGAGCTCCTTGATTTACTCTTTTTTTTTGATGCCGTATGATACCGCAGACTGTCACAAAGGGACTTCCATATAGTTTTGCATTCCCTAACTAGAATAACATAAAATTATAAATGGTAACAAGTTTATTTTGCACATATTTCTACCAACCTGTTCTGCCTAAATCATGGGCTATGTAGCGTCAACTCGAATGCACTGCTTCTGTGTTGCTGTGCTCCTTCGCCTCTTAATTCCAAATAGCCGGGTGCTCCTCCACCAGCCTGGCCAGTTTTTTTTTCCTGGGAGGAAAATCCTTTTTTTGTGTTTTTTTTTTGCTTTTTTTGCACTCGGTTCCACTGCTTCCTGTGAATTGATTTCGTCTAAATAATCGTTCAAATATTCAGTGTATTCCATTTTTTTGTTTATAATTTTTTTTAATTTCGAAAAAACTTGTCACTTGGTCAAATAAATACACGAAGTGTCAAAATTTAGCAGCGAAAGAATGATTTCAACATTATTTCGAGCGCTTAATGAGGTGGAGACTTTTTGATACAGTACGAGATGACAGTTTGAATTTAGCGCGTGAACTGCGTACTTCTCGGCTAAAAATCCTCTCTAAAATTTATATTGGGTGGAAATTTGTATGGAAGATAAAATTTAGCGCGATCTCCATACTAGCCTTTAAGAAATAAATTAATTATAACGAATCAGGATTGATTGTATTTCCATTATTTAATTCCAATATTAATATTTTGTCTTTTAATTGCTCATAAAACATTTGATTTTTCCCTTTCCTGTGGCACTGAAAATTTTCAAAGCGGCGCGGCCCTTCCTCGAAACCATTGTGTTCAAACAAAACAAATGAAATGTCAAATGAAAACTTGTAAATTTTCGGTGTGAACGCATTTTAAGTTTTCGTAAAGCAATTGCCGAAAACCAGGTTTTGGGTTTGGTGTGAAAAGGCTATAACACCAAGCATTAAAAATCCAATGTGGACAGGCACAAAGGATTTTAACAGATTCGTAAGCAGCTCTATTGAAAGCGAGTTTCAAACGCGCTTCAGACTCATATAAATAAGGTCTGCACGCAGAATCTCTTTCTGCATATTTTAATTTTATCAAAACATGTAATACAAAAAAAAACATTATTGAAATTGAACGTCGAACGTTCTATAAATTTGATAAATATAGGTATAGGTTTTAATTCTGAATTTTTGATTTAACTTACTTGCGCTTCTCGGATACAGGCGTCAGGAATGACAAGCATTCCGAGAACTCCCAGTCAATCACGGAGTCCTCACAAAGATTGTCATATACCTGTGGGGATTCTGATGCGGAGCTCCCTGATTTACTCTTTTTGATGTGTAAGCATCTTAGCGCTAGGTATTAAGAAAAAAACAAACTCTCGGTATGGGTAAACTTGAAAGAGGAAAGACAAAATTACGGATACGCCACCATCTTGTTTATTTAGATTTTTAACTAATGGATGCGAATGGTTCGTGCATTGAATAGAGTAAATTGAGATAATGTGGTAAATGTCGGTAATGTGGTTGGGTATAGTAATACACCAACGGCACCAACCAAGCCAACGGTTTGTGCATTAAATAGTGTCGGCATTGCTAGGGGAACATTGGGGTAAAATGTCAGGGTTGCCACTTTCCTAGAAGAAGGTTTTTTTTGATGTTGAAGTGTGAGGTTGTCATTTTTCATACAAAATAATAGATTCTGGGTAGCGGGAACATCGGAAAATCGCTTCCTGAAGGAGAACGGAAAATGGGAAAATAATGGGCGATATACTAAAAGATAGGTCTTGAATAGGGGAACATTGGCGTAAAATGTCAGGGTTGCCACGTTCCTAGAAGTAGGTTTTGATGTGTAAACATCTTAGCGCTGGGTATTAAGAAAAAAAAAAACACTCTCGGTATGGGTAAACTTGAAAGAGGAAAGACAAAATTACGGATACGCCACCATCTTGTTTATTTAGATTTTTAACTAATGGATGCGAATGGTTCGTGCATTGAAAAGAGTAAATTGAGATAATGTGGTAAATGTCGGTAATGTGGTTGGGTATAGTAATACACCAACGACACCAACCAAGCCAACGGTTTGTGCATTAAATAGTGTCGGGAAACTTATCATCATCATATAATTGTGGAAAATGCAGTTTTTAAGGCATGGTGCAACTGTAATGATTTTAGGGTCTAAATTGGGTATGATTTTAAGAGTTGCCTCATTCTCTAAAAGTACCTTTTTTGAAAGTGGAGGGTGAGGTTAGAAACAAAATTAAATACATATTTACGCTCAGACCTGAATCACATGAAATAACATATCATGTTCGACGGGCGCCTTTGGCAACCTCATCAGTTTACTATATACTGTAAGCTATAGTATAAACTATATACTACACTGATGTTTACACATCATCCCCTTGGGTCCCGGTACTCACACATTTTTTTTGTTGATGCCGTATGATACCGCAGACTGTCACAAAGGGACTTCCATATAGTTTTGCATTCCTCGACAAGAATAACATAAAATTATAAATGGTAACAAGTTTATTTTGCACATATTTCTACCAAACTGTTCTGCCTAAATCATGGGCTATGTAGCGTCAACTCGAATGCACTGCTTCTGTGTTACTGTGCTCCTTCGCCTCTAAATTCCAAATAGCCGGCCCCTCCACCAGCCTGGCCAGTTTTTTTTTTCCTGGGAGGAAAATCCTTTTTTTATTTTTTTTTGCACTCGGTTCCACTGCTTCCTGTGAATTGATTTCGTCTAAATAATCGTTCAAATATTCAGTGTACCTATTCCATTTTTTTGTTTATAATTTTTTTTAATTTCGAAAAAACTTGTCACTTGGTCAAATAAATACACGAAGTGTCAAAATTTAGCAGCGAAAGAATGATTTGAACATTATTTCGCACGCTAAATTAAGTGGAGACTTTTTGATACACTACGAGATGACAGTTTGAATTAAGCGCGTGAACTGCGTACTTCTCGGCTAAAAATCCTCGCTAAAATTTATCTTGGGTGGAAATTTGTATGGAAGATAAAATTTAGCGCGATCTCCGTACTAGCCTTTAAGAATTAAATTAATTATAACGAATCAGGATTGATTGTATTTCCATTATTTAATTCCAATATTAATATTTTGTCTTTTAATTGCACATAAAACATTTGATTTTTCCCTTTTCTGTGGCACTGACAATTTTCAAAGCGGCGCGGCCCTTCCTCAAAACCATTGTGTTCAAACAAAACAAATGAAATGTCAAAT